>ML779162.1:1145078-1281574 GCA_009831015.1 Picea engelmannii
CTTCCATCCTAAGATGATACAACTTCTTTCGAAGAAACAACTTGTTTACCAGGGACTTTGATTGATACAAATTCCCCAACTTATCCCATAGTTCCTTGGCTGTAGATTCTCCCGAGACATTCAACAAAACCGAATCTGCCAGGAAGAGTCGAATAGTACTCCTTTCTCTTTTGTCCAACTTCTCCCAATCTTCCTTTGACATACCAGTAGCTGGTGTACTAGTAGTTTCTGTACTAGTAGGTTGTGTACCAGTAACCTGTGTGCTAGTAGATGCTGTACTAGGATCCACAACGATCCATTTTTCTTTGTCTACAATAAGGTCCTCCATCTTGAGCCTCCATAGCTCAAAGTTTTTACCGTTGAACTTCTCTATCTCGATTCTAGATGAGCTCGCCATTCCTCTTTCTATACTCGAATCTCCATTGCAATAGCTCCCACTAAACCCAAGTTGATCATAGAACCAAGATAAAATTGATCTATCAAGACCGAGCCAAACCCTCAACAACAAAGGTGTCCCTCTGAAGCCAAAAATGAGCTTTGATTCCACATGTAAGTTTTAAACCTGTGAAGTAAATCAATGCATATAGATTCTTAAGCAAAACATAATTTAATCAATGGCTCATTCACATAGTACACAAAGATTTATACCAGAAACCCTCAATCGGGAAAACCCTCAATCGGGAAAACCCTTCTTATATTCATTATATCGAATTTCACCATTCACTATACAATATATACATTTTTTTTAGGTATTCCGTATATACCAAAACCCTAATCCCTAAAACCAAGATTATTTTTAGTAAACCGCTAGAAATAGCAAAAACCGCCCAAAAAAATAGTACGAGGGATTGTCAGACGCAGTTTTCATATCTAACGTCGCCCAAACACATACATGCAAAGAATATAACACATACCCAACAGGACCAACTAGAACAAAGGGTTTAAAAGTTGATATATACTTTATGCTATTAGTTTATGATTATACAAGAATGATTGCAGTTTGTTTTCTCAGGAATAAGTCAGAAGCATTTGAAAACTTCAAGGTTTACAAGGAATGATTGAAAATGAAATGGATTCAAAAAACAAATGTTTGAGATATGATAATGGAGGAGAGTTTACTTCAAAGGAATTTATGTATTTCTGCAGCAAGCATGGAATAAAAATGCAATTCTTCGTTGCTAGGACACCTCAACATAATGGAGTTGTTGAAATAAAGAACAAGACAATACAGGAAATGGCTCGAACAATGCTAATGGATTCTAATTTGATAGATGTTTTTTGGACACATGCAATGCATACAACAGTTCACATTCAAAACATAGTATTGCTCAGAAACAACAGTGAAAAAACTCCCTATGAGCTATGGAAAGGAAGACAAGCAAATGTGAAGCACTTCAGAGTGTTTGGAAGCAAATGCTACATCAAAAGAGAATATGGAAGAATGGGAAAGTTTGACTCTCGTGCGGAAAAAGGTGTACTTGTTGGTTACTCAAGTACAAGGAAATCATACAAGTGTTACAGTCTGAGGTTGAACAAAGTTTTTGAAAGAATCAATGTAACAGTTGATGAAATAGGTGAACGAAAATTAAAGGAAGAAGAAAACAAATCAGTGGAACATGTTTACGAAGAAGAAGAAAATGATGAAGAATAAGTAGAAGGGGAAGATGAAGAAGATCAGATATAAGTAGAAGATAAAGTTCAACAAGTTCCTCCAAATACACCTAGCAAACAAGTACAGAAGAATCATCCTTCAAATCAGATTATCAGAAATAAGGATGCATGAGTTGAGACTAGAAGAAGAGTATGTTCACTGGAACAATTGCACCTAGCACTCTTATCTATGATTGAACCAAACATTTTTGAAGAGGCTAGCAAGGATGGATTTTGGAAAAAGGCCATGAATGAAGAATTGGATCAAATAGAGAAGAATGACTCTTGGGAATTGGTTCCAAGACCAAGGTTCAATAATGTTATTGGCACAAAGTGGGTTTTCATAAATAAATAGAATGAATATGGACATGTTAAAAGGAACAAATATAGATTGGTATGTAAAGGATACACATAGGTTGAAGGGGTCAAATTTGAAGAGACTTTTTACCTAGTTGTCAGAATGGAAGCAATCTGATTGATCTTTGCTTAAACATGCTCCGAGAATATTAAAGTGTATCATATGGATGTGAAATCAACCTTTATAAATGGGGAACTTGAAGAAGAAGTCTACATTGAACAACCAAAAGGATTTCAGTTGTCAGAGAACGTGGAGTATGTGTGCAGGTTGAAGAATTCCTTGTATGGTCTAAAAGAGGCTCCTAGAACATGGTACTCTAGACTGGATAAATATATACAATAGGAAGGGTTTAGAAAAGGAAGTGCAGACAAAAACCTCTACATCAAGGTAACTCAAGATAGTATTTTATTAATTGAAGTCTATGTTGATGATATTATTTTTCGAAGTGATGATGGAAGGTTAAGCCATAAATTTGCAAAGGATATTCATAATGAATTTGAAATGTCATTACTTGGAGAACTATCCTTGTTTATGGGTCTTTAGATATGTCAAAGAAACCAAGGAATTTTTATTTCTCAAACTAAGTATAATTAGAGAAATGCTAAAGAGGTTCGGAATGGAAGATTGCAAACCAGTTAACACTCCTATGCAAACCAATTGCAAGTTGAGAAAAGATGATGATTCAAAGTCTACAGACTAGAGGTAGTACATGTCAATAATTGGAAGCTTACTATATGTGACAACATCTAGACCAAATGTAATGCAGACAGTTGGATAGGTGGCACGATTTCAAGCAACACCAAAGGAATCACATGTCTTAGCAGTGGAGAGAATTTTCAGATAGCTCAAGGGAACAAAAGAGTTGGGATTATGGTATCCAAAAGGAATGATCTATCACTTATTTCCTACATAGATGCAGATTGGACAGGTTACATTGATCATCAACGAAGAACCAATGGAGAAACATTCTACTTGGGTGAGTGTTTGGTATCTTGGCTAAGTAAGAAACAATCATCAATATCATTATCTACAGCCGAAGCATGGTATATTGCAACAACAACATGTTCTACACAGGTTATATGGATGACACAAACTTTGACAGATATACAGGTTGATTATGATGAGCGCATTCCAATCTATTGTTATAATAAAAGTTCCATCAATATCTGAAAGAACCCAGTGATGCACTCCAAGACGAAGAACATTCCAATCAAGTATCACTTTCTACGGGAGCATGTTGTAGAGAAGAAATTCAGAGTTGAATATGTGGGAACAAAATAACAAGTGGCATATATCTTTACAAAACCGCTTCCAAGGGAAGTCTTTGAGTATCTTCGTCAAAGATTCAGAATAATTTCTGCTCCAAAATGAATTTTTTTGAATGCTTATATTATATGTCTTAGATTTACATGAGGAAGCACCATAAATAGGACAATTCATGTTGGGGGAGCAGTTTTAGGAAGAGCTAAGTAAGGGGGAGTATCCCCAAGAAAAATTCAGTTAGGGGGAGAAGCCTCAGATGAAAAGTTACCTTTTCCATTGATGTCAAAGCAGGAGAGATTTATCAGATGCAAGATAGAGAGTTAGATGCTTGGAGAGAGAGAATAGAGGCATGGTTCAAGGGGGAGTTATGGTCACAGGGAGAGCATGAGTGACACGAATTCATTATTGCATCAGAGTGTTGCAATCAATGCCAAAGGGGGTGATTGTTGATTAATTAGGTTGGTTTTCATTGATGTCAACCCTTGAAGAAAGTCCAGTAAAAAATTCTAGTACCACCAACAGTATGATTAAGGGAATTTAGTTTTATTGATGCATAAAGGAATGAATATTAGTGAATTTATAGGGAACACTATTCTATATGGATAGTATATGTCATGCCATTTCCGGTGATATGTGGAATGCCGCATAACTCCTCACGGTTAGAGAGTTATGGCCATGTGATGTTGGAGAACCCTCATGGGTTATCTAGAAGCCTCTAGAAGGTCAAAGAAGTCAAATTATTCTAGAAATGCATAGAAGAAGTTGACTCGTCAAATTGGTTATTCATGAGTTAAGTGGTTGCAACAAGAAAACAATTAAAAATAAATTAGTTTCAACTAAAATTGGAGAGTTTACTATTTGTGGATAAAGTGGTTAAGTAGACAAAGTGGTTAAGTGGACAAAGCTGGTTAAGTGGACAAAGTGGATAAGTGGAAAAAGTTGGTTAAGTGGACAAAGTGTCTAAGTGGACAAAGTGGCTAAGTGGACAAAGTTGGTTAAGTGGAGAAAGTGGTTAAGTGGAGAAAGTGGTTAAGTGGATACTTCTAGAGGAAGCTACTTGGAGAGTATAAATAAGAGAGAAAGGGTATCCCATTAGTATAAATTGAGCATATTGAATATATATAAGTGATTGAGGTAATCAAAGGATATCTAAGACAAATTTCAAAGGGAAGGTGAAGTAAAGAAGGTTGAAATTCAAGGGAGGATAAAGTCTTTTGATGATGCTTTCTAAGGTATGTTATTTATAGGTCATCTCACCATGTTTGAAATAACATTTTTTATAGAATGATTCAGATAGAGAAATTGGGAGGATGTTGAGAAAACATATCCAAGTAATCATGATAAAACTTTCAGCTTATGATTCATTTTATTTTTGGAGTTACACTCTGTGGAAGATAGGGTTTGTGGCTAGTCCTGAAACTAGTCAAAATGTATTAGTTAGAGAACATTCTGTAGTATGATGTGTACCATTTTTAGATTCATACAAAAAATATTACGTGTGGGGAATTCTCTACAAGTTATCTCTCTAGAATAAGCCATAATTCGGCAAGGTATGTCATTTTTTCTATAAATCATTTTCTGGGAGGTTCCAAGTAGTAAAACCTGGAGGAATTGCAGACAATACACTGAAGAAAATTGTGTATTATTTTCAAATCTTTATTCATTATAGGTACATATTTATGATTATTGCAAGTAGGGTTGTTGACTAATCCAAAATTAGTCATGTGAGACTAACATAAATTTTTATGAAAATGCTAGTCTCTTGTTGTTAAAGTTAAGGAAGGTTTGCAGGTATGTGATCATATACACCAGGTCTGTTACAAAGTTACAAATCAGGTTTGGATTATTAAATTGATGAGGGATTTTGGTTTAGGTATGTTGCTGAAGTTATTGGTATAGATAGAGGTCATATAACAGTGAGTTTCTAGAACATGGTTTGAGGTACATACTTGTGGTATAGTGTTTGAGGTATATGTTATCAGATCAGATTGGTTGATGAGTATATAGTGACATATTTGATAGAACATGTTGTGACTATGACATATTCAGTTTCTACATTTGACACTTATATTTCAGGGCGTTTGGATGGGGCAAGGATAGGTGGTTGTAGCCACCTTTCAGTTGTATCTAGAGAACATAGGGGGTTCTAGCCTCCTTCTGGTTGCAGCCATAGAATTGGGGAGTTGGAGATTCCCTCAGGTTGTATCTTGAAAATAGGGGGTTGGAGCCTCCTTCCATTTACAACTGGAAAACAAAGGAAGTTGGTGCTTCGAATGAATTTAATTCTTTAATACAAATAAGAAAAAGCATTATGTGGTTTTATCTCGCATTGGGTTTCCATGTGAAAATACTAGTGTACTATGTATGTGTATGATTGCTCATTTGTTCATTGTTTATTTACTCTACAATTATTGGATGATAATTCTATATTGATCATAAAGATAAATAACACTTGAATAATGTGGTTAAAAGGATACAAAATCTCTATTACTGATTCACCCCCCCTCTCAGTAATCCAACACATGCATCCCTGGATAACAAGCAAGAAAATTTTCAATCACACATGATTGCAGTAGATGGTATGATCAATAACCATTCATTTACTATTGTAATTGATTCAGGGGCTAGTCATAGCTATATAGATCCTAAGGTAGTGGAAAGTTTGCAATTTCCAAGATGCAAGCATGAGAAATCTTGGTTGGTGCAGTTGGCTACAGGAGCTAAGAGAAAGGTTGTTGAGTTGGTTAAGTCATTTCCATTGAGCATGAATGTGATGAATACCAAGGTAGATCTAAAAACCTTTCCTTTGGGTTCATGTGACTATAAAATTGGTATGGATTGGTTGGACCAACACCATGCCATATTAGATTATCATAACAAGGAATTCACTTTAATATATGAGAAATGAAACTCAAGAGCAGTCCAAGGAATTCCTAGGGAAGTTATTGTCCAAGAAATATTAGCAATGCAGATGAAGAAGTGTTATAGGAAGGGTTTCCTAGTGTTTGCAACACATATGGAGGAAAAACCTAAGGATAGGGTACCCGATATAGAAGATGAAGCAGTCCTAAAAGAGTTTGAGGATGTGTTTAAGGAGATACTAGGACTACCCCCAAAGAGAGATATTGATTTCTCTATAAATTTGATGCCTAGAGTGGCTCCAG
This sequence comes from Picea engelmannii, assembly GCA_009831015.1. Taxonomy (NCBI): domain Eukaryota; kingdom Viridiplantae; phylum Streptophyta; class Pinopsida; order Pinales; family Pinaceae; genus Picea; species Picea engelmannii. Next base: position 1,151,514 of record ML779162.1, read on the forward strand.
TGCTAAAGAATCCCTATAGAATGAGTACTCCAGAGCTGAAGGAGTTGAGAATGCATCTTGAGGAATTGTTGAATAAGAGGTATATACACCCAAGTGTGTCACCTTGGGGTGCCCCAGTTTTATTCATGAAGAAGAAATATGGGACCTTGAGATTGTGTATTGATTTTAGAAAGTTAAATAAAGTAACTGTAAAGAACAAGTATCTCTTGCCAAGGATCAATGCTATCTTTGATTAGTTAAAGGATGAAAATATATTCTCAAAGATTGATCTCAGATTGGGATACCATCAAATAAGGTTCAGAGATGAAGACACCAACAAGACTTCCTTTAGGATAAGGTACGGTCATTACGAATTCACAGTGGTGCCATTCAGATTATCAAATGCACCAGATATTTTTATGTGCTTAATGAATGGTGATTTCTGGGAATACTTAGACAAGTTTGTCATTGTGTTTTTGGATGACATCCTTGCATATTCCAAAACAGAAGAAGAGAATGAGCATCACTTGAGGATGGTGTTACAAGTGTTAAGAGGACACCAATTGTATACCAAATTGAGAAAGTGCTCATTTTATCATAACCAAATTCATTATTTGGGGCATATCATATCCAAAGAAGGGATAGCAGTGGATCTTGAAAAGATTGAGGCCATTAGAGGATGGAAAAAACCCAAGAATGTGATAGAATTTATATCCTTCATGGCTCTAGTTGGCTACTACAGAAGATTCATTGCGAGGTTTTCAAAGATTGCTCACCCAATCACTTCCTTGCAACAGAAGGGGGTGAAGTTTCAATGGACAATAGAATGTGAAAAGAGCTTCCAACAATTGAAGCAGTTGTTAACTAGTGCTCCAATTCTAAGGATTGCAGATGCAAAGAATGACTTCGTGGAGTCCTCATCCAAAACAGATTTGTAATTTGTTTTGAATCAATAAAATAAAAAGAGCATGAAAGGATATATGCCACTCAGGATTTTGAGTTGAAAGCCATTGTTCACACTTTAAAGAAATGGAGTAACTACCTCATGGGAAAGAGGTTTGAGCTGAGGACAGACCATAATGGTCCGAAATATTTGTTTGATTAGCCTATGTTACATGAAAGGCAGAGTAGATGGTTGGAATTCCCTTGTGAATATGAACTTGACATCAAGCACATCAAAGGAAAGGAGAACAAAGTGGCTGATGAACTTAGCAGGAGAGTGCATGAACTGCATGCTACAACCATTAGCATGTGTCAACTGATATTAAAGGAAGAATTTATGAGGCTGTAAAAGAATATTTTCATTACATGGAGTTAGTGACAAAACTACAACAAGGTAAAATGCAACAAAAGGTTGAAGATTATAAATTGGGATATGATGGAGTTCTATTGTACATAAACAGAGTTTATGTACCCAATTCTCTTGAATTGAGGAATGTGATTTTAAAATAAATGCACAATGTGCCTTATGCGGGACACCCAGGATATCAAAAAATAGTTTTAGCAGTCAAGAGCCAATACTATTGGCCAGTTATAAAGAAAGAAAAATTTGAGTACATTTCCAAATGTATGGAGTGTCAAAGGGTCAAGGCTAAGTATAAACACCCAACTGGGTTGTTGCAACCATTACCCATTCCCGAGTGGAAGTGGGAGGTGGTGACAATGTATTTCATCACAAAATTTCCATGGACAAAAAAGCATCATGATTCTATCATGGTAGTGGTGGACAAGATTACCAAGGATGCCCATTTTATTCCATTTAAGACTACTCACAAAGAAACCAATGTTGTTTATATCTATATGAGGGAAGTGGCCCGATTGCATGGTATTCCCAAGACAATTGTGTCTGATAGAGACCCAAAATTCACTTCAAAATTTTGGAAGGGATAATTCAAGGGGTTTGGAACCAATATGGACTTCAGTACAATCTATCATCCTGAGTATGATGGGAAGACAAAGAGGGAAAACTAAGTAATAGAAGATATTCTAAGAATGTATATGATGTACAAACCATCAAAGTGGGAAGACTATCTACACTTGGTAGAGTTTTCTTACAACAATGGGTACCAAGAAACTTTGGATATGAGCCCATTTGAAGAACTTTATGGTAGAAAGTGAAACACACCTGTAAGTTGGGACAATCCAGCTGATAGGGCAATGATTGGGCCATAATTGCTTAGAGAAATGGAAGAGAAAATGTTGAGGACTAAACATAATTTAAAGGTTGCCCAAGATAGGAAGAAAATCTATGCTGACAAGGGTAGAACTCACATGGAGTTTAAAGTGGTTGATCATGTATTCTTGAAGGCTAAGGACAACAAAAGTTCACTGAATTTGGGAAACTGTTCCAAGTTGGTAGCTAGATATTGTGGACCATTTGAAATCCTAGAGAGGATTGGTCCAGTAGATTGTATGATTTCATTTCTTGCATCTATGTTTGTTCATAATGTATTCCATGTACCATTTCTCAAGAAATATATACCTGATGCTAATCATGTAATTAATTGGAATATGATTCAGGTGGAGAAAGATGGCACTATCCAAGTGCATATGGTATGCATAATGGACTAAAAAATCAAACTGCTCTGAAATTGAGCCATAGGGATTGTAAAGGTCCAATGGACATGGTACGGTCCTGAGGATGCTACTTGGGAGCATGAGGATGCAATGCGGGCATAATACCTGCATTTTTTTGAATATTTTTAAAATCTTGTTGATATGGTGTAAAGGAATTCCACTGAGGATAGTGAAAAAATAAGGGGAGGGGATTGTAATACGCCAAGGCCAAGGCCCTCATTTTTAATCATGAATTGTAAACATGTTTCATAGGTTGGTAAGCCAAGCAATGACAATCTAGGAGGATTATGTGATTGTTGGGAAAGTGTTACGAGGAAAATCTCTCTATAGCTAGGGGAAAACCACAATAGATGGAAATGTCTACATAAATCAAGTCTATTCTCAAGTATGCTATATAAACAAATATGCTAGAAAGAAAAGATAAAAGGCCTACCTCATACAGACGTTCAATGAAGTCCATCGTTGAGCATTCGACCCAAAGCAATACACATGCAACTAGTCCACAACAACCAAGCAACATAAGCATATGGTGATAATATATGATGTTAAAACATTTAATAACATAATCTATTAACATTAATAACATATACTCCCATGGAATAATAATTCAAATATTTGCAAGATATCAATTGGACGAGAAAAGAGTATTTCTATTAAGATATGATCAACATAAGTGAATAAATTACAGACTTCCATGTCAGCACGGTTTAGAACCGAGAAACTAAGTTCCTTCCAGTTGGGCCTCCACCACTTCAATCCTCCACCAAAGGCAAGCTCATGTAAGAGAGACAATGGATTTATCACTCAATAAGGGAAGAGCTTGGGTGCTGAACACTATGTTCAGACTTAAAGGATAAATGGATGCTAACTCAATGTGAAGTAAATAATTCCTCCAAAGTAACTTTTCTCTCAAAGTTGAATTGTTTCTCCTCTTTTCCATATCTCGGAATTGGCCCATTTATAGACTTCAAGCATAACTGAAGGGCCAAGTCAGAACGTTTCTAGTATATGGAAGGCCAAGGATCATTCATCTTCTGTCGTGACATGGAAACCCAACACTATTTTTTCATTTTTGGGCACATTTCCCAATGTACATGGGTTGTAGTGGTGCAATCTACATATACGCATGATGTATAGTAGGCAAGGTGCGCATATGTGGAAAAATTGTATTTTTAGCTTTTGGATTTGAAAAAAGGGATGAAAAGTCTGCATAGGGAAATGAAAAAATGCCTTATGTGCAAGATTGTGTGGGGTGAGGAAAATATTTCTATAATATATGCCCTCTAATGTGTGAGGTCATAGGAGTATCTGTAATGGCCGAAATACATTGTAAAAACCCAGAAGTGGAGTGACGGGGAACCAACTGGAAGAACTAGTTGCTCATTACAATCTGCATTGACTTTGCATACATGGCTGCTAATTTGAATTACACTACAGATCCATGTGAAAATATACCAAACAACTATTTGTGGCCATGAATAGGAAAATACAAATGCGGTTACATGAAAAATGTTGTCATAGTCACGAACAAGGCCCAGTAGAACTAATGTCAAAATCAATCTGAAGATATGTATGCACAATGGAGTATAATTTGATCTCCCATGATCACTGAAGTCAAACAGGTATTGGTCAAATGAAAAGGTGGTAACAACTCAAGAAATATGTGGCTGCATACTGATGTCTTCAAGTCTTCTACACAATTTGCCAAAGGTGCAAGTCTACATTGTGTGAATAAAGGAGTTGAGGTTGAACACAATGAGACATCGTTTGATTACCGGTCATTGAGGTATATCGTTAACAAATGAGAGACAACCTACCAATGATGAAAGTAGGTATCAAGGAACCAAGTACATTCATACAAGTGTGAATAAAGGATTCGGGGTTGAACACTTAAAGAATCCATCGATCATGAGACATTGATTTATTCCCAACTGTCGATGATGAGAGAACTTGCCACTAATGACTAGAAGCCTCAAGGTACTCATAGGAATCTAGTCCTCATTTCCAGAATAGATGAGTTGAATTCGATGGAAGGAGAGCATTAAGGATTATCTCATCATTCATCAAGAGGTACAAAGTAGGAGCTTCATGATTTGGAGGAAAACAAATGAAGAATATGTTCATGAACCAATGACCATGTGCATCTTTCGCATGTTCCAAGCGCAATCGGTACATGAAAGAGACCCTCTAAATAGAAACCAATGAGGAAAACTATTGACAAAGGTGTGGAAACCACCAATAAGGCTAATGGCATCCCATACACTGCATGAATCCCAATGTGTCATCGAACCCAAGGGAAACTACCTAGTCAAAGACCAATGCTGAAATGTCAACTGTTGGGTTCAAGGTTACCTATGAATGATGAAATGAGGACCAAAGTGCATAATAGGACTACAACATCATGTGATTTTGAGAAAAAATGAGGATATGGCCGACATGCAAAGTCAAGAGTTCTGAGGAATGGACAACACAGGTTGATAGACTTCCTTTGATCAAAAGCATGAGAAATATGGAAGACTCTAACAACATAGACTCAATGATAAAACCATGAGATGCAGGAGTTATTAGTCAAGTTCTCCATAGGGACTGGAAGGGTAACCATTCGGGGGAGAAAACTATTTGTAACAAGCTCAGCTTCCTAAGGTCATGCTAAACCCAAAATTGTGATGAAAAGTGGACTCAATAACTTTGTTCTTTGTTCAAAGGAATCATGAATGTTGCCAACATAAGATAATACTCCTATCCCACCCATACTTTTTCTTTCATAGTCAAATGAATGCTATGATACAGAGGAGGAAACAAGTGTCGCAAGTAAGAAAAACTAGTTCCAATAGTGGAACATACCTATGCTCAATGCAAGGAGGTGCATGCGGGAGATGGAAAATCAGGGGAATGTTCCCTCCTGGTTATAGAGTGTCAAGTTGCGAAGGATATAAATGAGGCTATGCTTGGTTGAGGATGCAAAAATTCTGAGGAAAATGGTTTATAACGCAAAGTGAGAATCAACTATAGGCTCAATAATGCAAGAAATGGCATGAGATGCAATCACAACTTAATGCCAAAAAATATCCATTTTCGTAATATTAGTCCACTTGGTGTTAAAAATGGATAAAATTATACCAAATAGACGTCCTTTCAAATCCAATTTAAAAGTGTGAAAGACACAAGTTCACTCGACAATCTTTTCTCTTTTTGAAAACAAGTTGGAAAAGAGATTAAATATAACTCAGTTGGGAGTTCTCTAGGCATATGTTGGCATGTTTATGAGTGATAAATGAGGCTCAGCATAAATTCATCTATTAACTATAAGGGACTCCTGGTCCTATGAAAAAACCTCTCCATGGGCACCAAAATAAGCAAAGGATCTAACTAGGGTACCCATGTTTGCTAAGTCTCTACCACTTGATAACGACACGTCTTGTAGAAGATGGAGGGTTTTGTGTCACAACAAATGGGTTTGTACCTAAGGCATATGAGTGATAGTTATAGGACAATGCAAGTGTGCATGATGGAATGGATACCTGTCCTATATGCTAGGTAACAAAAATACTTTCCCGTAGTTACGAACGATCAACATAACACTAAAAACCGTAAGAATCCCTGGCGAAAACTACAAAAAACCAACTCAATCCACTGTTGTATTAGTCCATTAAGAGAAAATATGATCCAAAACTATAGAAAGTGGGTAAAAATTGCTATAAATAGTAACAGAAACCAAATTTTACTATGTCATTTTGACTTTTTACCCAAATAGTGAAAATTGGACCAAATTACCTCTAATCTTCAACTGGTGATTGCGGGAGCATTGAGTGATGGAATCATAGACTGTCTAGACCAGGTAATTTCTCTTCCACTCCTCTTCCTTTCTAGTGGATTACATTTTTTAGTTAGGTTTCAAAATTTGAGTTAATTAAGGTGCAAATTAAGTATTTTGGTGTACGCGGGCTACCACTCATCGGGTCGCATATACATGAGGTTATACGTGACTGTGTAAAATATAGGCTGCATGTACTCATCCCTATACACAAATATGAATATTGCATCCCATGTACAAGTCCATAATAAAGGTTTTTGATGGTTTCTAACTCAAAAATTGATATTTCTCTGGAAGGATGGTGCTAGAATGGAGGGAAAGGGAACATGAGGAGGTAGATGTTGCTGTGGAAAGAGATATGGGGGCCCAAATGGCCTTGAAAAGATGGGGGTTGTACAAATTTTGGGCACTCAAAGGGATGAGGGCCCAAGTGAATTTGCTACAGTTCCTCGTGGATTACTGGGATCCAGACAATGAGAGCTTCAACCTCGATGGTATATTTCTTGACTGGACTATGGTGAGGTGGTGAAACTCAAAGCCTGGGGAGATGGGAGTGGTATGAAGATAGAAGAGTACATAGAATATCAATCTGTAGCAGGGACCGAGAAGGTCAGAAGTCAACTCCCCATCTGAGCGATAAACAATCTTAGCCTCAATATTGTTGTCCTCATTTTGACCAGGATCACAAGATCAAATTCGTTGCACCAGGCTTCGAGGCCACTCATGTTCTATTCTGTAGAGTGTTTGAGACTCACGGTGTACGATTGGTGCACCTCACTACTAGATAATATGAAAATCCAGTTGACAGAATGCAAACATGGTGACAAGAGGAACTTTGAGTTTGCATCTATCTTGTGTAGCTTTTTCTTTGAGTGATTTCTAGGTTTTGGACCTAGAGTCGAGAACATTCCTTGAGGACCTCACGATCCATCCATGGCATGGTGGACCGAGGTAATGAGATGGCAGGGGGGAGGTAGGGTGCCCACACCCTACAATAGGTACTTATTTTACTGGTGGAGGTGATAGGTCATTTATCTGGATGACTACCCATATGTAGGGATCGACTTCAAAGGGGACCCTACCATGCCATTGCCACCAGGGACTGCCTATGGGGACACAGGTATGTCAAAGTTTAAATTTTTTATTTTTATTTTTATTTTTGTATAGTAAAAAATATATATTTTAGGATGATTCTTAAGTAATAACTATAAAATTTTGTGACGCAAACGTACATCCGTGATGGTTGGACAGGCTTCCATGACATCGTCAGAGGCACCGAGGAGATGAGGTCACCGGAGGAGAAGTAGAGAGAATCCTTCAAAACATGTAGGGAAACCTGTCTCGTTTGACACATAGGATTCTGATGGTTCAGGTAGAGGATCTATTGGAGTCCATGTAGTGAAAAGTGGTTGGTGTGCCCAGAGCTTGGGTGCGACTCTTTCGACGTCTCACAAACATCATAGTTTGTTATCATGACACACATTCAGTGCCATGGGCATAGATGTCATGGATTTTGTATTATCGGTTGTATATGTGTATTGAGGGTGTTGGCCCCAATTTTGTACTATAAACATCATATTTTTTGAAATATATAGGAAATAGGGTTCTTCGGCTTTACTTATATTATAATGTGTACATTGATGAGATTGTTTTCTTTGCTTTAGTTATGTGACAAATGCCAATCTAAAACAAAATTAGCATAAGCATAAGATACATAATTAGAACTCCTAGGTATGTGATGATAAGTAATAAAATCAAATTGTCGCTCTAAAATACGTACATGTAGGAATTGTCTTAGTAATGTAGGATCGAGCACATGGTAACTATCATTCAACTGACATACTACTAACTGGGAATCTAGGCAAACCTCCAAAGAGAGAATACCATGTGAAATGGCATCGCACAAGAGTTCTATAACGATGTTGTATTTAGCCACATTATTCGTGGATGACCCTAGGCATACACCACCTAAAGACACCAGTAGACCCTCGAGTGAGTAGACCACCCAAGCGGCAAAAGCCAAGTTCTCTGTATGATGACTGGATTGGTCTGTGAATCCTAAGTAGACCGAAGACTTCGTTGACATCTTCCAACCAAGGGAGAACTTGATAAGCAAGTTGAAGACGAAAAAATAAAGGGAAAAGTATATACACTAAATTACATTAGTATACAAAGAGTTACGCCCAAGACTGGGGCTCAAGCGTAATATATTTTCAAGTAGAGCCCATTTCTAGGCTTGACCAACATGTTCCCTTCATAATATTCTAACTCATAGTCTCCTTTTTCTCAGACACATCGCATGATATAGGGACTGTGCCAAATAGGTTTGAAATTGTGTGCCCCTAGCGGTTCTTTGGCTTGATCATATAAAAGGACCAATTCACCCTCAACGTACAACCAAGGATAGACAGACTTGAAGTATTGGACCTTGACAAGTCTTTTATTCTCCTTGATAGTTATAGAGGCATCTCGACGCTGCTCGTCGAGACTCTCTAGGTGTATGAGGCATCGCTCGAGATCGAAAGTGTTAGGGAGGAGTGCGACTGTCAATATAAGAGAATGTATTTTGCATTCAATAGGTACTATTGACTCCAAACCATGTACTAAATGGAAAGGAGAAAATATGGTGGTAGTCTTGACCGAGGTTTGGTATGCCCAGAGTGAGGGATATAGCATAATATGCCAGTCAAATTTACTCTGGCTGACATTTTTCTGCAAAATTGTCTTGAGAGACTTGTTGAAGGCCTCTACCTATCGATTTTCCTAGGGGTAGTAAGGGGAATAATGACCATTCTTAAAACCAATATTGGATGCTATCTCTTCCATCATTTTTTTCTGAAAGTGATTGTCGTGATCAATGACAATGTCACTCGAGATGCCAAACCTGGCGATAATTTGATTGAATAGAAGAAGGTGGTAGTCTTCTTATCAGATTTGACTATAGGCATGGCCTCGGACCACTTAGTAAATTAGTCTATGACCACAATAATTTTTTTATTCCCCCCAACCAAAGTTGAGTTTCAATCCACGAGGTCCACCCCCCACTTGGGGAAGGGACCGACGATAATGACTAGGTGAAGAGGGGATGGATGTGAGCACATTTTACGAGTGAACACCTGGTAGGGGTGACACTTCTTAACTTCTTCAACACAATCTTTAAAGATATATGGCTAGAAATAATTGGCTTGCAAAATTTTTTGGGTTGTTGCAAGCCCAAATAGATGACCACCACAAGCCCCACTGTGGCAATTGTTTAGAATTTACTCGACTTCTTCATGAGTTAAAAAACACACACAGGATATTATCTATTTTTCGACGATACAAAGTGTTGCTGATGATAATGTAATTCTTAGCTTGGTATAGTACATTTCATCGGTCATCTCACGACAGACACTGAGGAAACTTCAAAGTTTGAAGATAGAGAACAATGTCTCCATACCAGGGGTGGGACGACAAGACAAGGAAAATGTGTTCATCCACAAACGAATCAACATGAATAACATCCTCTTCCAATTGTGGGAAGTCAGATATTAACTTTGCAAAGACTAGTTGTTACACATTATTTTTGTCATGCTTATGACCGTTAATGATGTAAACGTATATGTTTCCTTCAAAGGGGTCAGTGGCCTAAATTTCTGAAGAAAGAAGGGAGAAGAACTTTGCCTGAGAGAAGAAGTTGTATTTTCCTTTGTAAAAACCATATTAAGAAGGATTTATACAGGCTGCTATATACATAGGGTGCATAAATGCCTGATTTCCACAGGATGCACTATAGCTAGGTTGCAGAGTTTCCACAGGTTGCATTATAGCTAGGGTGCAACGACCTACGTACGTGGGAAAAGCGAGCATTTTCTCGATGCTTCTAGAAGGAGAAGATTCTATGGTGAGGTGGCCTGTGAACGATTTGGATCTTACTCGCTTTCATGATTTAGTGGGATCATCCTAACCTCCTCACCCTATCCTCTTCAACTTATAAAAGGAGAGGAGCTCTCATGGAGAAAGTTAGCTTGAGCTTGATTGGGTTGGAAAGTTCTTGAGCCTTTGAGATTAGAATTTTTTCTTGAGATTGTTAGCTTGGTATGTTGGCTTTGGGATTTGCTTTTTCAGGATAGATTGTGAGTAGCTATTAGATCCATGGTCTCAGAATCCTTGGAGCAAGAAGTGTGTGGGAAGCAAGGAACCGTTGGAAGGAACCTTACGACATCAAGGCATCCAATTGTAATGTCTCTTCCTATTATTTAATATAATACAGTGGCATGCTTATTTCCCATAGAATTATCTTTATTTTATTGCATTATTTCTTGATCATATGCATAGGTTGTCATTGAATATACTTTTGTTTCTTTCACTTTGGTTGGTTTGTGTTTCATTGCAGGATCAATATCACAAGAGCACCACAGTGAAGCAGGGACAACAAAGACATAAGGAAGTGATATTTAAGGTATGTCACTCATCCTTTATTTGACAATATATTCAATGATTAGAGCCTAGGGAAAGTTCCATGTTCAGTCTTGTTTTGTTCTAGATCCATGTGGATCTAGGGAGATTAGTTTATGTCCGCATTTACCGATTTATCCAATAACACTAGTGATTTCTTGGATTTTGCAGAAGCGAAATTGAGATCAAATTCTTATAAAATGACAATCCATTTATTGTATTTTCCCCCTATGATATGCCTAGTAAGGACGTATTGAAATGGATTTACATCAACAACCATAGTAGTCTTGCAAAGAAATATATAATGGTGTAATCGTTGGACTCAACCAAATCTATCTTTTCAATGTGAGAATAATTGACTTTAGGACTGACTAAATTTCAAATAAGATAGTAGATGACGTGCTCACGAAGCTCATCATCCTCTTGAACCAAAACCATACCAATCGTCTCTTTATATGCGACACCATAAATCAAGTAATCCCTACTATAGTCAGGATACTTTAGCAGAGGAATCGATACCAAGGATTTCTTCAATGAATCGAAGGATTCCTGGGATCACTCATCCTAGATAAAATGGGTGTCCTTCTTCAAAAGAAGCATGAAACCCTTAGTAATATTGGCATAGTTTACTATAGATCGACGTAAGAAGCATGAATAGTGCGTGGGGAGGCAATCAAAGTATTTCCTCAACCTTTAACGGATCTATCATGATCCTTGTCTTAGAGACTAAAAATACTAGAGACATCCAGACCTAATGCAAAATATGCACTTATTAGGGTTCAACTGGATTCTATAATCACAACATCTTTCAAATACTAGCCGAAGGTGCTTAGAGTGATCCACTCTCTTACAATAGTGAGAAACAATATCTTCAAGACAATCCTTGACTATATGCTTAAGATCGTGGAATGTGAAGGTCATAGCATGTTGGAAGGCTTATCCAATGTTTTTAAGGCCGAAATGCATCTTCCAGTATGTGAAATTACCCCAAGGACAAATAAATTCTGAATTGTGTTGATCCTTAGGTTTAATTTGAATTTGGTTATACCGTGAAAATCCTTCCATGAAATAAAACACTTTGTTTCCCGCACATTCGTCGAGAATATGATCGATGAAAGCGTCAGGAAGTTTTCTTTAGAATATGATTTATTCAGGTCACGAAATTCCATGCATACACGGATGGTTCCTTTATTCTTATTCTCAAGAACAAGGTTGGATACCCATTCAATCAAGGGAACCAGGTAGATAAAGCCAACATTAAGCAGTTTGTCTACCTCCACCTTAATAGCAGGGGCCTTCCGGGGATTGATAGCTCTAAGACGTTGTCAAACAGTTTTATCATCCAGATAAGGTCTAATCTCATGCTCAAAAATTTGAGGGTCGATTTCTGGAATCTCTTCATATGACCAAGCAAATACATCTCATAATTCCTTGAAGAGTTCGGTGCAGATAAAGATTTCTTCTAGTGAACAATCTACACCGATATGTACATTTTCAATCTTTCCAGGGGTACAAGAGATATTGATCATGACGGTAGGATAGATACTTGCCATATTTCCTTCGGCATGAATTTTGTGTGTATCAAGTGGAACTACGACATCACTAACTATCTTGCTCAAACTAGATCGAAAGTCATCTTGTTTGATTCTAGCAAGCTCTGGGAGAAAATAAGAGCGATGATGCATATCATCCCAAGGTTTGTCAGAAGCATTCATGGATTCGATGATAGCTTCATCTGAGGGTAAAGTATCATCGAGGAAGTCATGTGAGAAATACAACGAAGTGGCCCACACGGGCTTAAGAACAAGATCCTCCTCGTCCATTGGCGAGGTAATAGGATCGGGATCAGTGAAAGAGTCAAGAACAACTTGATACACTATCTCCATTTCTGATAGTGGCATGGCCATTCTAGCATGTGAATGACCTTCAAAAGACATAGTCGAGGAATGTAGGGTCTATAGATCGTTAAAATAGGAAGTGCGGAAAGGAACATATCTCTCTGATGAAATGAGCCTACTGGACATGGCGTAAACATGGTGAATCGGTGCCATGAAGTTGAAGGTACCCATAAGGGATCAATACATTTTGACACTGATATTCTTAGTTGTCAGCTGAGAATGGTTGACCACGAGGATCTATGATCCAACCGATGCATTGGGGCTAGAATATGCAAAGGATAATTGGTCGATTGTCACAATCTTCCCATCATGAGGAAAACAAAGAGTGTAGAAGATGGACGATACGATGATAGTCATAGCATAAGTCCAATTGTGTCCTAATAACAACTTATAATCGAGGGGCACATCAACCACCTTGACATCCACCTCTACTGTATTCCCACCTAACTGGACTAGAAAGGAAGGAATAATACCGTGAGGGAAAAAGGAATGACCGTCAAAAGCAGTCAACATGGTCAGATATTGGGAGAGAGTCGGAGAGTCGAGAGCTTTCCAACAGATCATGGACATCACAAATGTAGCAACACCTTCATCAACAATTACATGCTTGATGGTATACTTCAAGTAACCCACATGGATTTGGAATGCCACATGGTAAGTCAAGCAAGGATTCACATCTATGACGTCAAACTTGATAAATTTTGAGCCACTAGGGTCTAGAGCTCCTAAGGAAGGTAACAAGGAATTACTCTATGAGGGACACATCTAGAGTACCTCCAGGGCCAACATCGGACAAGGGTTTTGACCCAGGTCCTCAACAATAGAGTAGTTGTGGGTGGCTCTAGCATTCAAATTGTGGGTAGAGCACTTGAGTACTCCTTTCAAAATAATTGGTGATGGCTCTAGTTTTTCGATCTGCAAGTGTGTCTCTAGAGGAGGAGGATATTCTAGACTAGATACAGTCTGTGAAGAATTGTAATTGCGATACCGATGGCTACACAAACCGATGGTAATTGCGATACCGATTGATACACAAATGGTCACCGTCTTGTGTCGGTGGGTTTTGACTTCCACCGACCACATTTTTGTCATTTAAGGAGCTCAAGGCCATGTGTTGGTTATGTGGGAAAGGATTCATTAACACGGTGGGAGGTAGAGATAAGAGCCTCACAACTTTCACAAGTTTAAGGAATAAATGAGTAACATGATCATCTATACAAATCTTATAGGGAAATTTCACCTTACACTTTTCTTTCTTCCCCTCACCAACATTATTATTCATCTTCTTATTATTACCATTGTCCTTGGGTTTATTATTATTATTCCCATCCTTACGATTATTATTACGTCCTTTCTTATTATTCCCACTTGGTTTCTGGTTAACATTTGGGTCGGTCAACGATTGCACAGAATGTACATTGGCCGACTGAGTGGGATTGGAAGACACAGACAAAATTGGACCTCCTGCAAACTAGTTTAGAGACAAATCTTTCAAATGGCTTGTCACCGAGTCTGTGGATTTCACATTGGCGGAGCCTACAATGACATTGACATGAGGTCCAAGATTTTTTCTAGGGTCATAGTTTGACCTCGGTGCGCCAGGAAGAATATGGTATAACATCCCAAACTGAGCATATATAAGATATAACTGCTAGGCTTTGAAGATTTATTCTTCCTCAGATGTAACCCTAGATGTAGCAACATCCTTTGATATAGGAGGCTACAAAGACTTAAGAAACCACTCTAAAAGAAATTATGGGGGTATGTAGGTCTTGATCAACCTCTTCCATCTATGCCACTCCTGAACGTGATCTAAGATATGAGTGGCGGTGTCCTGGCATAAGGTCGACGAAATTTCTAGGCCAACATCGTAACAAACCAACAATTGGAAATGGTTAAGGAATACTGACACCATATAACTAAAGGTCGCATATGCCCCCCTACGTAGCTCGATATACTATTTCGCAACAACCCCTATGAGGGTGCGTTGAAATAATCTTAACCAAATGCAATCGTCATTAAGGGAATTCGAAGAGCACCATAGGTGAAAGGTGGTGACATTATCACTAGGATCCTCACCATTATTACCTTTGAATTTTATAATGTTTGAAGGAAGATTGGTGGGAACAGGGGGCCATGTAGGATCATGACACACAAGGTCGTTCATCAACTTAGACAAGTCTGGAAGATTAAGTGTGGCCATAAAAGGGAGATGAGGTTGCTACATCTAGCCCCAATATCCCTGTAAAGATTGTGTTTAAGGAACTGTAGCCCTTCCAGATTTTTGGTAAGAACCATGGACCTGTCTGGAATTGTAAGACCCTCTTTCAGGATGATTCATAAGAAGTTGGTTGGGCATCATTCCAGTAGGAATGTTCTGATAGGGGTTATAAAATTTCCCCCAGATGGAGTGACTCCGGGTTGGGGGTTTCCCAAGGTGTGAAACTGACCTCCTACGGGTGTGAATATGAAGGATAAAGGTGGATTTGTCATTCCAAACGTGTTGGTCATAATCAACACTGAGGAGGTGGGGGTATAGAACGAAACTTGAGAAAAATCTTGTCCGCCAGGTTGGTTTCTCCACCCATAAGAAACATAATTAGACCCAAGGTTAAAATAAGGAATGCATCCCATGGTATTATTTGTTTGAGGGATATAAGATCCACCGAACAAAAAAGGAGTATAAGGAGGAGTTGTGCCCCCAAGTCCAATACTAACATTAGGGCCAGTGGCTAGGATGGAGTTTGAAAACTACAAAGTAAAATTTGGCATACCATAGGAACAGGGACTAGAGGCCATAGGGATGGACTGAACATTATATCCTAGTAAGTGACCAAGAGACACAAATGGGTTCATGGAAATAGGTTGATAATTCACTATAGGACGGACAAAAATGATGATATGTGCCTCTGACACTACAACCATTGTGGTTGTAGTAGTCGAAGGGCTGCCATTAACTATAGTAGGTGTGGGATTTGAGGGACTCCCAGTATTCTGATGACTCAGTTTAGTACTCACTCTTGTAGAATCGCATGTCTGAAAAGTGGAGGTATGTGTACCATGTCTAATAAATCTACACCTTTTAGAAGGCAAAGACTCAAAATCTAGTGGTAATTGTAACAAGCGGCGGGACTGGAGGGGAATTTGGTTTGACTCCACGATGACTTAAGACTCAAGATATAAAAACAAATCCTAAAGCCAACTAGTAATCAAAGAGCACACCAAAAATAATCAAATGACCAATATGCACACAAATAGGGTAAAGTGGTTGAAAGGGGCTTCCCTCCCTAAAGTAGGTATGCCTCGCCCAAGAGGGGCCTGAGACTCCCTGTTAAAGATCGAAGGTAACATAATTAGTTATAAGGGCCCTCATGGGCTTAAAAACTAGTCAGTCACATCCCCCCAGAGAGGTAATCCTCCATAAAGGTTGTGTGTTGTCTGACCCTTATCTGACCCAGGGTACCTGCATAATAACCCCTGCAAGTAACCTATGTGGCATCGAAGTCAAGAAACTAAGAAACCACTGTATAACCGATGCACAAGAGAGCAGTCGTAAGTTAGGTCCACTGTATGGGATGGGTAGTAAAGCCTGAAACCTTGAAATCACCGGCTCTCACGGAGGTAAGGGAACTAGCAAGATCCCCATAAATATCTCTGACACTAAGAAGGTATCGGGGGGATATCCCTTCAACCGACCTCACGCAACCTTGTGATTAAATCTGGTGTAAGCGGAGCCTCCTGATCTTACCGATTATACAATGGATTTCTCCATCCCTTAGTCAGACACATATGTTGATTTAATATCCTTGAAGAAGTTTACTCACAAAATCCTATTCCATGGCACTAAATCCTAAGCTTGTTTGTGCATCCTAGAAAATAAAATCGTTACTAATCAAATTTAAATTATAATGTTAATTTTAATGGCCGTGCTTACTCAAAAGGTGTGGTCATAAAACTGGTGATGTTATGACTCAGCAAGTAAAGTAAATATGAATACAATGCAAAGTTCTAACTTCAATTTCCAATGAATGATATGCTTCTTAAAAATGAAATTTTCAATCCAATTATGCAATTCTAAATAAAAATGAAATCTTTCTTTACATTCACTAAGATAAATGACAGATCAAAATTCCAATCAATGTAAAATGCCTAATATTTTTGTATTTTCAATATAAGAAAAATGAAAATGCATGGACTGAACAACAACTTGATATATAAAGACTCTACTATGTATAGAAAGAGACAACTCAAGTAGGATACCAAGGAGTAAAACACCCAGCCCAATGTACACCGACAATCAAAATGAAAAGATGATGAGAAAGGAACCGCCAAAAAATTCAACCTAAGACAGGTTTCCTGTCATCCCACAGACACTTAAGAGTCACTACAGAGACCTAAGAAGACTCAACAATCATCAAAACCTACCCAACAACCACCAAATCCATCAATCAAGCAAAATAGGTTGATGTACGTGACTATTCAAGGGAAAAGTGTGTATGTATGTAGCTTGCATAAGGATAGCATGCATATATATGTGACTATCAAGAAAAAACCCTCGTATACGTGTCAAAAACATAGCTAAGCTAAGGAGAAGGTTGAAAGACTTAGACCCAGAGTGAACATAGGCTATCAAGCAATGATACGAAAAGAAACACAATGTGAACGAGAAAAATCTAAGGAGAAAAACACTCCAAACCACAAGGAAGAAGATTCAATCCCAATATGGTCGCCAATTCTGTTACAAGGAAAATATCTCTATAGCTAGGGGAAAATGACAACAGAGGGAAATGATTGTAGAAATCAACTCTATTCTCAAGTATGCTATATAAACAAATATGCTAGCAAGACAAGATAAAATTCCTACCTCATCCAGATGTTCGATGAAGTCCACCGTTGAGCACTCAACCTAAAGCAATACACCTGTAACTAGTCCTCAACAACCAAGAAATGCAAGGATATGGTGATAATATATGATGTTATCACATTTAATAGCATAATCCATTAACATTCATAACAAATACTCCCATGGAATAATAATTCAAATATTTGAAAGATATGAATTGGACGAGAAAAGAGTATTTTTATTAAGATATGATAATTAGAAGTGAATAAGTTACAAACTTTCGTGTCGGCACAGTTTGGAACCAAGAAACTATTAAGTTCCTTCCGGCTGGGCCTCCATCACTTCAATCCTCCACCAAAGGAAATATCATGTAAGAGAGACAATGGAGTTCTCACTCAATAAGGGAAGAGCTTGGGGGCTGAAAACTGTGTTCAAACTTAAAGGATAAAGGGATGCAGACTCAATGTGAAGTGAATAATTCCTCCAGAGTAACTTTGCTCTCAAAGTTGAATTCTTTCTCCTCTTTTCCATAGCTTGGAATTGGCCCATTTATAGCCTTCAAGTGGAATGGAAGGGCCGATTCGGAACATTTCCAGTATATGGAATGCCAAGGATCATTGATCTCCTGTCGTGACATGGAAACCTGATACTATTTTTCATTTTTGGGCACATTTATCGATGTACATGAGTTGTAGTGGTGCAACCTACATATACACATGTTGTATAGTAGACAAGGTGTGTATATGTGGAAAAATTGTATTTTTAGCTCTGGGATTTGCAAAAAGGGATGAAAAGTCTGCATAGGGAAATGGAAAAAGGCCTTATGTGAAAGATTGCATTGAGTGAGGCAAATCTTTCTATAACAGCCAGAGAGCCTAGGATGCCATGGATAAGATCTTGTTTTGTATATATAAATATTAAAATAATTAATATAAAAGCGTCACTGTGTGTAGACCGATCACGATGAAAGAGTATGGGCGACTAGTCTCCACTAGGCAGGGTAAGGGAGGGGGATGAGAGGCTAGAAAAAGGGGCTAAACATAAAGAGATTAAATCCCAGAGAATAATATATATTATTATTCTAAATGTTGTGAGGAGGATATGAATTTATCCTAAGTTCCTTTGGATAAGGGGAATGACTTCCAAATGGATAGGAACAGACTCCATGAGCGTCATGTGTCATCTCAGGCACATGCAAATATATATGGGGATTTTGACTATTTTGGGGATATTTTTTTGATCTTTTGGCCATTCCTTCCAATCACACACGCATCTAGGAGGAGGTAGAAAAAACCACGAATTCCATTATTGAACTGTCGACCATGTAAACATTTGCAATGAAATCGAACTGATATCTTGGTGAACCTGTACCCTACGGGTTTCCTTTGTTTCGTCTTGCCATTTTACCCATGAATTCATCCTCAATATTCTTTCCATCCCTTATGCAGCTCACGCACGCATTGAATAAGAACGTAGCCATAGCCTTTTTTTCCATTTTGAACCTTTGTATTTCATTGAGTCATTTCCCTTGCCTTACTCATTTTTTTGTTGTAGTTTGAAGATGTTGGTTTTTAGGCCCGTGGTTGAAGAAGCAGGCTGTCAGGACTATGAGAAACTCTCTTCAGGTGAGAGATTTATTGGGGAAGTGAGTTCTCCTGGAGGGAGTCCAGTAGTAGCTACAGATCTATGATAATTCATGTTCGGCTTGTTGCTGAAGCCTTGGAAGAGAGGTGGAGTAGTTAATGGACTATGTGACAATGAAGGTGTATTCTCCTGGGGTGGGACAAGCATGTGGGGAATGAGAGTCTCTGAGTGGTGGGTGTAAGTGGATCCTTGGAGGAAATTCTTCTTGTAGATTGGTGCAACTTCATGTTGTCCTTTCCTAGCCTAATAATCCATTGCCCAGTGGAGTCTAGTCCTAGCTCGAGGGTGACCCACTGTTGAGGGTGATGAGTAGCCTGGTCTAAGGCTAGTAGGTTCATGGAATGTCTTCATGCATTCGGTGCACTATAATTAAGAGATAAGTATAATTTATGTGTTTAATGCTTAATGATGTATTTTAGTGCATGTATGTGATTATTATAATAATATCATGTGTTTCACTGCATGTATTCTTTCATGTTATCTCTATTTATTCTGGTTAAGTAATATGTGATTATTCCACAAAGAGATCTATCTACCATTGCCCAATAGGTTTATGTCTAGGCATGGACAATTTTAATTACCTGTAATAGATCTTGAGATTGAGTTTTCTTGAGGTGGCTTTGTCCTCGATGAGGGTGGTCAAGGAACGTTGCAAATTGGTATCAAAGAAATTTTGTTTAAGTTTTGAAGTGGCATGACCCGACCTGAGAGGTTGGGTATGTTACACTAGGTAAGTTTCAATTAATAAAAAACCATCGAACAATGTATCTATCTACAAAATATTAAGTGGAAACTTAGTTGACTGATATAACCACCTGAAATTTAGTTGACCAATAAACTAATAGATAAATAGGAAAAAAATGGAGAATTTCACTACTATACAATTGATGATATACATCAGTATAAAGTCTACAAGAACCTATTCAAATATTTCCATGACTAATCATCAATATATCTACACTCCACTCCAATAGTATACATTGGGCCAAAATTTTGTTTATGAAATCTCTTTTTCAACAACCTAAAGAATTACTACCATGATTCAAATATTGTTGATTCCCAAATGTATTCCTCCATTCTCTATGATGAGGATATTGATACAATACATAACTCTATTTCTACTAATCAGAAGGTGCAAACTCAGTTTCTTGCTTAACCAAAGGCGTAATGTAGCTCTACAAATCAAGAACAAAAATTGTCAATTTTGGCATTATAATTATCAAAACAATATTTAGTAGACTCAAACAAATCATCAAGAGTGAGTTTCTCTTCCAGCAACTCAATCATATGACTTCCACCTGCAACAAACAAAAGAACAATCCATGTAAATCCACTTTTATTTTTTGATGAAGTCCCATCATATTTGATACCTTCTCTTGTCAGTATAATATCAAGAATAACTTGAACAACAATACTCTATCAATTCTCTACAAGTTCACCACTAGTATATTCTATCTTACTCAAGAGATAAGACCTAATACTTGTAGTATGTTTTTCAAACTATGGAGAAATGTTAACAACAATTTCCAAAAAGGCATTGTTTATGTTTAGGTTGGTAAAGATCCAAACAGAAAACTCCCAAGGATAAAATACCCCCCTACATTTTTATAGAGGTGGTCCTCCTTTTGTTATAATCTAAAAGATGTATCTTGATGTTCTCAGATTAGGGAGAATGCTATATAACAAACCCCAAAATATTTATTGCCTAGTTTTATATGAAATGGCTCTTAATAACTAAATATGCTCTTTATGTTCAACAAGTATTCTCTTTAAAATAAAAGATTGAAGAAAGGATTCAATATAAAAATAAATGTATTCTCAACATCATTTATAAAACCCTCTAAGTCACATTCAAGTTTAAGATGCATCTTTGTCTTCTCAGAAGAAAAAGAGTGAAATGGTATTGATCATTTCAGAGAAATTTAAATGAGTATTGCAGTTAAAACTGAAAATAATTTGATAAGCACACTCTTAAACTATCACACTAAAAAATCCCAAGATATGAGAAATCATTAAATTCATTCCTTGAAGTAGTTCTCTGTGGAGTTTATTACATGAAACATATTCTTTATTACAAATAATTCAATAAACCAATTGACTAGTGCTTCAAAAACAAATCTTGTCAAACACAAGGAATAAATCTCCATGAATCAATTAGACAATCTTCACTTACATTTATCAGTCACATATATGGCTGTAAAATACCCCATGATCTTATAGATAAAATTATTGGAAGAATACAAGAAAAACAATCAAGAACTCGACCTTATGCTCAATTCAAAAATACAAGCATAAATCCTTGAGAGAAGTAATGTATAATAAGGAGAAGAAAGAAGATGGAGATCTATGTTTTCTAATTAGAGATTTGGTTGCATGTTGATGGATGGATCTTTCTATTATGATATTCTGATTTCCCTCCAACCCTTTATTTGATGGTGCTCCGTCCCTTTTAAAATTTGCTTCCAATGCTTCATGAAGTAGTTAGGGTTTTTGGTCTTTCTAAGAAATCCCACATGCTTCTTTCTTGGAGTAACCAATTTAATTAATGCCTCATTAATTTTTTAATTCATTGGAATTTGTGCCTTGAAGTGAGTCCCATTTCATCTTTAATAAAAGTTCTTAATAAATTTTTATTTTGAAAAATTTTAATTGCTTTCCTTTTTTAAAAGTGGATTGTGTTTTAATTTTATGAGAAATATATTTGACCTTTCAGGCATGAACACCATTATATATGCAATATTTATCATCCCACCTTTCCAACGAGTCCTCCAAAGCACAATTTGGAGTTCTGGATCTCACGTTATAAGCTCGGGAAGTTGAGGTTCCAAACAAATATATCAACAAACCATGAGAACATAGCTGAATTTTCTTTTAATTTATGGGATAACTATGGAAAATTTCATCCCTTGAAACATGTTCCATTACCTTCCTCATCTAATTACCTTTCCAACAAGGTATATTTTTTCCTAATTTGACACCTAGATCTCGAGATATGACCTCTAGATGTTCGTTGCTCAACAATCGTCCATCAATTTCATGGATTAATCTTGACCCTCCGTTAAAATTCTCCGTTTTAAAACAAATCCAAATCCCACATTCATTGTGGAGATTGAGATTGTAATTTTTATATGGTAAAGTTTACAATGGATTTTATGTGGAATAAAAAGATACTATGGACACTATGGAGACTCGAGCCTTAGGAAAATTCATGAATTAATAAATATTTTGATGGCCCAGTCAACATTCACTAAGTGGCCAATCAACACCCATTCAATGTCCAGTAAGAATTAAGTCATCACTGAGTCATCATCCATGTAAAAAATGAGTCATATCCCAATCAACACCAATGTCTTGGTATCATTAGTTTCCACATGTCATAGTGTCATAGGTCACCACATGTCATGGTGAGATAGGGTGGATAAGGTGCCATTTGGCATGATGCTATTGGAGGAATAAAACTTAGTAAAAATACCAAGTATGGGAGAATGGAATAAGGATGAGAGGGTATGGGAAGTAATGGCAGGTTGTCAGGTTTGAGGGTATGTATCAGATGTGAAGGTGAACCTATGGAGGTGAGGGGATGATGACCTAGGAGAGATAAAGGATGAAGAGGGTCTCGAGGGTAGGGGAGTATGGTGGGTGTGGAGTGTGAACTCATGGTGTGTCGAGTGAAGTGAGGGGGAAACAAAAACAAATTCTAAGTATGGGGAGAGGAGGGTATGGGAAGAGAGATTAAGGGGAGGGGAGGGGAGATGGAGGGATAAGGAGGGTGAAAAATTCTAAGTGTGGGAGAGGAGTGAAGTGAGGAGTGCTAAGAATTTTGAAAAAAGTCTAAGTATGGAGAATATGAGTATGGATAATGGGAGTATGGAGAATAGGAGTATGGATAACGGGAGTATGGAGAATATAAGAATGGTATGGAGTGATAAGGAGTGTGAATAACTTTGAAAAAAATTCCAATTATGGAGAATAGCTAAGGGATATGAGTGGGGAATGGAGATAAGAAAATTTCAAGAAATTTTCTAAGTATGGAAGAGAGTATGAAAAGGGGGAAATGAGAGGTAGAGTATTGTAGTTCCAAGAAAATGAACATAGTTCCAAGAATTGATCATGATTCCAAGATTTCCAAGAACATAAGTGCAGTTCCAAGAAAAATTAGCTTTGTCACACATGGAAAAAGTTCTCTTTGGGAGGTTCAACAAAAACATGAATATATAAAGAATAAATACTCATATTTTTAATCCGTAAAATGTGTGTAAAAGATGAGACCAAGGGATATGCCATGAATTGATGATCTTTCAAAATTTCTTTCTTCTGACATCAATTTTTTTTTATTTTTCCAAGAGCGGGAAACCTAGGTGATCAATTGTTTTGATGAACAACTGGCTCCAGCTGTGGGACAATAACCCCTTGTTGGTTTCTAAGAACAACAGAAATTGAAGACCAACTACCTTCTCCATTGGGATATGGAGTCATATTAAGAATAAATTCTTGTATTTCTTCCTCTATGGAGTCATCTTCAAACATTACCTCCATCTAGCAATTGCTTTATTATGAAAAATTTGGACTCAAGAAACAAAATATGTAAAAAGAAAATCTACCTACCCTATCCTTCTTGGAGGAAAGGGACACTTTTAGGTGTAGGAAGATTTCCAATGAAGATATTTAAGCATCCAACTGATCTATTGAATGATCTCTATAACTGGGGAACATATCGAAGCTAGTACCAACAAGTCAGGGGCATGTCCAAAGTGTGTTGAGGAAAAATTAATCTAGATGTAACCAAAATCTGATTGCATTGCTTGGCCAACAATTATTTGGAACCATGATTCAATGAAATCTATTCCTATTTTCTCAAGAATAATATTGTATTTGGTTGGATGAGAAGTTTCCAATTCAAAAATACTTTCATATTTCTCCTTATTTCCAACCACATTCAAAATTCTTGATTTATTTTCAATGTCTTGAAAGCATGCATCCTTCACGTAGTGGAAATATTTCCCATTATTATTCTAAGGATTAATTTATTCCACCAATTCTTCTTTCTTCCAATGTTATTGTGACTTTTCATCATATATTGCAACATTTTTTGCACAAGCATGTTGGTTGAAATATTTTTGTGCATTTGGTGGAGGCTCCTCAATTTCATTCTCAAATTTGTTGCTTGAAAGATATTCATATGGAGTATATGAAAGGATGGAATATTCATTGTCTTGTGTCCATATGGGAGAGGGTGGGTGGGAAAAATTTTCAGTAAAAGAAGTTTCCAACACATCCCATCTGGTAATGGTCCCATACAACAATGAATAAAACCATTTAGGGGCATTCACATGCAGAGTTTGTGAAAATAATTAACATGTAAAATTATATTTAGTGATATTGAAAACATCACATGTGCTCTTTAAATTAAACAAATACTTTTCTACATCATCCGAAGTATTCCCAAAGAATGTAGAAAATATTTCAATAAAAATGTCTGGAATTTGAAAATCTACTTCTAGTAGATCTAAAGGGATTCACCAAAGGTGTCAATATTATCTTGCACCAGACATGCTTACATCCAATTTGCACCAAATGCTTACCTGGCATCAGGCCATCTCAGATTCCTTCTTTGCCAAAACACTTCTGAACAACTCTTTTTAAAATCCCCTTTTATAAAGTCCCATGCACCCTACTCCATTACTGCATGTGTGTACACGCTAGCTAACCCAAGACAACCAGCGTGTACCTACAAAAGAACGAAAAAAGGAAAGTTGCCTACAGAACACATAGATTTGGGTAAGTTAACTAAACCTTTTGACCATGCATGGTTGGTCATTCGACCAAATACCTAGCTCCTTCTAACCTATAAAAGAAGGGGTAGGGGTCCCATTTGAAAGGAGGAGAATCATAGTAAAGAAACTATACCCGATTAAACATTCCCTTTGTCCCAACCTTTAGCAATCCTTGTGCAAAGAGAAGTATAGAGAACAACAGTTGGAAGACAGTGGAAGAAGAGCCCAAGACCAGGATTGAGGAGCAGTAGCTAACTTTATCATTGTAAGGTATCATTGTGAAGTTAATAAAAGAATTTCTTTTCCTATCCCACCATATGAGATTGTCATTATTAGAATATTGATTGTATGATTGATTAAATCTCTAACCCGTTAGTTCATAGATCAAATGCATGTGGAGTTCTTTGTTTGTCTTTAGTGAATGTAGGTTAGCATTGGGAGGAGAGTTGCAGTCAAAGAATGACCAAGTGCGAAAAGGGATCAACATCAAACACGAAAAATAAGGTACGTCAACTTAATCTCTTGAGCCTTGTATTTACATATGAGTAATGGGGGTTTAGGCATGGGATGATGGTAAAAAGTAAGAATCTTTAGGTCATTTCTGCATGCATGATAAAACCCTTAGTGCTAGTCCGTAGGAGGTATTTCCCACCCACAATAGAATTGGTGACCATACTGGGGATCTCTAGGGTTTATGGGAATGTTTTTTCTTGGGTATTTTTAAGAACTGGTTTCATTTCTTGTTTTTAAAGTTTCTGCAAAAGTCTGAGCTAACAGAGATTCTGGTCTTCCATACCAGTTATCTATGTTTTTGTGCTTGACTGCATTTTTCTTTCGAGACCCATAGAGGTACATGTGGCCTGTATAAGGTCTACACGCATGTACCTGTGCCCTACCATCCCACAACCCATGTGTACACACTAGCTGAGGAAGTGCTAGTCATGTGTATGATTCTAGAAAATTTCTTTTAGAGAGGCAGTCATCCTCTCTCATGTCAGAAACAATCCTTCTCAGGGGTTTTCTGGAACTCTTTATAGTCTTGGTTGTTTGCAGTCTATAGCTTAGGTTTCACCTTAGATTGGTTTGTTCTATGAATTTTTCCTTGAATGGTTTTATTTTTTCTATTAAAGTAAGTGTCTGAGTTTTCAAGAGATTTTGGTTATCAGTACCAGTAGTCTCTGCTTGGGTTGGATTGCTTGGCCTTTCATTTGTCTTAGAGTTTCAGAGATACACGCAGCCTGTATAAGGCCAACACACGTGTACACATGCCCTGACTTTACACAGCTCACATGTAAACGCTTGTTGTTGAACTGTTAACCAGCATGCCTGTGGAGAAAATTTTGTTTAAGGTGAGATAGTCATCCTTTCCTTTGACAAGAGTTATACATCTCAGGTTTTTGGGTCTCTATTAGAGTGGTCAGTAACTTAGGTTTGATCACAACAATAGCTTTCTTTTGCATTAAAAAAATTTTCCTCAAAATTTTCTTTTTATAGGGTTTTTAGACAAGTGTGAGAGTCTAGTTTTAATTTGCTTGTGTGTTATTTTTAAAGTGACTCTTTGCGATTTGCGCTTTGGCCATAAGTTTTCTTGGTTTTTACTTGTTGATATTTTTCCTTTTTGCTTTGTGAGCATTCAAACCAAAAAAAAATCTTTTATTTCTTTGTTTGGTTAAATAGTGTTGTTTTGCATTAGTAATCAGGGAAAAGTCTTTTCTTTCATAAGTTCTTGACAATTTACTTAGATCATAAGTAGCTCGTAGTCGAGTGAAAACCTACTTTGAGTTTTCTGTTCAAATATCTTAGAATTTTTTTTTTTTTAAAGTTGTTTAATATTTGAGTCAAGAGAAGTTATTTTGTTTCCAGCTTTCTATTTATTTTTCTTTCGTCTTTCAAACATCACTAGTTTCACTTTCATAACCTTTGACTTAAGACAAGCCATAAAAATCAATGCTAAATATAAATTTCATTAGACTTTTTATGTTTGTAGGGTCAACCAACTAGTTTAGGGTTAGGGCCTTGAATTAGGTTGGAGAGGAAACTCTTCAAGGCCATTAAATCAAACATTGGATTCTGAGTTAGGGAGTGTCAAAGTCCAGTATCGTGAAAGTTATCTGGGACCCCCCAACATAAGGGCTAAACATGAGGTCGCATGCAAAAAGGTAGCGGAGATAATCCCTCCAAAGATGGACCAATCGTAGTGGAGAACACATATAGAAGGCTTGTCTTGGGATTTCGTCGATTGCATTTGCCACATAGATTTGTGGGTCTTGAATCCATTCGAGGTCCTCAGTTGTCTTCCGGACCACTTTTCTTTGATAACCTTGACAGGTTTCAGGCTCGATACCCTGCTCATTGTGGTCTATCCGACTTTCGACTGTACCCTCCTGGTGACTATTCGTGCACTGGCAACCTATTTGCCTATCTTTTTAGAGACATACAGATGTGAATGCGGGGGTATACCATGGTAGCTAGGAAAAACATTGGGCCACGCTCTACAGAGTATACTCGAAGGGTGATTCCATGTTTGAGTTGCATTTGCATCGGTAAGTTGCTCTAGTGTTGGTTGTTGTAACTGTTCTTCCAACTAGTTTAGTGTTTGCTTGTTTTATCTTGAAGGGACCCTTTTAGTGTGTGTTCTTTTTTGAATGAATAGAAAACCCTAGTGTGTCTTTGATCTTCTCACATAGTGGAGGATCACGAGCTCTGACGGTCATGAAGGATTATGGGCCTATCACTGGTTACACTAGAGCCACCTCTGCCACCACTAAGGCGAAAGCTAGACCAACAAGGGTCTTTTGAAGTGACTGGGTCACAGGAAACTGTACCCAAACAACATCTGGAGGAAATGACCATTTTAGACCTTGGAGCGAAAGATCTTGGTCCATATAAAACTCCAACCACTTCTCTTTCGGCAACCATCATCGTACAGATTCACCCTTACGAGTGCCAGACAGTGTCGCACGCAGCAATGCAAACAAATGATGCCACTTCTTCTAGGAATTCTTCAATTCCCACTACGGTTGTCACCACAGGGGATATTCCACCTCCTAACCCACCATTACCTGTCTGAGCCACCATGATCTCGATCGCCTCTACCTCGAGCAGTGGTCTCATCCCGTCTATGGTGGCGGCCACTGCCCCTTTCACATCGAGTACGACAGGCCCTCCGTTCTCATACAGGATGCCTAGATCAAGTACAAGTCCTATACTTTCCTACTCCACTTTACAGACTTTAGGTTTAGGGGTAGGGAGCTCTAACACTCCTCTGCAAGGAAACATGGGGGGCACTTCATCTCCTTTTAATTCTTTCCCTTATGGTGGAGGTCATATGCTTCCTTTGTCCCCTTATCTTGGTGGCACCCACCAGCAATCCTTCAGGCCACCCACACACCATAGTTTATTTAGAGCAGGGAGTTAAGGAACACCTTCTCATAATATGCCGACAGGTTCAACACTGTTTTCTTTGTTCGATGCGTTTGGTAACAATGCTTTCTTATCAGCTGCTTTCTTGACTGGGGCAACCCCAGTTACGGAAAACCTATTCCTATGCAGGGTATTATTCCTGCACTAGGGGTAAACCCATGAACTTCTTCCAAAGAAGGACCTTGGAATTCTTGGTAGGGATCCGTTCCCTCGTTAGGAATGCCAATCTGGGGAAATTATTTTCACAACCAATGGAACCCTAGACAGGGTGTTATGCCTATGCCCATGGGATTGGCATGGGGAAACCCTTCCCAAATTCCTTTGAATGTAATGCATGCACAACCATCTACGTCCTATTTTGGGAATCATCCAATGATGTCTCCTCACACGTAGAATCCGTACATTGGTAATGGCCATGGATTTTACCAGAACCGAGGCCAACAACTGAACTTTTCCTGGAAACCTGGTGCCAATCAAACTCCAGGTCCATTTTTCCATGGTTATCACCAACAACCCAAACTACCTTTCCTGGCAACCTTGCATTTTCCAGACTTGACAAGGTTGTTGAATGACCCTATTTGTCATGATCCACGTTGGCCCCCTATGCCGACGAAGTTTCCTTCGGACATACCAAAGTTCAAGGCCAAGCCTAACGAATATACAGGCGCTCATGTGACCACCTTCTATCTTTGGTGCTCGTCTAACTCGTTGAAAGATGATTTCGTACATTTGCGATTGTTTCAATGTACTTTCATTGGGAGTGTCATGAAATGGTACATTGAGATCGACCACTCAAGATACTCTTCCTTCGGCGAATTGGAAATGGATTTCCTAAACCATTTCCAATTACCTGTGAGATACAATGCTGGCACAAAATTGCTGGCCAATTTCGAACAGACAAAAGTGGACCATATCTTTGATCACATTCGAGAATGGAGACGCTAAAAGAGTTTAATTAAGGTGTTAATCCCACCAGCATTCCTGCTAGAGTGGTTCCTTAAGTCTTTGGTTCCATAGTTATCCAAAGACGTCACAACATCAAGAGTGTTTTCCAAAGATGATTCCATCATGAGAGCTCAAAAGCTTGAGCTAATCTACTCTCAGTCCAGTTTATTATACAAGATCTTTCCAGATGTGCCACGCTCAATACTTGATAAAACCAAATAGAAAGCTGGACCACATGTTGATGGTATTGTTGGCTCAACACAAACAAAGCCTGATGAACAACTAACGAAGAAAATGCAGCAATTGTCTATACAACACACAACAACCATCCAATCTACTTTTTTGGCTGCTCCCCCTACCCAGAAGTTGGATGTACACACAGTGCAATCAACAAATCCAAAGGCCACCGAATAGCCTGATGGAAAGAAAAAACAATGAAAGAAGGGTAAGGGGGATAAGAAACCCACTAATAATGTTGGCAAGGGAAACACTAAGAAATAAAAATCGAGGTATCCATGTAACCTATGCGTGGAAGACCATCCGACCCACCAATGTCCTCGGCTTGTAGAGGCCCAAAAGTTTGTGACACAACAACAACCTGTCGTGTTAACCAATCCATTTCAACATGGGAAAAACCTAACCCAAGCCTCTACAAGCGTGGAAGGGGGTAGTCAAGGACCCTCTCCATCTTCGAATAATCCTGCATCCGTGAATGTGTATATGATGAAAGGTGATGCTTTTGTATCGAATAGAGTGCATGACTACAGTAAAACAAACACTTCTGAGAAGGGAAAAGAAGAAGAAATCCCACGTCTTCCTCTCCAGATCGAGAAGAATTTGGGTGAAACAATGACATGCATCCCAAAAGGTGTGTTCAAGAAAGCTTCTCACAACCCAAACGCAAGGGCCACCCAGAAATATTCTGTGGTGGAGGATTTGTCTCAAATCCCTTGTGCGATGTCTACTTTGGAGGTCCTCCAGAGCTTCCCTTCCAAGAGGAAATCTTTGTTATCCTCTTTAGGATCTACTGAGACTTGTAATCCGGGTACAATCATGTTGGATACAACCGACTTAAAACCTTTTCTGCCTTACCACATAGCGTTTCAGATAGTAGTGGCTTACCCCATGAAAACTTTTACTTGGAACATTTTCCGCATGATGGTTGATGAGGGCGCCTCGACATGCATCATGTCGTAGGCATATTGGAAGGCCACTGGCCAACCCATTTTTTCTCCATCACCTACTCTTCTCATTGCTTTCGACGATTGTTTGTTCCAACCACATGGCATCATTCCCTCTTTCCCCATGCAGCTAGGAGGGAAGATCATGTGCATCGAGGTAGAAGTAGTCGATGCATCCCTCGACTACAATCTCTTGTTAGGTAGGAGTTGGACTTATGTTATGCAAGCAGTGGTTGCTATAGTTTTATGGGTCTTTTTGTTTCCACATGAGGGTTGGATCGTGACCATTGATCAATTATCCTTCTCTAGACCTGACCCTTCATTGGGGGTATCCGTGGTCCTGATGATTGATAATCCCCAACCGGGCATAGTCAACGTAGGGGTTGGTTTGTGCCCGTATTTGATGGGTACCTTCGGTTACCCACCCCCTCAAGGCAATGTCAAGTTCATATCCAACCACCATAAGTTTAAGATTTTCCAAGTTTCATCGTTTCGGACGACTTACTTCAACGATCCGTGGATACTTCCTTCCCCATCGGCCATGATGGACGAGACAAGGCACCCTGGCATATCCATTCCCTTGTTCGCAACCGAAGTAGCATACTCTTTAGTCTAGCAAGCTATGAATGAAACAGATCCAACTTCTGCACAAGAGTTAGATCCAATTCTAGAGCCTATTTGGGCTCAAGGCTCTCTCGCTGATACCGATTCATTAGACTTAGTCTTGCCCTCTGATGAAGCAATAATTGAAGCAATGACTAGTTCGAACAAACCTTGGGACGATCTCCATCACAGATTGTACTTCCTCCCATAGCTAAGCAGAATCGAAGCAGGAGAATTCACCTTGACTATGACTGAAGATAGGTCTTGTCCTATTAATCCCTTAGCTACACATGAGGTTTATGCTGAGGGTAATATGGAAACTATTGCTGAAACCATACCGATTAATATCTCCAGAACCCCTGGCATCATGGAGAATGTTTTCATTGAAGCTGACTATTCCCTCAAAGAGATTCAAATCTACACAGATCTATTTAAAGAATTCCACGACATTTTTGCCTAGTCTTACGAGGAAATGCCAGGAATCGATCCAAAAATAGTCGAACATGAATTCACAACTTATACGGATGCCAATCCTGTTCGGCAGAAGCTTCATCCAATTAATCCAAGGAAAGAAGCAACCATTAAGGTTGAAGTTGAGAAACTGCTAAAAGCCATTTTTACCTATCCTATCCATTTGACCCAATGGGTGTCAAATCCTATGCCGGTCAATAAGAAATAAGGCATGATTCGTGTATGTATGGACTTCCATGATTTGAACAAGGCCTGTCCAAAAGATAATTTTCCCACACCATTCATCGACCAAATAATTGATGAATGTGCAGGTTGCGAGGCCTTTTCTTTCATGGACAATTTTTTGGGATATAATTAGATACAAATAAAACCCAAAGACCACCACAAAATGACATTCATTTGTCCATGGGGTACATTCATGTATCGTAAGATTCCCTTTGGTCTCAAAAATGCCGAAGCAACCCTTTAGCGGGCCATGTCTTTTGCTTTCCATGATCTCAAGCATATAGTCGAGGCCTATTTAGATGATTTAGCATCTTGATCTCGCAAGAGAATGGATCATCCCACACACCTCCGACTTATCTTTGAGTGGTGTCGCTACTTCCGTATTCGCTTGAATCCAAACAAGTGCAGCTTTTGCGTAACATCAGGACGTTTGTTAGGTTTCATAGTGTCAAAAATAGGGATCATGGTCGATCCTCTCAAGGTTGAGGCAATAGTTCAGTTGCCTCCCCCTCGCACAATCCTTCAACTTCAGAGTCTACAGGGAAAGGAAATTTTTTTAAGACGTTTCATCGCCAACTATGCCGAGATCACAAAGGTATTTATGTGCTTACTGAAGAAAGACGTTCCTTTTTACTTGGACGATGCCACTCAGTGCTCCTTCAAATCATTGAAATATGTCCTCACAACTGCCCCTCTACTTCGACCACCCAAATATAACAAAGATTTCTTATTATACCTGGCTACAACAGAGTCAACCATCGACATGGTCTTAGTTCAAGAAGATGATTTTCTCTCAGAATATGTGATCTATTACCTGAGCCGAGGCCTAGTCGGACCGGAACTCAATTATTCTCATATTGAAAAACTTGCATTGGCAACAACCCATGTTTTTCAAAGGTTCCGTCATTATATTCTATTTCACAAGACCACCGTCATTGCCATTGTGAATCCATTTCAATACATGTTGACACGATGGGTAATAGGCAGAAATATTGGTAGATGGATAGTCGTCCTCGAGGAATTCGACTTAGATTTCATTTCAGTGAAGTCCAAAAATTCATTGGTCTTCACAGAACTCATCTCGAAACTTCTGGTCGATTTAGGTGATTTTATGCCCAAAGAGTCGCCTATCAGAGGAGATATGTTTTTGATCACATCTTTGGATCCCTGGTATAGAGATATACTTGTCTATCTCCAGACTTTGAAGTGCCCCACCTCGGCTTCTTGTGATGACCATCACCGTATATGCCATCAGGCCAAGAATTATCTCATACTCGACGATATGTTGTATCAAAGAGGTGTAGACTTCATCCTATGCAATGTCTCACTCACGAAGAAGCAATTATCATGCTTAACGATTGCCATACCAGAGCATGTGGTGATCATTTGTCTAGGTTGGAAACAACCCAAAAGATTTTACAAGCAGGTTACTTTTGGCCGACACTAATCAAATATTGTATCGAATCAGTCAAGAAGTGCCACCCGTGTCAGATATTCTCTCGGAAGATGAGGGCACATCCCGCTCCCATGTTTCCTATCATCACAGTTGGCCCCTTCACCAAGTGGGGGATTGATTACACTACATGAAACCCTCTTTCAGCTAGGGGGCACCATTATATCATTGTAGCCGTAGACTACTTCACAAAGTGGGTCAAAGCTATGCCAACGTTTAAATATGATGGGGAGACTGTAGCTCTCTTTTTATTCAACCAGATAATAGCAAGGTTCGGCGTCCTGAGAGAGGTTGTCACTGACCATGGAATTCACTTTTAGAACCAGATGATGACCAAGTTAACATCAAAGCTTGGGTTTCGGAAAGAACATTCGTCACCCTACTTCCCCCAAGAAAATGGTCAGGTGGAAGCTGTAAATAAATCTCTTAAGACCATCCTACAACGAACGATCAAATCAGCCAAGTCAAATTGGCATTTGATGTTATACTCGACATTATGGGTTTATCGAACGTCTGTTAAGACTCCAACCAGTTTCTCACCTTTTCAACTCGTTTATGGGATGGAAGCAGTCTTGACTATAGAATTTCAGATCTCGTCCATAAAATTGGCAGTACAGTTATTTCCAGACACTTCTCCACTTGAAGAACGATTATTATACCTTGAGTGGCTCAATGAGCAACGTCGTGATGCGGCCCTGGCCAACGAGGCTCACAAACATAAAGTCAAGTGTCAGTATGATCGGTCCATTCTTCCTTGGGTTTTCTCTAAAGGTGACCTTGTCCTGGTCTATAACCAAGATAAAGACCCCCTAGGGGTAGGAAAATTCAAACCCACGTGGTTTAGACCTTTCATCATAAAAGAGGTTCTAAAAAAGGGTGCTTATCGTCTGGTTGAATTTGAGGGAAATGCTTTGGCGGAGCCTAGAAATAGGCTCTACCTCAAGAAGTATTACTCATAGGTAGGTCACCTTGGGTAACTTTTTGTAACATATGTATAGTCTTTGTACTATTACTTTCTAGTTTCTTTTAGTATTATGGACGTGTCATTTTTGATGTTATCTTTTGTCACTATGGCAGATGTCTAGTGAATCAGAGGTATATGCTTAGGCAACACCACAAACAATGTCGCCGAGTACAGTGCAATTATTGAGTTGCTTTGTGACGCCCTATCATTTGGTATCTCTCATCTCCAGGTCTATTTAGACACTCAGTTGGTTGTGTCTTAGTTAAATAGAGTCTACCATGTTCATGATCTGACTTTACACTGACGATTCCTTAGGGTACATCTCTTAGAATGAAGCTTTGATTATGTTACATATTTTCATGTTCCTAGGAGATTAAACCAAGTTACAGATACTCTAGCTAATCAAATTTTAGACTGGAATCTTGCACACATATAAAAAGACATACACATAAACATGTAAATACATTTTTAAAGGAAAATATGATCCATAAGACACAAAAAGACATAAAAATCCATATATAATATCATAAGCACTAGAGTACATAGGTGGATGCAAGCGCCTCAAAAAATATGACCAATAACGAGTCATGGGGCTTATGCCCTCAAAAAATATATACAGGTGGAGCTATCAAAGTCTATACTAACTAAATTCAGGGTCTGTGGGCCTTGTTGTAATAATCAACAACATTTGCCAAATGCCGAAACAATTGGACCCACATCTGTGGTGCCCCCACTACATGAGGCTACATGGATGGTGGCAGATCCTCAATCTCTGCCATAGGGATGGTGTGAGTGAGTGAGGTAAAATTTCTCTCAACTCATCTCAAAACCCTCTCAGCCTCACCGGCTGGAAGCTCTCCTGCTGTTGTTGGTCCCCCTGCGGTGGCAGGTGCGACACCTAGTTGAGGACAACAATTGTTCCTCGCATAATCCGCAGGTCGTGAGGGTCCCACATATTCACACAATAGACAGATATCTGTCAAATACTCTAGTATAAATAAATGATATATAAAAAAATAAAAAATAAAAAATATATATATTTCAAAAAATAAATGATGCAAACTTACCTATCTCGCCTCTCTACTCGCCTAGAGGTACAGGGATCTCGGGATATCTCAAGAAATCAATCCCAACATAAGGATAATCCTCTATGGCTAGGATCTGCCGTGACAACCAAGAAAAGAAGTCATCATCAAAGGACTCATTGGTCCTTCCACCACCCTATCGTGGAAACAACACTGCCCATATAAAAACCACAGGAAGAGAGGCCTGATGTCCTCGTACCACCACTCGAGGAATGAAACTAGGATCTGTTTCAAATAATAAAGAGCATAGAATCATCCTGAACCCAAAGTTCCTCTGCGTGCGCAACCGGAAATCTGTCAACTGCCTCTTCATGCAATCCAGCAGTGTAGTGCTCCATTCAAATATCTATGCATTTAAGCACTGGACTGCACAGTTCATCTGTGCACAGAACGCTTAATATAGATTCGCATAACCAGTCATCCTCCCAATAAGCAACATAATTTTCTGCAGTGATAAATCAATGATCCTGCTTATTGGCACCTACGAGCTCGATCGATCTGTACCAGCCTCACAATAAAGTCCTATCAATTCTGATATATTATGAGGCCCCGAAGGAAATGTATCGAAATTGACTAGTTCTCCTCTCATGGAGAGGCCAATCAAAAAGTATATATCCTCTGTAGTAGGCACTAGTGACTGCCCCTCTAACATAAAAGCTTCTACGTCAGGGTGCTAGTATTCAACCAAGGCATTAAGTAGCCTCGGTTGTGCTCTCATGAAAGGACACAAAAAAAACTTGAGCAAGCCACATTGCATTAGCACTACCACAGCGTTGGGGGCTTCCCCAACTAGTGCGTTGATATCTTCATGCTCTCATTCTCTCCATTGCACATACATCCTGCACATGGGAAAATTTTCAGAGGGTTATGCCTTTCTTTTTAAACCTTTTTTCACTCATGGGAGGGTCCACGTGGATTGTTGTGATGATAGTCGTGTGTACATGCACTTTGACATCAGATAGAGCAAGTGTACACATGGGATTTCATAGGACAAACCACGTGGACCTAGGGCTGACCTTTTAAAGGTCAATGCCCCCCCAAGAAACCAAATTAAATGCATAAATAAAGAATTAAAAAGAAAAAGGAGGTAGTTTATACTTACTTGGTCTAGATGGATGGTCGTTTCATCCACTGTAGCTCTCGGAATCACCACTTTTATCAAAGGGTTTTTTTTTCTCCAGAGTCAATTTCCAAATCAGCAATGGTGATAATGAGCTGCCAACTTCTATTTATAGACTTTTTGGCCCCTTTTTGCCACTTTTTTGGCCCCCCTTATCATTTTCTTTGAATTGAAAACCATTTAGAGTGATTCAGGAGTTGCTTTGGAAGGTTATGATCGGGTATCGGGACATTTTTTGGAGTTTTGGGTCACTTTTGATGGTCTGTGGGAAAAACCTCAGATGGTCAACTTGAGCATATAGGTTAGGTTTCCACCCTTACTTTTGTATCTCGTTGTCTTTATCCCTTTTCCATAGGATCGATCCCATCAGGTTGCAACACGGAACCATCATTGCTGCTTTAGAATTGTCGCGATTTGGTGGTATAGCTTACCGAAACATGGATGCCCTAGGTAGATCCTCATTGCATTATGGTGTCCATGTTGTCACTAATGCCTGTAGGCTTGGGAGTCCTTTTTGTTTTGCTTGATTACACATTTGAGCCTCATTTGCATGACTCTTGACCTCACCCACGGGACTCCCAAAACATAACAGGTCTTCTTTTAAGCCCTTTTCAGACCCTCTAAACATGAAAATATTGTTGAGCGATATTGTGGCCTTTCATGCTCGTTAAACTGAAATTTGAAGTCACATCTATCCCATGATAGTTTACCCCTTTTTCGGTCTGTACGGTCAATTGTATGAACAAAGGTATACTCTATAGGCTTTGGATCCCTAGAAGAGTACTCTCAGGTATAATTTTAACCATTTTTCGAGACTGAGGGACTAAATTTACGAAAAAGGAACCCCCACAGAGTCCATATTTAAGCTCTTTTTAGACTACCTAGAATTGAAAAGATCTTCGAGTGACCTTATTCTTTCACACTCATTAAAATGGTCCAGAATAACATTCCTGACAGAGTCCATAGTTAAGATTTTTTCAGACTCCTTAAAAATGAAAAAATGGCCGAGTGATCTTGTCTTTATCACACTCGTTAAAATGGTTTTGAATAGATGTCTTGTCGATGCTAGTTTACCCCTTTTTCGAACCTACTAGAAAAAGGTACCCCAGTGGAGTCTCCTTTTACATTTTTTCAGACTCTCTAAATGTGAAAAACCATCGAGATTACCTTCTTTGGGCTCGTTAAACTTCCATCGAAGGACATTACCATTGTGTGTTGTGTTAACCGCATTTCCATACCTGCGTCTTTGGTCTAATGCCGGATCCATGTTGCTCTTAGCTAAACCATCTAAAGCATGCCTTATACGCAAGCCCTGTAGCACTTTGCCTCTACGTCTTGACACCTTTGGCCCCAGGAGGGATTTTTCTCGAGTGTCCTTACTTTGAAGATTAGTATTTTCCTTGTGCCTCGAACTTGTATGTTTGCGACACTGATTCCTCCTTTGTAACTTAACATTCTTCGATTCTTTTTCCAAAATTATAGAAAAAGACAAAAAGGTTCAAATATACCGCAAAAAGAGGAAGGGAAAAGTATTTTCTTTTATTTGTAGCACAATGTGTCGCCCTTGGATAAAGCACATCTGTCTGTTTGTTCATCAAACCCTAGGATTTCATATGACATTAGGAATATGTTCCCGCTACATTGATTTGTGTCCTCCTCCATTTGGTTATTCTTCCAAACATATGGAGAGTTTGTGTTGCCTCCTGCCTTGCAAAACTATGTTAATGCCATGCTTCCTGAGTCTCATCATTTGTCGTACTATTGTCCAAGGGACGTTTTTACCAATCCTGAGTCGGCCCCTCTACAGTTTGTCTCTTGCCCTCATGCCCGGCCATCCCAAAAGTCCAATCAAGTCTTTGTTCGAAATCAATGAAGCCTTCAGTCTGATAATCAAGATTCTCTAGTCCACGACCGACGAGCAGTCGAAGACCTCTGGGTAGTGAAGTTGTACACTCATATTACACACCTACTCAAGTTTTGAAGATTTTGAATTTGTTTCTCAAGCTCTGAATACCTCATCTCCATCCATCACGCCTTATCGACTTCTAGAAGATGGATACTCTACATGTATATCTTATTGATTTCAAGATGTAGCTCCGCTGTGTATTGCTCACGACTACACTTTATATAGTTATATGACATGGATCTAAAATGTATTTGATTGGTAGCCATGATTTTATTTTATCCCAAGCATGGGTATGCCTTCCTCAGTGAGACAATTATTATTTTGTAGATGACACCTCCCGATTTCTAGTCCTTGGGCTCACTTGTTCGGAACATCGGTGAAGATTGTTAATGTATTTCGGCCATCAAATTCTCTTCTAATCTCACACATTAGGGGGCATCAGGCCATGCTTACCCTAATTTGCACCAGACATGCTTACCTGGCATCAGGCCATCTCAGATTTCTTCTTTTCGAAAACACTATTGAATAACTCTTCTTAAAAACCCCTTTCATAAAGTCCCACGTGCCCTGCTCCATTTATGCATGCGTGTACATGCTAGCTGACCCAAGACAACCCGCGTGTACCTACAAATGCACGAAAAAAGGAAATTTGTCGACGAAACACACAGCTTTGGGTAAGTTAACTAAACCTTTCGACCATGCATGCCCGGTCATTCGACCAAATACCTAGCTCCTTCTAACCTATAAAAGAAGGGGTAGGGGTCCCATTTGAAAGGAGGAGAATCATAGTAAAGAAACTATACCCTATTAAGAATTCCCTTTGTCCAAACCTTTAGCAATCCTTGTCCAAAGAGAATTATATAGCAAAGAAGTTGGAATATAGTGGAAGAAGAGCCTAGGACCAGGATCGAGGAGTAGTAGCCGACTTTATCATTGTGAAGTTAATAAAAGAATTTATTTTCCCATCCTGCCATATGATATTGTTATTATTGGAATATTGAGTGTATGATTTATTAAATATCTAACCCGTTAGTTCATAGATCAAATGCAGGTGGAATTGTTTGTTTGTGTTTAGTGAATGCAGGTCAACATTGGGAGGAGAGTTGTAGTCAAAGAACGACCAAGATCGAAAAGGGATCAACATCAAACACGAAGAATAAGGTATGTCAACTTAATCTCTTGAGCCTTGTATTTACATATGAGTAATGGGGGTTTAGGCATGGGATGATGGTAAAAGTTAAGAATCTTTAGGTCATTTCTACATGCATGATAAAACCCTTAGTGCTAGTCCGTAGGAGGGATTTCCCACCCACAACATCTATGCAACCACTTTCTTCTTTGGGTACCTCTTCCTTTTGTTGCATCTTGTAAATCAATTGATGGGATTGGTGGAGAGAGTAAAGGAACATCATGACATGAAATAAACTACTCGGAAGAGTCATAATATAGCTCTTCTTTAGATTCTTGAATCTTTCCAATGGAATTGCCAAGCCTTTTAAGAGTTATTTCAATGGAACTGTCAAGGAGTTCATCCTCCCAAATATTTGGTGGTTCTTGGATATTTTGAGGTAATTTAAATATATATGAATAATAGTTTCATAAACCCCATGCATCTAGAACAAGCAACAATATTCTTTGAATCTTATTTAAAAAAAATTGAACCATGGAGGCTTTGGTTCCTCAATCAGATCTGAAACAAAGATTCATATATCTTGAAAATAAATCAATCCCCAGTATGGTCACCAAAAATGTTGATGTTTAGATTGGTCAAGATCCAAACAACAACCTCACGAGGATAAAATATCCCCCTATTTTTTTATAGAGGTGGTGCTCCTCTATTATAATATGAAATACATAGCTTGATCTTCTTGGATCGGGGAGAATGATAAACAAAAATCCCAAAATATTTATTGCTTAGTTTTATATGAAATGGTTCTTAATGACCAAATATGCTCTTTATGTGCAACATGTAAGATCTTAACAATAAAATATTGAATAAAGGATTCAATGTCAGAATAAATGTATGCTCGACATCATTTATACAACCCTCTAAATCACATGCAAGTTGAAGATACATATATGTCTTCTCATAAGAAAAAGAATGAAATGGTATTGATAATTTCAGAGAACTTTAAATAAGTATTGTAGTTAAAATTGAAAAGAATTCGATAAGAACACTCTAAAAATATCACACTCAAAAATCCCAAGATCTAAGAAATCATTAAACTCATGCCCCAAAGTAGTTCTCCGTGGATTTTATTACATGAACGGTATTCTTCATTACAAAGCATTCAATAAACCAATTGACAAGTGCTTCATAAACAAATCTTTCCAAGCAAAAGGAATAAATCTCCATGAATCAATTAGACAATATTGGATTGCATTTATCAATCACATATATGGTTTTAAAATACTCCATGATCTTATAGAAAAAATTCTTGGAAGAATACAAGAAAAACACTCAAGAACTCTGCCTTATGCTCAACTCAGAAATACAAGCATAAAGCCTCGAGAAAAATAATGTAGAAGAAGAAGAAAGAAGAAAGAAGATGGATATCTTTATTTTTTTATTATATATTTGGTTGCATTCTGATGGATGGACCTTTCTATTTTGATCTTCTTATTTCCCTCTAACCCTTTCTTTGATGGTGCTCTATCCCTTTTAAAATTTTCTTCTAATGCTTCTTGAAGTAGTTAGGATTTTTGGTATTTCCAAGAAATTCCACATGATTCCTTCTTAGAGTAATGACTCATTAAAGTCTCATTAATGAACTTAATTCATTGAAATTTGTGCCTTTAAGTGGGACCCATTTCATCTTTAATAAAAAAAAATTAATAAAATTTTATTTCGAAATTTTTAATTGACTTCCTTTTTTATAGTGGACTTTGTTTTAATTTTCTGAGAAATATATTTGACCTTTTTGTTTAGCACTCAACACACCCTAAAAAGCCTTATCATTTTTTTACTTTTTTGGTACCACTTGATATTTTGCACTGTCTGATTCGATTTCATTTTGAGAAATGTTTTGTCTTTTCTTATTTTCATGACTCTCATCACCTATTCAAGTTTGCTTGAACTTATGAAATCCCATGACTAAAAGACCTTAACACCTGAATTAAGAATTGATAGCCAAACACTACACCCAAAGAACTCAGGTTCGGTATCAGAAAGAATTCAAAGAAGAAAGATGAACCACTCGAAAAACCACAGTCATCGAGCATCAATATTCATCGGTAGAAGGAATTTCTAGTTTACATAAGTTTTTTTTCATAAACGTTCGAGAGATAGCCGATCCCCTTCGAAATTAGTAAAATACAAGGAGGACAAAAGTTAACGAAGGACAAAAAGAAATCGTTGATAGTCGATGCTCAATGCAATTTATCGGGATCGAAGAAAACCCAAAATGATCATAACAAACATTTTGACCATGATAAAGTTATCCCCGATCATCGATCCTCGATGCGGTTTTCAGCATCGGGACTTTTTCAAGGGAGCCGATATGAGATCACTTTGGTAGACTTATCACCGATCGTCGATCATTGGCACTTTTTAGTATCAATAAGATAAGGTTTGTTTTAGAATGAATACGTTAAGTAAAGTCCTGAATCCGACTAACACTAGCAAATTAAATCACTGGTCTCCAATGCCACATGTCTTTACCAGGTAAGAAGGTCGTCCGATCTAGTTCTATCCCGAGTCATTTTTGGTTACCTAGGTCCTAGTCACACCCCCGAGTCAACTTTTCTGTGTCAGTACTGTACAGTAATATGGATCGGCGTCGGATATTTTACAAGAGAGTATCAACGGAAATGTTCATAGCATGACCCTGATCCTAATCCACCCACTGAAGGAGCGGCTCAACACAAACTTCGTGGTGAAGTTCTATGAAATCCATGACACTAGTCAATTGATGGCCTCATGGTGGAGGGAAGACAAGA
This sequence comes from Picea engelmannii, assembly GCA_009831015.1. Taxonomy (NCBI): domain Eukaryota; kingdom Viridiplantae; phylum Streptophyta; class Pinopsida; order Pinales; family Pinaceae; genus Picea; species Picea engelmannii. Next base: position 1,193,795 of record ML779162.1, read on the forward strand.
AATTCACCAATCAGAGCAATGGATGGTAGAGAACAATCAACCTGAGAGAGCCATACATCTATTTGATGCCTCTCATTTGTCGGTTATATAGAGAGAAAGATTGCTCCAAGTTTTCTGAAGCATGGATGCCTTTGGCATACACAGTTGCAATTGTCGGGTGTAGCTTCAACTGGGGAGAAATAATCTCCAAGCAACTAAGCACGTGTGTGCAACAGGCTCAGACGTTGAAGAAAGGGGAAGCACCAAATTTTTACACGACTTCATACCTTCTCGATGTCATGTGTGCTAGGAACGTATTCCCCGGCATGAATCTGAGCTGGCATGTTGCAGAGCTCCTGGTCCACATTTACTTCAACGTGCTATGGGAAAACAGGTATAAGAAATCTTACTCCCTCATTTGCGATGAATTCATCACTCAAATTTATTATATTATTTTTAAGAAGGAATTCCCAAGGTTATCGGAGACAAGAAATAAAATGATATCCAAGGTAGGCCATTTGTATTTGGACAAGTGCGCCACCTACATCAGGGTGTTTGGGGCCACCAGAGAAAAACATATCCTACCAAATCATGTTTTGTATCGGCTCATTGTAGGAGAAATATGTTACCAGACCATCTTGCAAGGAAACAATGCGACCCTGGTCAAAGACAAGAAACAGGCTTTCATACCCTACAATTTCCTTATAGGGTTCTATTTGGTAAAGGATACCGCTCAATCCAAACAAGAAGGGATGAGCCAAGTCAAATTCATATTTCTAACAGGTTGATTCTACAAGCACGATCCAAAGGTCCTGGTACTACAACATGCTTCATAGGTGTCATCATGTTGGTCGTATGCTCACGATAATTTCGAAGATGAAGTCTTTACAGAGAACGCTTAGGGCTAGGACGAGGTGGTGAAAAGAATGACTGACCTGAAAATGACCAGGTTCAAGGCCATGATAATAGATGAACAAGAATAAACAATAGATCACTCGAATCAAGAGGCCCTTAGAGCCAGGGAAGAAATCAGAGTGGTAGAGGCAACAAAGGTGCAGAGTAGGGGATTGTCTTTGGCACCAGACGCATAGGCAAGGGGATTTCTCCTAATGGAAAATGCATAGGGATTAATTGATCACTTGCAAAATGACCTAAACCTCATAGAAATGACAAGGGTTCCTGCCGACAACCCAATCGAAATCCAGGTAGGTCCAAGTGACCCAGAGCTAATACAAATTGAAGAGATCACTAGTTAGATAACCCTGAAGTTTCAATGCCACAGGCCGGATCACTAGGGGACATTTCATCTCAACCCATGATAGTGAGGACATTAGGGAGAGAAAGTGCACCAAACCCCTTTCATGACTTAATAATGATCTATGACGATGAGGAGAGTTCATAGGTTTCCCTAGTGACTCCGAGACAGATTACAGAGGAAAACGAACCCAGGAAAGCATCTTCCCCAGTTCACAATGCTCAAGTTCAAATCCTTCCACAAAGTGACCAGGAGGTAAAAAGTGTCTTAGACACTGAGATAATTGATGCACTAGAGACCCAAGTGGATATCCCAAAGGATGAGCTAGGGTAGTGCGAACAAGAAGAAGAAATTCCACAGCAGGAAATTGCCATCTCAATAGTCATTTATCAAGTAAGTATCGAGCCTGCCCCTGATTCATCAAACTTGGCCAGTACCTTAACTCTTGATGAGAAAAAACCAAAATAAGAATGTTTGGGGCATACGAAAGAGTTCCAAGAACCCATCTTTGAATAGATTTACACTGTTGGGACCCTGGGAAACACGTTAACTTGGGTAGAGCAGGAAATCCCCGAACCCGTGGATGAGGTCGTCGATATACAAGCCATCGCCTACGAATGAAAGAGGAAATTCATCATGGATAGAACCACTAAGAAGAGGAGTCTTTCTCTGGATATCTCCATCCTCATCACCATAGAGGAAATATTGATTAGCACGGAGCATGCCAAGACGTCCCAGCTTATCGACGCAGGGATTGCAATCACAGATGCCACCCTGGATAGAGCGAGGAAGGATGAAGAGGAGTTCGTCTATACACTGAAGAAGTTGAAGAATCTATGCCATTTGGTGAAATATTATTAGGACTCTAGACATGCCATGATGTTCTTGAGAAGAAAATTCCAGGATACCTACAGTAAATTCCTGAATGAGCCGCACCTTTTCACTGCAGGGGTAGTTGATTTCCAAGAAGACACCCCTATGGCGCTAACGACGTGAAAGGATATGGAAATATGGTATGATAAAGCACACCAAGAGGTGGAAAGGATCGATTACATTAGCGTGGTTCAAAAGGGATGAGACATCGAAGAGCACACCATTCAGGTACTAAGGGATAGCAGAATCGTTCGCATAAAGAAGTCATTCGAATACTGGGTGAAAATGGCCCAAGAACCTCATCAGGAAATCCAAGAGAAATGGGCCGAGTGTGAAAGGATATGGACCAAGATCAATCGGGTGATGAGAGACATCGACCTACCAGAATTTGGCACACCCGATGACTTTGTCGACTTGCATGACATAGTCAAACTACATGTCGAACAAGACTCATCGTTGGTTGCAGAGATATCAAAGGTGGCGAACATGGTGCCAGGTCAAGTAAAACAGTTCATGGAGCACCCGATCAAGGCTTGGATAGTGTCATAACATTTAAGTGCTAAAGTAGTCAAGTATTGGGCATGGGAAGTGGAGATAAGGGAGATCCTTTCGGCCCCGATGGACCAACACAGATTCTCGTACACCAACACATGCGAGGAACTCTTCGTCAAATGGTTGGAGTATGAGAAGATTCATCTACTTAAGTGAAACCATTTGATGACTCTTAGAATACTGAGAGATGAAAGTGCCATGTGGTGATGTTTTATTTTACTTAGCTTTCACTTTTGATAAAAAAAATATAGTTAATAATATGTCATAAATAAGAGGATCGACCTGTTAGGAGGTCGATGGTTTTTGCAAAGACCCTCATTTTTGGAATTGTAAATAACTATTTTGGAGCTAACTTAATTGAGAATTCATGTTTAGGACCTGAGACAAGTTTTTGTTTTCATCAAAAGTGTGTGTTATTGGATCACAAGGAGGAATTACTTCCAACTTTATCTCATGAATGGATGCTATAATGAGTAGGATTTTCTGAGTCTGTTGATAAGTTATCTGATTTAATATTTTTATAATTGTTGCCTCTAATGATGTAAACATATCATTGTGTTAATGTGTAATTGGTGATTAGATCTAAGGAAACTATTTTTCTTGCCATAATTGTATTGTATGTATGTTCTCTTTTGATAAATTGTATCTTAGTCAATAATCGAGGTGTGAACAAGTTGATGTATTAGTACTAGGCTTGTCATTGGTGTAAGAATGATTGATTGCATGCTTTAGCATGAGGTTTATCCCAATATTAGCCTTATTAAGTAGTTAAGTATTCCCCCTTTGTTACCCAACTAGTTTATACCATCATTTATCTTATATTGGTCCCACCTATAAGAGAAAATACAAAAAAGAGAACGTTCAAACTGAAGGAGAAGCTTTCACAAGAAGACATCCTATCAATCACTACATAAATCCCATCGATTAATTGGCTGGATCGCAAGATATGGAGAACCATTCCACCATTAAACGTTGCAGAGTCTAATTGGGCCTCAGTGGCGGGTTTGGTTCCTCCTATTGAGTTAAAGGGATTTAGGACCCCTCAACATAATTGGTGCTAGAAGGAGGGGCAAAGAATGAATCACTGACAATATTTTTGATATAATGTTTTGCACAACTTGTAGATTCAAAAAAACCCACATGCATGGCTAGTAATTCTCATGAAATCCCACATACACTGAGTAATCTTGAAATGAGTAAATCACCCCAACAAAAGGAAGAACACTTATTCCCTGAAACACCTTACGCTCTTCCCCATGAGGAGTGGAACCAGTTCAAAAGAATCACAAGAGCTTACGCTCAAAAAATCGAAGCACTACCCTTAGCTCCATTACTTCCTCATAGAAAACAAGTAAGTAGACCAGTGGTCAACACCCTCGACCAGGTTTTTGTTCACACAATAGAAGACCTGATAGACTTTTCCCTCACCGAAATCGAACATCCTCTTAATCTAATCCCCGAAACACTAGCTTGTAACCACTCTGAGCCCGACGATTTTTATGACGAGGAAGAGTTTAACTCAAAACACTTAGTTTTGAAGTCGGACGACATGGAAGATACCAATGCTCATAATGAAGAAAGGGGAAACCCACCTCAAAATAATCAACCTTGGTTGTCTAGATATACTTTGGCCATCCTCGGACGAGTACATAACCTTCCCCGACATCCAGAAACGTTACTCCCTAAATTTGACCCTGAAACCTTAGGATTTCCTGAAGACCATATCAAAATATTCATACTAGATATCATACCGATGAATGTCCAACATGAAGACATAGTATACAGGATTTTCCCCTATACTTTTGATAATTTTTTCTCCACGTGTTATTTTAACTTACATGTATGGTCCATAACTAGTTGGACGAAGTTTCAAAAGGATTTTCTAGATAAATTTGCAGAAGAAACCACTAAAGGATCTTTGATGGTTGAGTTGTTCTCCACCACCATGAGTTCAAAGGAAAATGTTAAAGACTTTAATCAATGGTTCACCACTATCCTAAACAAATGTCAACCCGAAGCTAAACCCACTCAGGAGTTGCAAATCGAAGTATATGCTAATTCTCTCTCATCTTATATTTCCATGTTTGTGAAGAGGGATGTGAAACAAACTTAGCTGATAATTTTGAAGAATCCAAAATAATAGAGTTCCAAATGAAGGGATGTAAAGAAGTTCAGGTCTCATTAGTTAATAAGGAAGTTCAACCTCCTCCCAGGAGAGGACTCATGTTGACCAGACCTCCAGGGAAACAAACAGAACAAGGTCCCAAAAAGGGAAGTGGAGACATAAAATACCTACAATGCATGGTTAAGAAATTGTCAAATGACATCATAGACATGAAAAGAAGTGTAGGGGAGGGAAACCAAGGCCAGAGGCCCTATAAACCCTTTTTTAAAATAAATCTATCATTCAAAGAGATTTAACCTCCCCCATCTAACTTAAACATCGACCTAGGAAATGTAGCATCTAACTCATTTTGTACCTATCACCGAGAGGAACATTCTAAAAGAGACTGCCCATAATGGGTGCATGCCATGAATTTGATGGCCAACCGGTTTCTAGATATATTTCCCTAATCGAACAATCAAGTGGCTCAACTATGAATATTGTTGATCAGGAATAAGTTTATCCACCAGAAGAAACAACCATGATGATATGGGACCCTGACCTACCAATGCCTTTCGATGATCTATCTGAGGTTCAAGTACCACTCGCATAGGTCTTGGCTATGCAAACACGAAGTAGGGGTCAGCCTGTCTCAAACGACCTTACTATGGCCCAAACTTTGGGAGTAAAGCTGACGTCCGATCACCCTAAATCACCTTTTTTCTCCCGAAGAAATCCTATAAACATCCATACACGAGAATCTCGCAAGCTAGACTACAACATAGTAGAAGATTTGAAAAAGTTGAAGGCAAATATATCGATCATGGACAAGTGTAGAATCCCTCAGAAGAAGGAATTTCTATTACAAGCCTTGAAATCGGTAGAAAACCCTATAAGAAGCATTGATCAAGGAGAAAATCCATCTCCCAAAGATATAATAAATAAACCAACTATAAATTCTTTCTCTGAGGATAAGAAAGGAAATCCTTTTTTCCCACCGTTCCTTTTGACATTTGAAGTCTTCAACATAAACCTCCATAACTGTATGGTTGACTTGGGAGAATCCTCTAATGTTATGCCATTGTCTATATGCAATAAATTAAATGCAGTCCCTCTCAAAAGTGATAAACGTGTGATACAACTAGATAGAACTTAGGTGAAGGTTATGGGAGAGCTCAAATATGTAATGATCAGAATGGCGACACACCCTAAATTTGTTTAGGTGATTGACATCATCGTAGTAGATATCCCATAATATTATGGATTTTTACTTAGTCGAGATTGGTATGAGAAGTTAAATGGATACTTTAGTACAGACTGGGCTCACCTTTGGTTGCCATTAAAGGGAAACACAAATATGATCAGGATAGACAAGGAAAGATATCTTAAACATACTGTCATCGACATAGAAACCCTCAACAAACCCTCCTCCTCAGATTTCCATGTATTAGGAAATTATTCCTGCGACTCTGATTTTGGGAATTTATCCTCCCTCTCATCTGATGTCCCTCTTACTAAAATCTACGAAATGACTTTTCAAGAAAATTTGCTGACAGAAGTAGAATAAATCCTCTTCTGTCAAGAACCTTTGTTGAAATCCACTGAGCAAATAGGAAGAAAGGAGGAAACCAATAGGAAAAAAGAAACTGATGGTTTTCACCCACAACTTTGGACCTTGTACTTTGATGGGTCTAAGTCATGAGAAGGGTTGGGAGTGGGCTTCATCCTCATTTATCCAAAAGGTAAACGAAATATCCTATCCTGTAGACTAGAATTTGAATGCACAAACAACACCCCCGAGTATGAATCTCTAGTACAAGGGATAAATAAATACATAGACTTAAACGTTAAAGAATTGAAGGTTTTGGGAGATTCTAAAATCATTGTTAGAAAATTAAGGAACACTATACATTGCAACTCTCCCTACCCGAGGAATTACCAATAGGAAGTGAATAGACTAATAGAACATTTTGAAGACTTCAACATTACAACAATCCCCAGAACAAATAACACTCTTGTTGATTCTCTGGCCACTGTTGCCTCAAGGATATCACCTCTAGAAGACTATGAAGCCTCCCGGTTCATTGTGGAGCTACTCTATAAACCATCGGTGCCCAAAAATATTTATAATTGGAAGTTCTTTCAAGGAGATGAACAGATCATAAACGTTTATCTCAATTGGGATCATTTTAAAGACTGGGCTATTGAAGATGAAGTATTTCAGGAGAAATTAGCAGAAAATGATCCTCATACAGATCAACCGACTAACAAACCAAGGTATCACACGATACCTAAGGTGGTAACCAATTTAGAAAACCTTTTTTACTTAAGGGAAATATTCAAAGGGTCAACGAACACAAAGACGAGGAGTTCTTGTCCCATGTACACAACTATAAATCTAGGAACCTCGAAAACCCCAAGAATATAAATCTCTGCAAGACAGTATCTAAAGAGGAAAGGAAGGCTTACCTCAAAATTTTCATACAATATCAAGATGTCTTTGAATGGTCCTACCGAGATCTGAAAACTTATGATACTCATATCATTCAACAAACAATCTCATTAAATCCCGAAGTGAAACCCTTCCAACAGAATCTACGAAAGTACCACCCATCATTAAAGTCGTTCATGTGTCAAGAGTTAAAGAAATTACTAGATGCTAAGATTATCTTCCAGGTTAGACACTCTACATGGGTAGCAAATTTGGTTCCTGTGAGGAAAAAGTCTGGGGAGATCCACCTATGTGTAGATTTCATAAACCTCAACAAAGATTCAGAAAAGGACAACTACCCAATCCCACCAATGGAGAAACTCTTGAAGACTGTGTTTGGCTCTGATATTATCTCCCTGGTGGACTATTTTTCACGTTACAACCAAGTTCTAGTTTCAGAGGAAGACCGTTTGAAAACTACCTTCCAAACCAAGTGGGGAGCCTTCGCTTATAAATGCATTCTGTATGGGTTAATCAATGTAGGGGAAACCTTCAAAAGGGCCATAGACATAGAATTTTGGGGACTAATCAACAAATGTCTAGTAGTTTATTTGGATGACATGACTGTGTATTCGAAGAACAAAGAAGATCCCATCCAACACTTCACCCAGATTTTTGAAAGGTGTAGGAAATACGGTATATCCTTAAACCCTAAGAAAACTATCTTTGGTGTTGAGGAAGGTAAACTACTAGGTCATATTATATCTCAAGCAAGAATTTGCATAGACCCAAAGCGAATTAGGGCTATAACTCAGCTTCCATTACCACACAACAAAAAGACCATGCAATCCTTCTTTGGGAAAATCAATTTTGTGAGGAAATTCACCCCTGATTTCGCTAAAACTATCAAACCCTTAGAAAACATGATCCACAAAGATGTTGAATTTAAGTGGGATGATGAACGGAAAATTTATTTTAGCAATATTAAGGCTGCAATATCTCAAGTCCCAGTGTTGCGAAGTCTCAACTTTAGCAAAGATCTCTTCCTCTACACTTTTTCCTCCAACCAATGGTTAGCTGTAGTATTGAATCAAAAGGATGATGACCACAATGAGGCCCCGATCTCATTTATGATCAATAATATCCAAGGGGATGAACTAAATTACCATGCTATAGACAAGTAGTCTTATGCAGTATACAAGGCAGTGAAACACTTCAGATCTTACATCCTAAAGAACCATACCAAATTCACTGTGCCTCACCCTACATTCCGATCCCTATTCACTCAATAGGATATGGGGGAAAGAAGAGGAAACTAAATGGTAGTAGTCCAATAATTTGATCTAGATATAAACCTGCTAAACTGGTTAAGGGACAAGGATTATGCAAACTAGCAGTTGAATCCCAAGACAAAGTAAATGAAGACCCCAGATGGGAGAATGAATTGGCATTATGGTGTGGTGAAGCTTCATACGTCTCCCCAGGGCAATATTATTGGTATGAGAAACTGACTTATCTCCTGCATCATGGGAATTGCCCATAAAACCTAAATCCTAGGGAAAGGAGAGCCCTCAAGTTAAAATCAACACAATATCGCTTCATAAATTCTGTGATTTTTCGTGTTAATTATGATGGGTACTTTTAATATGTCTCAAACATGAAGATGTAGCCAAGGTTTTTAAGGAACTCATGATGGTCCTACAACTGGACATTTCATAGGAAACACCACCACTCACAAAATACTGAGAGATGACTATTATTGGCCTACTCTGTTTAGGGATGCTCACACATACACTAGAAAATATAAAACTTGTCAAATAAGTGCAGGGAGGGAAAAGAGAGCAGTTGTCCCACTCCATTCCGTGGCTGTATCTAGGCCATTCAAGAAATGGGGGTTAGATATCATAGGATAAATTACACCAAGTTCTTCAAAATAGCATAGATACATATTGTTTGCCACAAACTATTTCACTAAATGGGCAGATGCCATCCCTCTGACTCATGTAAACGAAAAGGTGGTGATCCAATTCATAGAGAAACAACTGATCACAAGGTTCAGTATGCCTTCCCTCCTTGTTTTTGATAATGACTCTTAATTCTCTTCCACCCTATTAAAATAGTTTTATTTAGACAAAGGAATCATAATTAGATACTCTACAAAATACTATCCACAAGGGAACGGAGTAGAAGAATCAACCAATAAGAACCTAGTGAGGATATTAAAGAAAACAGTTACAGAAAACCAAAGGAATTGGCATAGTTCACTACACAATGCATTATGGGATGATAGAGTAAAACCAAAGGAATCTATAGGGAATTCCCCATACTTTCTGGTATACAAACAAGAACCCATTCTCCCGAACGGGCTATATATTCCATCTCTTCAGGTTGCTCGGGATTCTAGAGGACAACCCTCATCAATTATACAACAAAGATTTGATACCTTCCCCATGTTAGAATAAGAAAGGGAGAAATAAAAATTGAAGTTCATGGCTCATCAACAGATAGTTAAAAGGTGGTTTGATAAGCATAAGGCCAAAGAGAAGAATTTTGAAGTAGGAGACTTAGTCCTAAAATGGTACAGAGAAAATGAGTTGAAGGGAAAACATTCGAAGTTTCATAATCTATGGCTCAGACCTTTTCAGGTAGCCGAGAAAATTGGGGTAGGAACATACCGATTGAAAAATCTGAGGGGGGAACCTGACGCCCTCCTGGTGAATGGCCAAGCCATAAAACAATATTTTCATTAAAAGAAATATATATGTGTGTGTGTTTTAATGATGTTTTTTTTTTAGGTAGGATGATTGCTGAGTGCATTTTTGTTTTTTGTTTCTTGCTATAATAATTATTCACTTTTGAAGTTTGTGTTTAGCAATAGATTGGTTGACCTCAATTCGTGTGATATGACGAACTTTGTTCCTGACTCATCGCTTACATACAACACAAGAAGCATTGGGAGACCTGCAGTTGTTTTAAAGGAGTTTTCTATCTAACCTATGTAGATGAAAAATCTTGGAAAAGTGATGAAGTGAATGCCTAGTGGTCTGGTAAAACTTGAAGGGAAAGGTGGTAAGATGGAAAGGACTACATGTACCTCAAAATAGAGTTACAAAAAAATTCACCTTAACCATATCATTTTGCAAATAACAAACATCCTCCTCTCCCACTCGCTCGGGGAATTCTGTCGAAATAAAATCAATTATATCAAATGAGTGCATAGTAGGAGAGGGTATGTAGATAACTCCACTGGGGCTATTGATGCTTGTTGGTAGCGTAGAAAGGTCTGTGACATCGGGGTGACTCCACCGGAGCTATGGACGTTCGCTGGCAGTGGAGTAACACCGTAGAAAGTGAATGATGATAACTAAAAGGCCTAGTGCCAGTGAATGATTTACTTGACTCTTTTCAAAGGGGGCGAGATTCAGGGTTATAGGAAACGAAGGTGTAATAAAGGTTGAAACCCCACATGCAGTCTCAGGTGCACCAACCAAGGAATTTCAAATGCAAGGATAAAGGAGGTTATAATAAAAGACCAGTTAAGTTCTTAACCATATTTTGCATCAACTAAGCCCAAGGTAGGAAAAAAGATTATGCTTTCACCCAGTAAATAACCATTTGTTGAACACTCAACACACCCTAAAAATGCTTATCAATTTTTTTACTTTTTGGGTACCACTTGATCTTCTACAGTGTCTAATTCGATTTCATTTTGAGAAATTTTTTGTCTTTGCTTATTTTCATGACTCTCGTCACCTATTCAGGTTTTCTTGAACTTATGAAACCCCATGACTAAAATACCTTAACACCTGAATTAAGAATCAATAGCCAAACATTGTACCCAGCGTGCTCAGGTTCGACATTGGAAAGAATTCAAAGAAGAAAGAGGAACCACTCGAAAAACCACAGTCATCGAGCATCGATCTTCATCGACATCGGCATAAGTCAGTTCTATTTTATGTAAGTTTTTTCGCATAAAGGTTCGAGAGATAGCCAATCCCCTTTGACATCGGTAAAATACGAGGAGGAAAAACTTTAACGAAGGACGAAAATAAATTGTCGATAGTCAATGCCCGATGCACTTTATCGAGATTGGAGAAAACCTAGAAAGATCATAACAAACATTTTGACTACGATAAAGTTATCCCTGATCATCGATCCCTGATGCATTTTTTGGCATTAGGACATTTTCAAGGGAGTCGATCCGAGAGCGCTTTGGTAGGATTATCACCGATCTCCAATCCTTGGCACTTTTTGGCATCAGAAAGATAAGGTTTGTTTTAGAACAAATAGCTAAGGAAAGTCCCAAATATGACTAACGCAAGAGAATTAAGTCACTGGTCTCCAACGCCACATGTCATTACCAAGAAAGAAGGTCGTACAGTCTAGTTCTATCTCAAGTCATTTTTTGTTACCTAGGTCCTAGTCACACCCCTGAGTCAGCTTTTCCATGTCATCATTGTACGGTAATATTGATCGGCGTCAGAGCTTTTACAGGAGAGTATCAACAAAAATGTTCATAGCATGATCCTGATCCCGATAGACCCATTGAAGGAGTGGCTCAACACGGACTTCATGGTGAATTTCTATGAACTCCATGACACCAGTCACTTGATGGCCTCATGGTGGAGGGAAGACAAGAAATTTACCAATCGAAGCAATGGATGGTACAAGACAATCAACTTGAGGGAGCCATACATCTATTTGATGGCTCTCATCTATCGGTTATATGAAGAGAAATATTTTTCCAAGTTTTCATAAGCATGGATTCCTTTGGCATACAGAGTTGCAATCATCAGGTGTAGCTTCAACTAGGAATCAATAATCTCCAAGAAACTAAGCACCTGTGTGCAGCAGGATCAGACACCGAAGGAAGGAGAAGCACCAAATTTTTACATGGATTCATACATGCTCGATGTCATGTGCATTAGGAAAATCTTCGCCGACATGAATCTGAGTTGGCATGTTGCAGAGCTCTCAATCCACGTCTACATTAGCGTGCTATGGGAAAACATGTATAAGAAATCTTACTCCCTCATCTGCGATGAATTCATCGCCCAAATTTATTTTATCCTTTTTAAGAAGTAATTCCCAAGGATATCGGCGGCAAGAAATAAAATGATATCAAAGGTAGGCCATTGGTATTTGGACGAGTGCGCCACCTACATAAGGGTGTTTGAGGCCACCAAAGCACTACATCTCCTACCAGCTCATGTCCTAGACCGTCTCGTCATAGGAGAAATATGTTATCATACCATCTTGCAAGGCTACAGTTCCACCCTGGTCAAAGAAAATAAATGGGCTTTCATACCCTATGGTTTCCATGTAGGTTTCTATTTGGTAAAGGATATGACTCAAACTAGACAAGAAGGGATAAGCTAAATTGAATTCAGATTCCCAACAGGTCAATTCCGTAAGAACAATCCAAACAGCATGGTCTTGCAACATGCTTCAAAGGTGTCATCCTATTGGTCGTATGCTCACGATAAGTTTGAAGGTAAAGTATTCATAGAGAATTCCCATGACTGGGATGAGGTGGTGCAAATAATGGTCAACCCAAAAATGAACAGGTTCAAGGCCATGAGCATGGATGAATAGAAAGCAACAATAGAGAAATCAGCTCAAGAGGATGTCAGATCCAGGGAAGAAATCAGAGTGGAAAAGGCAACAAAGGTGAAGAGTAGGGGATTGTCTTTGACACCGGAGGCAAAGGAAAGGGGATTTCTCCTAATGGAAGAGGCACAAAGAGTAAATGATCAGCTACAAAATGACCCATAACTCGTAGAAATGACAAAGGTCCCTACGGACAACCCAATTCCAAGTGACCCAGAGCTAATAAAAATTGAAGAGATCACTGGGTTAGACAACCCTGAAGTTTCAACTCCATAGGTCGGATCACTAGGGGATGTTTCGACTCAGCTCGCAATAGAGAGGAAATTAGGGAGAGAAAGTGCACAAAACCCTTTTCATGACTTAATAATGATCTATGATGATGATGAAAGTTAGGAGGTTTCCCTAGTGACTTCGGTATAGATTATGGAGGAAAAGGAAACCAATAAATCATGTTCTCCAACTCCCAATGCTCAAGTTCAAAGCCTTCCATAGAGTGACCAGGAGGTCAAAAATGTCTTAGACATTGAGCTACTTGATACATCGAAGACCCAAGTGGAGATCCCAAAGGATGAGGTAGGGTTGTGCGAAGAAGAAGAAGAAATTCCACAGAAGGAAATCAAAATCTCAACATTCGATTATCAAGTAAGTATCGAGCTTGCCTCTGATTCATCAAACTTGGCCAGTAACTTACCTCCCGATGAGAAACAACCAAAATCTGAATGTTCGTGGCATACAAAAGACATCCAAGAACCTAGACTTGAACAGATTTACACCATCGGGAGCCTGGGAGACACGCTACTTGGGGAGAGCAACAAATCCACGAACCTGTGGATGAGGTCTCCGATATGAAAGCCATCCCCCATGACCGAAATAGGAAATGCATCATGAAGAGAACCACCAATAAGAGGAGGTTTACTCTGGACAAATCCATCCTCATCACCACTGAGGAAAAATTGATTAGCACAGAGCATGACAAGACGTCCGAGCTTATCGACGCAGGGATGTCAATCATAGATGCCACCCTGGATAGAGTGAGGAAGGATGAAGAGGAGTTGGCTACTGTGTTGAAGGATTTGGGGCATCTACGCCATTTGGAGAAATATTATCAGGACTCCACAAGGGCTAGGATGTTCTTGAGAAGCGAATTCCAGGATGCCTATAGTAAATTCATGAATGAGCGTCACCTTTTCACTGCACGGGTAGCCGATTTCCAAGAAGACACCCTTATGGCACTGGTGACGTGAAAGGATATGAAAATATGGTATGAGAAATAACACCAAGTGGTGGAAAGGATCGATTACATCAGCATGGTTCAACAAGGCCGAGATGTAAGGGATATCAATAAAGATGTTGACTGAATACTAGGTGAAAATGGACCAAGAACCTCATCAAGAAATCCAAGAGAAATAGGTCGAGTGCAAAAGTAGCTGGACCAATATCAATCAGGCGATGAGAGACATTGACCTCCTAGAATTCGATACACCTAATGAATTTGTCGAATTTCATGACATAGTCAAACTACATGTCAAACAAGACTCATAGTGGGCCATAGAGATAGAAAAGGTGGATAACATGGATCTAGGTCAAGTACAAAATTTCTTAGAGCACTCGATCAAGGATCAGACAGTGTTACAATAGTTAAGTGATAAAGTAGTCAGTTATCTAGCCCGGGAAGTGGAGATAAAGGAAATCCTTTCGGCCCTGGACCAACATAGATTTCCATATGCCAACAGATGGGAGAAACTCTTCATCAAATGGTCAAAGTATGAGAAGAGTTATCCACTAAAGTGAAACCATTTGATGACTCTTAGAAGACTGAGAGATGAAAGCGCCATGTGGCGATGTTTTGTTTTACTTAGCTTGCACCTTTGATATTTATTTTTTAGTTAATAATATGTTATAAATAAGAGGATCGACCTATTAGGAGGTCAATAGTTTTTGCAAAGACCCTCATTTTGGAATTGTAAAGAACTATTTTGGAGATACCTTAATTAAGAATTCATGTTTAGGACATGAGACAAGTTTTTGTTTTCATCAAAAGCACGTGTGACTAGATCATAAGGAGGAATTACTTCCAACTTTATCTCATGAATGGATGCTATAATGAGTAAGAGTTTATGAGTCTATTGATAAGTTATATGATTCAATATTTTTATAATTCTAGCTTCTAATGATGTAAATAGATCGTTGTGTTAATGTTTGATTGGTGATTAGAGCTAAGGAAACTATTTTTCTTGCCATCATTTTATTGAATGTATGTTCTCTTCTGATAAATTGTATCTCGGTCAATAATCGAAGTGCCAACAAGTTGATGTATTAGTACTAGGCTTTTCATTGGTGTAAGAATCATTGCCTGCATTCTTGAGCACGAGGGTTATCCCAAGCTCAGCCTTCTTAAGTAGTTAAGTATTCCCCCTTTGTTACCTAGCTGGTTTATACGAACATTTATCTTATATCGGTCCCACCTATAAGAGAAAATACAAAAAAGAGAACATTCAAACTGAAGGAGGAGATTTCACAAGAAGACATCATGTAAATCACTACATAACTCCCATCGATTAATTGGTCAAATCGCAAGATCTGGAGAACCATTCCACCATTAAACGTTGTAGAGTCTAATTGGGCCTTGGTGGCGGGTTTGGTTCCTACTGTTGAGTTAAATGGATTTAGGACCCCTCAACACTTTCATCCATGGAAACCATTCTATATCCATTATGCATCATCCTATATTTCCAACGAGTCCTCCTGGGCATAATTTGAAGTTCTGGATCTCAAGTTATAAGCTTGGGAAGTTGAGGTTCCAAGAAAATTTATCAAGAAACGATGAAAACATAGATGTCCGTTATTTTAATTTCTAGGAGAATTACGACCAATTTCATCCCTTTAAAATTATTCCATAACCTTCCTCATCAAATTACCTTCCCAACGAGGTATATTTTGTCCAATCCTGATGCCCGAATATCGAGTTACGACCTCCAGAAGTTCGTTGCTCAACAATGGTCCATCAATTTTGTGGATTAATCTTAGCCCTCCATTAAATTGCTTTTTAAAAGAAATCCAAATCCCACATGCATTATGGAGATTGATATTTTAATGTTTAGATGGTAAATTTTACAATGTCTTTTATGTGGAACAAAAGGAAACTATGAAGACTATGGAGACTCGAGCCTTAGGAAAATTCATGAATTAATAAATATTTTGATGGCCCATTCAACATCCACTAAGTGCCCAATCAATGCCCATTCAATGTCCAATAAGCATTGAGTCATCAATGAGTCATCATCCATGTCATATTTGAGTCATAGCCCAGTCAACTCCACGTGTCTTGGTATCATTAATTGCCACATGTCAGAGTGTCATAGGTCACCATGTGTCATGGTGAGATAGGGTGGATAAGGTGCCATGTGTCATGATGCAGTTGGAGGAATGAAACGTAGGAAAAAAACTAAGTATGGGAGAATGATAAGAAGGATGAGAGGAGAGGGGGAGTGATGGCAGGTTTTCAGGTTTGTGAAGGTATGGCAGGTTGTCGGGTTTGAAGGTATGGATCAGATATGAAGCTGAACTCACAGGGGTGAGGATATTATGATGTAGAAGAGAGGAAGGATGAGGAAGGGTTCACAATGGTAGGGGGGTATGGCGGGTTTGGAGTGTGAACCCTTGGTGTATGGAATGAAGTAGGGGAGAAAAAAAAGTCCAAGTATGGGACTAGGAGGGTATGGGAAGAGGGATTAAGGGGAGGGGAGATGGAGGGATAAGGAGGGTGAAAAATTATAAGTGTGGGATAGGGGTAAAGTGAGGAGTGTTAAGAATTTAAAAGAAAATTCTAAGTATGGAGAATATGAGAAGGGTATGGACTGATAAGGAGTGTGAATAACTTAAAACAATTTCTATGAATGGAGAATAGGAAAGGGATATGAGTGGGGAATGGAGATAAGAAACTTTCAAGAAACTTTCTAGGTATGGAAGAGAGTATGGAGAGGGGGAAATGAGAGGTAGATTATTGTAGTTCCAAGAAAATGATAAGGTTCCAAGAAAATGAACATGGTTCCAAGAATTGAGAATGGTTCCAAGATCCCTAAGAATAAGGAAAGAAGTTACCTAGAAAAAGTATAAATACAGATGAAGGAGTCATTTAAAATTACATTCACATACACTTTCATTGAATATCTATCTTTTGAGCAAGTGATATTTTGGATAGTTTGTGATAGTGAAATTGAGGTAGCGACAAGTGAGAAGTGCGACAGTTATGGGGTTACAAAGGAGAACGAGAAGATCTAAGGAAACCCTAGATTGGTTGACCCCCATGGGTCAAACCACTAGTGTCCCAGGATGCATCCACAAGGGTTTCCTAGGGCACGCCACTCAAGGCCCCGTGCGACAGGTAGTATTTGTCTCACAAGGACAAGACATAAGTGAAAGAACATTCTTGTTCCTGATTGTTGAGGCCAAGGAGGGTATGTTTGTTAGATATTTGATACATAAAGTTAGCTACAGGTTACAAGTATGCTTATGTGATTGTCTCCTATGATTGGTGATGGTATGGTGCATGTTTGAGAGGCATGTCTTCTTGATGCATGGTACATCTTGATGATATTGGTATGGTACATTGATGAGTAGTACATCTTGTTTGTATTGTTATCTTGGTATCTGGTTTGGTTACATGGTGATGATGCTATGGTACATGCTTGAGGCTTGTTCTTGGTATACACTTGAAGCATTGGTACATGGTGTATGGTTTTTATGTTAGAGGCATATCATTGATATTGATACATTGTTTAGGAATCCACTTGGTATATGGAAACACATGTATGAGATACATCTCTTAGTGATGTTGGTACTTGGTTGAGGTACACCATTGATAGTACTTGCCTAGTATATCTTATGGTATATGGTGTATGGCATGATTGAGTATGGTTGAGATAGATTGTTGGTACATGGTATGGTACAGGTGTTGATGTACATGGTATGGTACAATATTGATACTTGGTATGGTGTTGATGTACATGGTTGATAGTTTAGGTACATGGTATATGTGTTAGTGCATGAATGATGCACTTGTTATGGTATAGGTTGTGGTACATGGTTAATGTTTAGTCTGATACAGGTTGTGGTACATGGTTAATTCTTGGTATGATACAGGTTGATGGTTTGGTACATGCTTTGGTACATGGTTGAGACACATATATTATGATGGTGTGTTGGTGATATTGGTGCATGCTTGGTAGAGGCATGTGTTGGTGATATTGGACATATAGTTGAGGGGTGTCCTTGGTGTATGACCCATGTGAGAGGATCTGGTTGAGTATCAGTGACAACAAAAGGTTGGACAAGTTGATCACTGACAGGTGGATACATTGATAGGTTGATCAGTGATAGGTGTATATAGTGATAGGTTGATCAGTGATAGGTGGATACAATGACAACATAACAATGACAGGTTGGATATAGTGACAAGTTATAGGTTGATGTGATAAAGGAAGTGACAATGGAAGTGACAGTGACAGTGGTAGTGATTGTGGTAGTGACAATTGGTCTACACTTATATTTTAGAGCGTCAATATGGGGAAAGGAAAGGGGGTTGTATCATTCTTCCGGTTGGTGTTGGATAATACAGGGAGTTGGAGCTTCCTTTAGGTTGGAGTCTAATAATCAGGGGGTTGTAGCCTTCTTCTAGTTGGAGCCAGAGAATTCAAGGAGTTGTAGATTCCTTAAGGTTAGAGCATGTAAATAGGGAGTCATATCCTCCTTCTAGTTGTAGCTAGAGAAATTGGAAGTTGGTGCTTCCAATGAATGTATTCTTGACAATATACAAGAAAAAATTCCACTGTTTTCTTCCATTTGGGTTTCCAAGTAAATTCTGGTGTACTATGTATTTGATGTGATGTGATGCTTATGTTTATATAATCAAGATATATCGATGATACATTGATGATATATTTCTGATAAATTTGAATTTTATATATTGTGGTTAAGAGTGGTAAAAGTGCTCATATTGATTCACCCTTCCTCTCAATATTCCAACAATTGGTATCAGAGCAGGTTCCTTCAGGAAACAATTTAACCACTGGAAGGTAGATCATGGAGAGAAACAATATGCATAATAATGGAATACCATAGGTTGATGGACACAAATATGAATTTTGGAGCAGAAGGATGAAAACATATGTATAATAAAAGAGATTTGATGTTTGGAAATCAGTAGTAGACATATACAAAGAGCCTTCCACTCCTCCAACAGATAACGATGGAAATAAAATTAGTCAAAATAATTCGAGGGATTAAAATGATATCCTGAATGGTTTGGTTGATTCAGTATATGTCAAGGTTATGCATTGTGATTCTCCAAAGGAGATTTGGGACAAAATTCAGAATGTTTATGAAGGAGATGCCAAAGTCAAGGAAGTCAAGCTTCATACTTACAAATGTCAATTTGAACAATTGAAAATGAAGGAAGATGAAGACATTGCAACTTACTTTTTACGAGTTTGAATTTAGATTTTATTGTCTAATTCATTTGTATAGTTTGAATTTAGATTTTATTGTCTAATTGTTTTATTATGTTTTTCTTTAGCTAGTTTGCTTTAATTTGGTTTTCTAGTAGTTTAATTCCTTTTTATTTCCCACACTTGGTTTTATTTCCTGTACTTTGGTTCCTTGCACTTTAATTTCACATAGATTCAATTACCAAATGAAAGATTAAGTTTCTAACTCATGAGATATGGATTCTCTGTGATGGGATTCATCCCAAGGTGATTATTTTATTTCCTAGCAATTGAATTCATTCTCGCTTTCCTGATTCATCTTTTGTATTAAAGAGTGGTTTGTCAACAATAGGCTAGACTAGGATCCAATATTTCATTTCATGTTCTTGCACCTCTAATTCTACAACTCCCTGGTTGATAATTTAATGTTGGGAATTAATAATGCATATATATAGCCCCACATTTTTGGCGTCGTTTCCAGGGAGGTGATAAAGGGACTAGAGAATAGGTAGGTTTCTTTTAAATTACACAACTTGGGGGAGGAAAAATAGTAAGACTAGAGATAAGAACATGCGTGGCCACTGTAGTGATTTTCTCCAAATCCTTGAATATTCCTTTCATGCAAGCGTGCTTCTTTTCATGTAAGTGTGTTTCTTTTCATGCAAGTGTGGTGTGATTTTAAGGATAAACTAAGGGTGGATATAAGATGGTAATACAAGAGGTAAGAACCTACACATCTACTTTGGTGGGGTCACTCCAAAGTTAGGTTGTCCTCTTCCTTTCAGTAGTTGGAATTTACAAAATCTTTAAGGTCTCGATAGTGATACTGAGAGGTAAATTGTACATCCTAGTTTCATATCAGAACTTTTTATTCAAGAATTCCTATCAAATAGTAGTAGGAGAGTGAGTGAAACTTCTACTTGAGAGGGAACACAATCTTATATGAAGAAGATGAATTTAGGGACTAGAGGCACCTTTAGGTCATTCTCTTATGGCCTCATCCACCACACATTAAGTAAATTTAACCCTGACATGTATTTGGACTAATCTAAATACATAAGTCTATTTTTCATGTGAACAATATTTTATGGGAAATTTGTAGAATATCTTCCAACCTAATACCATCCCATCCCATAAAACGGTTTTCAGAGTTGCTCCTCCATTCACCCATGTAAAATCAACCTATGAAATTTTGTCTTAAGGATGAATTTTTGGACAAGAGACTCTAATGGAAAATGGGTGTAAGAGGCTAACCCATCGAGATATTAAACATGTATGATGGCAGTAGGTACCAGGATATGGTATGACTAGGAAAACCCATCAGGGTACTGAGTAGACTCGTGGAAAATGGGTCATTCTTCCAGGGGAGGATATTTTTTTTAGATGTCAAAGTTACACCATCAGGGTACTGAACAAGATTGTTGGAAATGGGTTCTGACTTTGTTATATTTTACTATGCCTAATCTATATTTGTTCATATGAACAATATACTTGTGTAAATCCTTAAGAAGAAGCATGCATGGTTGAAAAAAAGGCTAATGAACGTCATCTACTGTCATTTAGGAATGTCTGTAAGATGGTCTTAAGACCCTATCATTCATATCTAGGATGTCATTTTCCTAGGAGTGGGACCCATAAGTGTAGGATTCTAATAAACTCAAATGCGAACTTTATCAATATTACTTAAATGACAAGAAATTCTCTGAGAAATTAAACATGGATGACTTGTTTCCTATCAATTTCTCATTTATTAAAGGCCACTTATCTCCTCATGTTTTTGTGTTGAAGGATGAGAGGAAAAATCCCCCGTCATAATTGATGTTTCTTGAGCATAAAACTATTAATGATTGATGAAATCGTATGTAATAATTGATTTAGGAATTTCCTTTATTCTTGTAACATTTTAAAATAAATTCATTTTCAAATTTACAAGCATGAATAAAGTCTAAGTTTTGGTTGTTTCTTTAGAATAACATCAATGTTTATTTCTTCTCTCACAATAATAGTATTGGTTTAGTTCTTTTAGATTTTTCTATTCTGGTAGTGTTGGTACATAAACCAGTAGTTTCTTGTACCAGCAATACATAAATTTAAATTTTTTCCGAGGGTACCTTTTGCAGGATTTTTTCAACAGCTCTTCACTTTGGCATACTTCATTTTCATCCTTCAGTCAACATGCACTAGTTCTACATAGTACTCTTTCAACTTGCAACAATTTCTTGTAGAAGCATGTGATAATAAGAATTTCCATGAGGACATGCAAACCAACAAGCATGGGGGAAATATAGACATAATGAAATCTCAGCAGATCAGCAATCATTAGCCTCTCTCTCCTAGATCTCTATCATCTCTCAATCTTTCTCGGGTTAATCTTCAGTTTCAGCCAACATGTACTCCCATTCATTCTCCACTTCATCAACCTGCAACACACATCAAAGTGAAGGTAAACTTGAGGTATAACTGGTTTAAGACTCTATGATTCATTAAACAATTTAAGGGAAATTGATGATTAACGACTCCATACATTTTATCTTTCGTAAACCATTATCATTCACTCCATCCACAATTCATAATAAAATGCATAATACTATGATAAGGCCATAAGAATGAAAAGCATTGTGGTACATGAATACAATGCAACATATATAGTGTCTTCTCCTTATATATATACCATAAAGCATTCACATTAAAAGAATGAAGTCATTGATGCCCAACATAATGAAGCAAAGAACCACAAATAAACATTGGTATTAAAGAAAAAGAAGAGAGTATAAATATTTAAATCTATATTCACATTGTCATTACTAATTCATACCATCCACCCTCCCCTCATAGCCCATCCATCGCTTTCCCTAAATTTTTATTGCTATATTATAAAATAAATTAAGTTAAAAATCCATGAAAATATCAAATGAAAAAGGGACGGTGCTCCATAAGAACCAACACCTGCACAAATAAACAAAGTCACGAAAATCAATGATTAAATAGAGTATATAAGAATTTTGTTTGCATGAGGACATGCAAACAAGAAGGCGCGGGGGTGTGTTGAGCTACAAATAAGTCATATTTTCTACCATAAAAATCATCATTCACAAGCCATGTTATGTGTTTACCACACATTTCATAACCATTCTATTTGTAATTTTCACTAAAATGTATTCATTTTACCATGTGCTTAATTATTAATGATTTCTTGTATTTTTAATGATTAAATATGTTGTTAGCATGATTTTATCAATAATGGTTTACTAATGTGTTTGCCTCTAAGAAACATGTTATAGTACTCAATCTGGTACTAAGAAGGTTCTACAAAATTCTAGTACCAACATCCTACATAATTTCAGTATCAACTTGCAACTCAATTTCCGTGCAGATGATGGAAGATCTCAAAATGATAATATATGGGTTTTGTCCAGAAGGTGGAAAATTGAGTAAAGTGCGAGAAATTTTTCAAAATTCGAATTAGTTTGGAATATATGGGTGGATCTCTAACTTGAATTTTGCCCAAATCACTGTAAAACTTAGATTTTGTGATTTTTACCTAAATTATCAAATTCGTGTTTCTAAGTTTGGGGGTTTGGTTTTACCCATTCCTCCATGGATTTCATGTATAATAAGCCTCATATGGATGTAACAAAGAGCCATTATTATTATTGGAATTATTTTGTAATGGATATTAGGGTGTTATCATGACAATTCCAAGATTGTAAGAGACTTGTAATTTTCTGAATTTGATGAAATAAAAGAGTTGATGTTCTTGTACAAGCGTAGATCATTCTTTAGTACTTTAGATCCATTCCATAGTGCAGGAAAAGTTTGGAGGGGCCCCATACTTTGGTATGCACTGTTTATGTTTGTCTTCAAATTAGTATTTTACATTTATGTTTGTAGATTTCAATTCTACTTTTTGTTTTGATTTCATCTCACATAATTGGAATTTGATTTATGTAGATTAGTTTTCCTATTGCGATGTGTTTAATTTAGTAAATTAATATCATATTGGTACACCTATGTTTAAAACATCTCATCACAATGTCCAACTCCATGTATTGTTTCAAATTGCATTATGTTCCTGCACTTAGCATTCTTGCACCATCATACTCAACATTCCTGCACCAACGCAGTCAACATTCCTTCACTATGCTCTATTTATGTATTATGTTCCTTCACTACACTATGTTCCTACAATGTATTGTGTTTCTGCACTGTAATGTGTTCCTGCACTGCATTGTGTTCCTGCACTATACTTCTTGCAATCCATGTTTGATTTCTAAGTTTTTTTCCTCCACTTCACGACCCAAATCTATAACTTACTTTTCCATTCTTGGGTTTATCTTTTTGAGGAAAATTCATTTTCATATTTTGAATTTAGATTTCATAGCCTAATTGTTTGATTACGTTTTTTTTTAGCTACTTTTCTTTCATTTGGTTTTCTAGTAGTTTCATTCCCTTTTTATTTCCCACACTTGGTTTTATTTCCTGTACTTTTGTTCCTTTCACTTTAATTTCACATAGATTCAATCACCAAAGGAAATATTAAGGGTCTAACTCATGAGATATGTCCTCCCCGTGATGAGATTCATCCCAAGGTGATTATTTTATTTCCTGTAAATTGCATTCATTCTCGCTTGCCTGTTTCATTTATTGTATTAAAGAGTGGTTTGTTGACAATAGGCTAGACTAGGCTCCAATCCTTCATTTCTTGTTCTTGCACCTCTAAGTCTATGAATCCCTGGTTGATAACTTATTGTTGGGAATTAATAGTGCATATATTTATCCCCACAATATGCCATATTGGGAAAATCTAGAGTTCCATGTGACACCATTTCATTGATCCATATGTCACTTTTTGACTGTTCCACCTATCATGTCATCACACAGTCAACGCCACATCAACCTACTACATCATCCTTCGTATGCTCAGTTAGATTGCTACATGATCCTATCATACTTCCACGTTGGTTGTCAGTACAATTCCACATCATCATTTGTACACTCACTAGTACATTTGGCCCATTTTTTGATGTCATTTTGATGCCCATCCAACATATTCTCATGTGGCTTCTGACAAACCCACTTTCTAGATATTAGTCAAACCACTTGCATCACACTCTCGACGATCTAATCATCTGTCAGAATTGAGATGTAAGAAACTGCAACATGTCATATTCTATGAAACTGTCACTAGAGAACATGTCGTCCTTCAATCGATGACCTTGGTCATAACTGCAAATTAGCAATGCATAAGGACCATTGGAAAGTTGATTCTAATTCCATTGAAATTATAAATTATTGTCAATGGCCCACATTGACATAGTGACAGGTGACTGTGACTAGTCTGTCAGTGGTCCAACAATATGGCGAGACGAATTTGATTGATGCATGATGTAATGGTCATAAAAATACATAGACGTGGTGATACATGAGAGATCCAAGTTATGAAATGAAATGTGACAAATGATCATCGGAGGTATGAAGTTGGTATAATAAAATGAAAAAAAATTCAAAATGCATCAACCATAGGGAGCAAGTTGAGAAAGATGTATACGATGAAAATGTTCTCAATATATGATGATATAGAAAATCAATATTACCATTTCTATGTTTCATAAAAACACAATTCAAGCTGGTTTGAGCATCCACAACTAAAAATGCAATCACTTCTGAAATATATGTTTTGATTTTAAAATGTCATTTATGCCCTTGTGCAAAAATACACACCAGGATTCACTGAAAATGCACACCCATGTATTAACACCCCTACAATTTGAGTGGTTCAAGTTTCTTAGTGTGTCTTAGATTTTTTTACACCTATCTACATATTTGTATTTTCATTTTCAAACATTGCAAACATAAAAGTGGTTGTTGTGTAAAAGAGGCAAAGTCTACCTTGTAAATTGAGAGACCAAAACAATAGAAAGTGAACTAAAGTAAATGCACACATGTTCTTCTATATAGGTCCAAATAGAGTTATCTAAGTTTTTGGGTGAATTTAATAACATTATGAATATTTATATACCATGCAGAGTGCATTATAAAATGACTAAGGACTTCTACCTTGAACCAAGATTCTTGGCTTTTTGTTAAACGAAGGGTAAAATTGTCTTACTATAAAATGCACGTCTGTGACTCATATGACCTCAAAATTGAGTGTTTCAAATTGTGGAGTTTGTATTTGATCATTTTACATCTATTCATACTTCAGTTGTGCATTTTTAAACTAAAAACCCTCTATTTTGCATAAATTCTAAAATTTTCCTTGTAAATGCAAAAAAATGCATAAAGGGAAAAATGTGTTAAAATGCATGGAAACATGGAATGATGAGAAATGCATGCCATAGAAAGAAAAATTCATGTATGGTGTTGTTAATTTACAGGTTACAAGTTATATGAGTGTGGATTTGTTGTAAACCCTAAAAAATGCATACTAGGGTGATGTTTGCCCAAAATTTAGTAAAGGGTTGAAATATACATGAATCTTTGGAAACTGTGCACACACACTAACTAAAATGGAAAGAGGAGTATTAACCACCTACATCCATGAGCTTGATGAGGCAGGAGATTTTACAACCACATCACACATAGGCTAGTTCTTAGTTGCATTTACATTGTGAAGACCTGTAGAAATCATTAGATAATACAAGGTTATATCACTGAATAATAATTAAATAAATAAACAGACATATCAAAATATATGAGACTCTAGAAAGACTAAAATGGAATACATGATTGAGCAAAATACTTGTTTTTCTTTTAAACTATAATTTCTTCATTTGTGCATAAACGCACAATGTGCTTCAATAAAATGCACGTCGTGGTATTTACAGGCCTGCAATTTGAGTGATTCAAGTTTCTGAGGGAATTTTACATAATTTTAAACCTGTCTACATATTATATTTTCATTTGCAAACAAAAAAATGGTTGTTGTGTAAAAGAGGCAAAGTCTACCTTGTAAATTGAGAGACCAAAATAGTAGAAAGTTACCTAATGGAAATGCATGCCCATGCATCTATATAGCTCCAAATTTAGTTATCCAAGTTCAATACATGGCCATTATTCCCACAAGACCGTAGGCATAGTTGCAGATGCTACAACTCTACCCACAGTACTTTGGGCAAAGATGTGGAAAATCTACCCACAAGAATGTGGGTGGAGTTACAGATGCTAAAACTCTACCCATAGACCTGTGGGAAAGGATGTGTAAACTCTTCCCACAAGCCTATGAGAATATATGTGGCAACTCTGACCATAAGCCTATGGGAAGAGTTGTAGATGCTACAACTCTACCCATAGGCCTATGGGAATATATGTGGTAACTCTTCCCATGGGCATGTGGAAAAAGATGTCGTAAATCATCCTAAAAGAATGTGGGAAGAGGTATAGATGCTATAACTCTACCCACATGTTTATGGGAAAAAATGTGGCAACTATGCACACAGGCCTCTTGGTAGAGATGTGGAAACTCTACCCAGAGGAATGTGGGAATAGATGTCATGAATTTTCCCATGGGCCCATGGGAAGAGTTATAGTTGCTATAAATCTACCCATAGTCCTATTGATAGATCTACAACTCTACCCATGGGCCCGTGGGAAGAGATGTGGAAACTCTACCTATTGGAATACTAAGAGGGGGGTTGAATCAGTATTATGCAATATATTATCACTTTTAATCAGAGCATGCAATCATTAACTTTATCACTATTATATCATCAATATATCATGAGAAATATCAATTAACAAATCATAACAAATAACCATAGATACATAGTACACCAGAATTTACGTGGAAACCCAAATGGGAGAAAATCATGGAATTCTTTCTTATATATCAAGGATTACATTCATAGGAAGAACCAACATCCAAATTCTCCAGCACCAACTAGAATGAGGTACCAACCCCTTGATTTAAAGGCACGACCCTCAAGGAAGCACCAACTCCTTTATTTTTTCGGCACCAACCGGAAGGAGGCTATGACTCTCTAATTTACAGGAACGAACCTCAGGGAAGCACCAACTCCCTAAGTTTTCCAACACCAACTGGAAGGAGGATAGGACCCCCTTTCCTTGCCCCATCATGACACCCTGAAATATAAGTGTAGACTCAGTGTCACTACCACTGATCAGCTAGTAACTTCCACTATCACTAATACATCAACCTGTCACTGTCAGTATCACTGCCATTATCATTGTCACTATTACTGCTACTATCATTGTCATTGTCATTTCCATTTTCACTATCACATTAACTTGTAACTGATGATCAATCGATCATCCAACCTGTCACTATATTTGTCACAGATCAACCATAACAGGGTCCACTCACATGGATACCAAAAACATCACCATACCATGTACATCAACTTGTACCATACTATATGCCAAGTGTCAAAGATATGCCAATGTCTCAACAATATGCCTCAAGTATGCACCATAAAAACAAATATCATATACCAAGTATATGACTCAAATATATGACAATATCACAAATATGTGCCTCTAACAATGAACCATAAGATCCATAAACTAAGTACCAATGATATGTCTCAAGAATGTGTCAATATCACCAAAACATGGACCTCAACCATATGAAACCATATACAAAAAAAGGGCCTCCAATACATGCTTTAAGCATGTGTCATACCATCCATGATACAAGCCTCAACAAAGAACATAAATGGCATACCTTTACTCATGCAGACACACTTGATACATACCAACTCAGATCTTGTAGAAAATATTTTACACCATCATACCTTGTTGTAACCTGAACCAAACATCCTTCATCAAATATGGCTTAGTCTCACTACACATATGCCATATATCATGTGGGGCCTCACATGACAGACACAAACAACTCACGGGGTGCCTTGCAGGAAACTAGTAGCATGACCCGAGGGGGTCATCCAAACTAGGGTTTCCTGAAACCCTTCCTTCTCTACAACTCTGAGAATTTCACACTCCTTTCTTCCTCAGATATGATACAAAATACTTGCCAAAAGATAACTTTAAAGATAGATGAGCATTGAACTTGCGTGTATCAATATGAGAGGCTTCTTGAGGTGTATTTATACTTTTCCAAGGGACTTGTTTTCCTCACTTTAGGTTCAACCTATAATTTCTTCTTATAACTATTTTACCCTTTGATTGATTACTTGTAATTTTTTGTTGTAACCATTTAATGAATTCTTAACCAATCTTAAGGGATTCCAACTTCGGAGAACTATATGGTGTGTCACCTACCGTTGGAAATACCATAAAGAATATTATCCATGTATGATGTTTTTGTATACACTTGAAGTATTCTTCAACCTCATTTTCCTTAGTCAACTTCATGCCTCATGACCACACCTCTTGGTTTCTTGTAGACTTCTTCAAAGAATCTTCCTTTGATGGCCATGCTTAAAGCTACGCCATAAGGGGACCACTTTGGAGTCTTCTTCAATTATACCCAATACTTCTAGAGGCTTCTAGACTTCCTCTAAAGTTGACATAAATGATCGTCCATTTTCCAACACTACCCATAGGCCTATGGGAAAAGATGTGGAAACTATGGATACCCTGGATTATTTCCCACATCTAAATCTATTTTGGGTGGAAGTAGTTCAAGGTTATTTCACATAAATCACAAATTTCCTCAAGTTCCATTATGTACCAAATATGTATGACCAAAATCAATTAGTATGATTGGTTATCTACTATGAAAAATACAAGTTCACTATGGTAAACCTATATAATATTTCCATAGATATTATTTTAAACTAATGCATTCTAGATCATAAAGTATAAGTCATCCTTTGGGAGGTGCATGAAAAAGAGAGAGGATTGAATTATGATGGAACACAAACTAGTAGGTTGATGTTTCTCTATGTTAGACTGTGGTAGTCAACATAATGTTAAGATACCATGGAGTATGCAAAGAATTGGAACAAGTTTCAACTAGTTGGTCACCCTTAAGTCTATAATGAGATTCCATTGCAACCCATTGTGATAGTGTGGATTTTATTAGTAAATAAGTCATACGAAATTAGATCAAAACAACAAATAAAGATAAAAGGTAATAAAATTTGGAGATCCTTTTAGTCTGAAGTGAACACCCCACATATCCAGATAAAATATAACTTGACACCATTTCCCTAGCTCTGTCCTTCAACAAAGTTATTACAAATATACAATGATATTTACAATTTTTCCCATAATACTTTGAACTAAGGGAAATGCATGCCCATACTCCTATATAGTTCCAAATAGAGTTATTTAAGTTTTGGGGTGAATTTAATAACATTCTAAGTCTTTATATATCATACATAGTGCATTATAAAATGACTACGAACTTCTATCTTGAACCAAGATTCCAGAATTTTCCCACAGTACTTTGAACTAAGAGAAATACACGTCCATGAACACACACTAACTAAATTGGAAAAATGAGTACTAACTACTTGCATCCATGAAGGCTATGAGGCAGAAGCTTGTACAACGAGATCACACATTGGCTAGTTTTTAGTTTCATTTCCATTGCAAATACCTATAGAAATCATCAGAGAATACATGGTTATATGACTAAATAATACTTAAATAAATAAACAAAGTTATAAACATGTACGAGACTCTAGAAATAATAAAATGGAATACCTTGAGAAGAATACTAGTTTTGCTTTTAAATTGTAATTTCTAGATTTGTGCAAAAATGCACGCCAATCTTCAAAAAATCCATTTTGTTGTCTTTACAGGCTTGGAATTTGAGTGATTCAAGTTACCGAGGGTGTATTAGATTATTTTACACATGTCTACATATTTAGTGTT
The DNA here is from genome assembly GCA_009831015.1 of Picea engelmannii. Taxonomy (NCBI): domain Eukaryota; kingdom Viridiplantae; phylum Streptophyta; class Pinopsida; order Pinales; family Pinaceae; genus Picea; species Picea engelmannii. The sequence continues at coordinate 1,223,887 of ML779162.1, forward strand.
GTGTTTGTGAACATAAAAGTGGTTGTTTTGTAAAAGAGTTAAAGTCTACCTTGTAAATTGAGAGACCAAAACAGTAGAAAGTGACGTAATGAAAATTCACACCCATGCTTCTATATAGATCCAAATTTATTTATTTAATTTCTCTTCATGGAAACTTTTTCCATATGCATGTGAGAAGAGTTGTAGATGCTACAACTCTACTCACAGGCCTGTGGGTGAAGATGTGGAAACTATTCCCACCAACATGTGGGAGGAGTTGTAGATGCTACAACTCTACCCACAGACCTATAGGAAGAGATGTGACAACTCTCCCCACATGACAATGTTTCCCATAGGCTCGTGGGAACATTTGTGACAACTCTTCCCATAGGCTTGTGGGTAGAGTTGTAGATGCTACAACTCTACGCACAAGCCTATGGGAAAAGTTGTAGATGCTACAACCCTACCCACAAGCCTATGGGAAAAGTTGTAGATGCTAAAAATCTACCCATAGGCCTATAGGAAGAGATGTGGCAACTCTTCCCATAGGAATTTGGGAAAATATGTCACAACTCTTCCCACATGCCTATGGGAAGATCTACAACTCTTCCCATAGGCTTGTGGACAAAGATGTGGCAACTCATCCAACTAGTTGGTCACCTTCATATTTGTAATAAGATTACATTGTAACACATTGTGATAGTGTGGATTTTATTAGTAAATAATACATAAGAAATGAGATTGAAAAAACAAACAAATATACAAGGTAATAAAATTTAGAGATCCTTTTAGTCTAAAGTGAACACCCCACATATCCAGATAAAATCTAACTCGACACCATTTCCCTAACCTTGTCCTTCAAAATACCTGTAGAAATAATCAGAGAATAAAAGGTTATATGAATGAATAATAATTAAATAAATAAACAGAGATATCAACATGTACGAGAATCTGGAAAGGCTAAAGTGGAATACCTTAATGAACTTCTCTTTTTTTGAGAAAAAATTATTCTCTACTTAATAGGGCTAACCATGTGAAGGTGGAAGCTAATTTGGCACCTCCCACCCCTCACCCCCACCGCCCCCCCCAATTGCATCAGTTTCAATTCCCCATACCCAATCTATCTAATGAAAAACAAATGAAAGTAGCATAATACAATTCATGCATAGAAAGTATAAAAACAAAATTTAACGGTAAATGAAAGAAATAACGTGTGTGCAACTATGTGGTTTTGTACATATAAGACATATAGCATACATCCATAAGAAGATAGCAACAAACAATATATATTAATATATTTTATCATCAAAATATCTTTCCATTATACATGTTTCTCATAACAAAAGATAGCAACAAATAGTATATATTAATATATTTTATCGTCAAAATATGTTTCCATTATACATGTTTCTCATAATATAGACAATCACTTCTTTTTATGTCTTTTAGATTTCAGAAATATATTGATTAGATCATCCATGTCTTGATCTGCTTTAGTTGTTGGGTCCTCTATTGGTGTTGATTTAATATGTATTCCATGAGGTGTTATATGTCTAGTCGAGTACTCTCCATGGCATGCATGACACTATTGATGGACCTAGACTACAATAACAAAAAGGGTTAAATTGGCAAGGTTAGTTATTATTCACAGAAGTAGTTCATTAATGCAAGTATAATTATAATGTTGTTTACCATGTTGACTAGTCAATACCATTGGTTCGACTGCCATGTGTTCCTTCTCTTGCCAAGCATTCTCATGTACATGCTATGCCATCAAAACAAGAAAAGTTATAAGTACACCATTTGCAAGTAAATATTAATAATTTTATTAATTCATACTTCTGATTTTATAGAAATAATACCATCATTTCCTAGCTACACACCATTATCATTAGGTTGCACTCCACCGTCATGGTTGAGTTGCACACTACCATCATCAGGTTTCACTCAACCATTCTGGTCATGCTACACTTCACCATCATGGTCAGGCTGCACACCACCATCGGGTGACATTCGAAAATCATGGATGGGTTGCACACCACCATCATCGAAATGCACTCCACTTTCATTAGGTTGTTGTCCATTGTTGGCCTCATTATTGTTGTTTCTCACTTTATTAAAAAAGAAAGCAACATTCATTTATGGGTGAAATCAGTCATGAATAGATTTTACAAGTAATCAATAGTTAAATTCCATTGATTTTACTTACAATGTCATTCAAAGGGGAAGATTTTGTTTTCCCCATGATTTTTCGGCGTTCAACCATAGATTGAAAGACACACTTGATACCGAGAGTGAGGTATTCTTCTATTTTCATAGTTTTGAATTGATCCCCCTCCATTGCACAACATCTCAAATTTGTCTTATTGGATCCAATTAAATAAAATTTGGATGATGATAGGAATGATATGGTTTTATTATTTGGTACTTACAATTCATGCTTTTAGTTTCACATAACCACCCCGGCCAAGTTTGTGTTGCCCATGTTTTTCTAGTATTTCCTTGGTTTATTTTGATGTGTATGGGAGCCTAGAAAAAGTTTCCAATAGGTTTTATATCACAACTTTTATATAGAACTAACAAAAAATCAACATGTTAAATTCAAAATATGATATACCTTCTTGTTCTAGATGGCATCTTTCCTTATTTTCTCATTGTCTTCTCCTTTTCATCCTATAGTAGATTCTTCCATTCAACCTCGGGAATCATTTAAGGACACTCATGCCTAGGGTTTGTTTTCAAATGAACCCTATATTGGTCCCTCACATATTTCAAATATGTTCCATCCAATGAGGTGACTCCAATTTTGTTGAAGGAATCATTGAATAGGTCGACCAAGTGGTCAACAAGTTCCTTCTTCAAAATGGTATTCTAAGCATTCCAGCATGTCCGTAAAGTGGGCCCAAAAATATCTAAGGCCTTGTCATTCATGTTCTTAAAAAAGATGTATTTTCCTGTAGAACAATATAATCGTTAATTCAAAATAATCATAGAGATGTATGTTTCAATTAGATAATAAAAAATGATTAAGACATTAAGAAATACCTGGGATTTTTTTTATCTTGATCAGAAAAATGTTTTCATCCACCAAAAGGGTAACTAGTAGTTTTCCCTTGTTGGTAACATGTGATGATCTAGTAAATCAATATGTATAATCACCAATTTCCTCATCTCGACCACCATCAAGTTCTTGGTCTAGCGTGCACTTCACCAAAAATGTGTCATGGGCCATAGAAGGTTTAATCATCTCAATCACAGGGTTGTCAGCCACGGGTGGAGATATAAAGAGCCTCATGGGTATGTGGCTTTTGTGTAGGAATTTGTGGTGTTTGAGCATCACTGCTACCAACACCATCCTCAGGAGCAGGTTGTTGAAGTTTTTTGAATAATTCCTATAAACAAAAAACATATTTTATTCAAATCATATAAAAGTAGCAAAACAAAATTCATAAATGAACATATGTGATAAATAACCTTTTTAAAATATATCGCTTACTGCAGATCATTTTATCTCCTCCATCAAAACTCTGCATCTTTTTTCAACCTCCTCCATTGGTTCATGCGTAAACAATTGAGTAATTTCAATGTTTTTTATTTTATTGGAGCCTTCTTAATTGTCTCAACCATGTCCAATTCAAACCTGTGCTCATAGTTTCCAACATTATCAAGTACATCAAATGTCGAAAACTACATATATCAACAAAAAAATAAGTTAATTCAATTATAAAAACAATAATAAAATTCACTTTAAATGGATATGGATATTGTTAGTCGTTTACATGCTTTGAGGCTAGTGCCTTTCCACGATCACCCTACCAAAATATAAGAAGAATTACATATTAAAATGTTATGTTATAATATGAGAAGCATGAGATATTAAAAGAATGTTAAAGATACAAAACAAGTTGTTTAAAGACATAACTCTGTTGTAAATGCAAAAAAATGCATAAAGGGAAAAATGCTTAAAAATGCATGAAACCATGGCATTGTGAAAATGCACACCCAACTATTAACACACATGTAATTTGATTGATTCAAGTTCCTGAGAGTGTATTAGATTATTTTACACATGTCTACATATTCAGTGTTCTATCTGCGAACATAAAAGTGGTTGTTGTGTAAAAGATTTAAAGTCTACCCTGTAAATTGAGAGACCAAAACAATATAAATTGACCTAATGAAAATTCACACCCATGCTTATATATAGATCCAAATTTATTTATCTAAGTTCGCTTCATGGAAACTTTTCCCTCATGCATGTGGGAAAAGATGTGGCAACTATGCCCACAGTCATGTGGGAAGAGTTGCAGATGCTAAACTCTACCCACAGACATGTAGGAAGAGATGTGACAACTCTCCCCACATGACAACGTTTCCCATAGACCTATTGGAAAAGTTGTGCCAACTCTTCCCATAGGACCGTGGGCAGAGTTGTAGATGCTACAACTCTACCCACAGGCCTATGGGAAAATTTGTAGATACTACAACTCTACACACATGCCTATGGGAAAATTTGTGATGCTACAACTCTACCCACAGGTCTATGAGAAGAGATGTTGAAACTCTTCCCACATGCCTATGGGAAAATATGTCGCAACTCTTTCCACATGCTTGTGGGGAGATCTATAACTCTGACCATACGCATGTTGTCAAAGATGTGGTAACTATGCCAACTAGTTGGTCACCCTCATGCCTGTAATGAGATTCCATTGCAACCCATTTTGATAGTGTGGATTTTATTAGTAAATAATACGTAAGAAATGAGATCGAAAAAATAAATAAATATACAAGGTAATTGTTGATTAAGGTTGGTTGTCATTGATGTCAACCCTTGAAGAAAGTTCTGTAGCACAAAGGTTTGGGTAATGGAACCAAGATTGTTTGATGTAAATATGACTCATTATTTTTTCATCATGGTTGATAAGAAGTAAATATGGATGAACTCCAAAGTGGTCCCCTTATGGTGAAATCCCTCAAGGGAAGATTCTTTGCTGAGTAAGAGAACACATGCTTAATTATGGAATAATGAGATCAAGGACAACGAATTTTTCAGGGAATCTATCCTAGATGGATATCTTTTGTCATTCCATTTCCGGTGGTATGTAGAATGTCACATAGCTCCTCATGGTTAAAGAGTTATGACCATGTGAATTTGGAGAACCTAGGTTTGGGTAATGGACCCAAGTTTGTTTAATGGATAATGGTATGGTTTTCTCTATATTTGAAGGTAATACTATTATATATGAATATTACATGTCATTCCATTTCTGGTGGTATGTGGAATGTCACATAACTCCTCACAGTTTGAGAGTTATGGTCTTATGAAGTTGGAGGACCCTCTATGTCATCTAGAAGCCCCAAAAGGTCAAAGTACTCAAAGTGGTTTAAGATATTTTAAGAGGTAAATAATAAAGTGAAGTGATGAGTGTATTATAATTGAAAGTGAATACAAAATAAATTATTTCAATAATAAATTTAATGGAGAAATTAGAAGTGGGTTAACCCTAAAATAAGGAAAGTGGGCCAAGTGACCTAGAAGATGTTTTTAAGGAAGCTACTTGGAGAGTATAAATAAGAGTTAAGGCTCTCTCATTTTAATTTCATTTGAGAATATTGAATATATATAGGTGTCTGAGGTAACCAATGATATATAATATGGATTTCTAAGGGAAGGTGAAGAAAAGAAGGCCGAAATGCAAGGAAGGATAAATTCTTTTGATGGTGATTTCTAAGGTATGTTATTTACATGTCATCTAACCATTTTCGATATAAGTTTTTTTCTATAATGATTCAGAACATGAAATTTATATGACATTTAGAAAGCATACCCAAGTATATGTGGTAACAAATTCAGCATGTGGGTCGTTTTATTTTGGGAGTTACACTCCGTGGAAAATAGGGTTTGTTGCTAGTCCTAAAACTAGTAAAAACCAGGTGTTTTGGGTAAAAATGTCATAAATTCTTCATAACAGATCAAAATATAGTGATACAAACTGTTTTGGTTAGGGTACCATCTGTAGCATGTTTTTTAACATTTTCAGATCAATTCAATGAATATTTCGTGCGGGGCATGCTCTCTAAGGTCGCTTTCTAGAATAAGTCAGAATTCAGCAAGGTATGCCATTTTTTCTATTACTCCTTTTCTGAGAGGTTCCAAGTAGTGACACCTAGAGGAATTACATGAAACACACTGAAAAACATTGCCTATCAATTTTGTATCTTTATACATTACAGGTTCAAAGTTATGATTACTTCAAGTTAGGGTTGTTGACTAATCCAAAACTAGGCATGTGAGATTAAAGAAAAGTTTGATGAAAATGCTAGTCTCTTATTGTTAAAGTTGAGGAAGGTTTGCAGGAATGTGATCATATACACCAGGTCTATTACAGAGCTACAAATCAGATTTGGATTATGAAATTGATGAGGGCATTTGGTTGAGGTACATGTTGAGTACATGGTTGAGACAACTAGTTGATGAGTTGGCACATACATGAGGTGTATAGATGATGAGTAGTTGACACATGATTGGTACATACTTGGTACATGGTTGGATGCACGTGCTTATGGTATAGGTTGTTTGGTACAGGTTGGTTTATGGTTGATGCACTTGTTTATGGTACAGGTTGATTACAGGTTGAGGTACAGGTTGATGCATGGTTCAGATTTCTTGGTACAGGTTTACAATGATATATCTTAGAGTGATAGTGTGACAGTGGTTTCATAATTCTAATTCTACTTCAGGGTGGTAGGATGGGGAAAGGACAGGTGGTTGTAGCCACCTTCCGGTTTTAGCCGGAGAAAAAAGGGGGTTGTAGCCTCCTTCTAGTTGTAGCCAAAGAATTGGGGAGTTGGAGCTTCCCTCAGGTTGTAGCCTGAGAAACTAGGGATTTGGAGCCTCCTTCCAGTTGCAACCGGAAAATAAAGGAATTTGGTGCTTCCATTGAATGTAATTCTTCAAGACAATATATAAGAAAAAATATTCCGTGGTTTTCTCCCGATTTGGGTTTCCATGTAAAATACTGGTGTACTATGTATGTGTGTGATTGCTTATTTCTTACTGCTCATTATTGGATAATAATTCTACATTGATATAACATTTGAAGAAAAAGGACTATAATTATGCTATTAATGATTCACCCCCCCTCTCAGTAATCCAACATTAATAAAATTTAGAGATCCTTTTAGTCTGAATTTAACACCCCACATATCCAGATAAAATCTAACTCGACACCATTTCCCTAACCTTGTCCTTCAAAATACCTATATAAATCATCAAAGAATAAAATGTTATATGAATGAATAATAATTAAATCAATAAAAAGACATCAACATGTACGAGAATCTCGAAAGGCTAAAGTGGAATACATGAATGAAGTTCTCTTTGTTTTAAGAATAGTTTATTCTCTATTGAATAGGGCTAACCATGTGAAGGTGGAAGCTCATTTGGCCCCTCCCACCCCTACTCCCCCTCTCAATTCCCCATACTCAATCTATCTTATGAAAAAAAATTGAAAGTATAATAATACAATGCATGCATAGAAAGTAGCAAAACACAATTTAAAGGTAAATGAAAGAAAGAATGTTTGTGAAACTATGTGGTTTTGTACATACAAGACATATAACATACATCCATAAGAATGTAGCAAAAAACAATATATATTAATATATTTTATCATCAAAATATATTTCCATTATACATGTTTCTCATAACATAAATCCATAAGAAGATAGCAACAAATAGTATATATTAATATATTTTATCGTCAAAATATGTTTCCATTATACATGTTTCTCATAATATAGACTATCACTTATTTTTCTACCTTTTAGATTTCAGAAATATATTGATTGGATCATCCATGTCTTGATCCGCTTTAGTTGTTGGGTCCTTTATTGGTTGTTATTTAATATGTATTATCTAACGTGTTATACGTCTAGTCGATTACTCTCCATGGCATGCATGGCATTGTTGAGGGAACTAGACTACAATAAAAGAAAGGGTTAAATTGACATGGTTAGTTATTATTCACAGAAGTAGTTCATTAATGAAAGTATCATTACAATGTTGTTTACCATGTTGACTAGTCAAGACCATTGGTTCGATTGCCATGTGTTCCTTCTCTCTCCAAGCATTCTCATATACATGCTATGCCATCAAAATAAGAAAAGTTATAACTACACCATTTGCAAGTAAATATTAATAATTTTATTAATTCATACTTCTGATTTTATAGCCATAATACCATCATGGCCTGGATACACACCACTATCATCAGGTTACACTCCAGCATCATGGTTGACTTGCACACCACCATCATCGGGTTTCACTCCACCGCTATGGTCACACTACAGTCCACCGTCATGGTCAAGTTGCACACCACCATCGGGCTACATTCCACCACATGGACAGGTTGCACACTACCATCATCTTAAAGTACTCCACTTTCATCAGGTTGTTGTCCATTGTTGGCCTCATTATTTTTGTTTCTCTCTTCCTTAAAACATAAAGGAACATTCATTTATGGGTGAAATCAGTCGTGAATATATTTTACAAGTAATCAACAGTTAAATTCCATTTATTTTACTTACATTTCCATTTAAAGGGGAAGATTTTGTTTGCCCCATGCTTTTTCGGCATTCAACCAGGGATTGAAAGCCACTCTTGAAACCTAGATGAAGGTCTTATTTTGTTGTCGTAGTTTTGAATTGATCCCCCTACATTGCACAAGATCTCAAATTTGTCTTATTGGATCCAATTAAATAAAAGTTGGATGATGATAGGAATGATATGGTGTTGTGGGTGGGAAAACCCCCTACGGACTAGAACTAAGGGTTATGTAATGCATGCAGAAATGACCATCTAAAGTCTCCTACTTTTTACCATCATCCCATCATAGACCCCATTATTCATATGTATACACAAGGGTAAAAGGATCCAGTTACTCTACTTTGACTTCCATGTTTGATGTCTATCCTTTTGTGTTCGGTTTCTCCTTGACTGCAAGTCTCCTCCCAAAGCTAACCTACATTCATAAATAGACAAACAAAGAACTCCAAACATGCATCTTATATATGAACTTAATGGGTTAGAGATTCTAATAAAATATAATCAAAATTGAATATTGAACACCTCATATGGCGGGATGGGAAAAGTACTTTTTTTTATTAACCTCACAAAAGTAACTTACAATGGTGATATCAGCCACTACTCCTCGAGTCTAGTCCCGGGATCCTCTTCAATTGTGCTCCAACTTCTTTCACATATGCTTCTCTTCACAAAATGATTGCAAAATATTGGGGCAAGGGGAATACAAAAACAGGTAGAGTTTCTTTGCTATTATCTTCCTCCTTCAAATGGGATCCCTACCTCTTCTTTTATAGGATAGAAGAGGGTAGTTATCTGGTTGAGTGACCGGCTTTGGGTGGTCAAACAGTTTAGGAAATTACCCAGAAATTTGTATTCCATATTAAACTTTCTATTTTGGGGGATTTTGTCAGTATATGAAGGTTGTAGTGGTTCAGCTAGCATATACACACATGCAGCAGTGGTGTAGGGTGTGTATGCCTTCACAAGGATGGTTTTTAGAAGAGTTTTTCAGTAGTGGCTTGGAAAAAATGGCAAGTGATATGGCATGATGCCAGGTATGCATGTCTAGTGCAAATTAGGGTTATAACAGATGCCCCCTAATATGCGAGGTCAAAAGAGCATCTAATGGCCGAAATACATTACCAATCTTCACCAACGTACGAAGCAAGTGAGCCCAGGGACCAGAGTTCGGGAGGTGCCATCTGCAAAATAAAAATTGTCTCACCAAGGTGGGAATACCCATGCTTGAAATGAAATAAAATCATGGATTCCAATCAAATACACTGCAGATCCATGTCATATAACTATATAAAGTGTAGCCATGAGCAATACACAACGGATCTACATATCAAAATAAAAAAGATATACATGTAGAGTATCCATATTCAAGAAGCAAATGATGCCCGATGGCTAGAGATGAGGCTTTCATAGCTCAAGCAACAACTTCAAAATCTTCATAACTCAGGTAGGAATGTAATATGGGTGTACGACTTCACTACCCAGAGGTCTTCGACAGCTCGTCAGGAATAGACTAGAGGATCTTGATGACCAGGCTTAGGGATTCAGTGATTTCTAACAAGGATTTGATTGGGATTTTGGGATGGCCAGGCATGAGGTCAAGAGACAAACTACAGAAGGGCCGATTCAAGCTTGGTAAAAACTTCCCTTGGACAATAGCATGACAAATGATGATATTCAGGCAACATGGTATTGACATAAGTTCACGATGCAAGAGGCAACAAAAACTCTCCATATGTTTGGAAGAATAACCAAATGGAGGAGGACACAATTCTATGTAGCAAGAACATCTTCCTAAGGTCATATTAAATCCCAGATCTTGACAAACAAACAACAGGATGTGCTTTGTCCAAGGGTGACTCATTGTGTTGCCAAAAAACAAAATACTTTTCCCTTCCTCTTCTTGAGGTATATTTGATTTTTTTTTTTGTCTTTTTCAATAATTTTTGGGAAGATTGAAAAATAATAAAAGAATGATAAGTTACAAAGGAGGAACGAGTGTCGAAAACAAACTAGTTCCAAGCACAAGGAACACACTAATGTTCAGAGAAAGAAAACATATGCAAGAAAAGGACAGTCGAGAAAATCCCTCCATGGGTCAAGGTGTTAAGACATAGAGGCAAAAAGTTCTACAAGGCTTGCGTATAAGGTATGCTTCAAATGTTTCAGTTGAGGGAAGAATGGAGCCGACATTAGGCCAAAGACGCATGAATGAAAATACGATTAACAAGACACAATGATCACGTCCTTTGATGTAATTTTAATGAGCCCAGAGAAGGTAAGCTCGACGGTTTTTCATTTTTAGAGAGTCTGAAAAAATGTAAAAGGAGACTCCACTGGGGTACCTTTTTTGAATTTAGTCTAGTTGGTTTGAAAAAGGGGTAAAATAGCACCGAAAAGTCATCTATTCAAAACAATTTTAACGAGTGTGATAAAGACAAGATCACTCGACAATTTTTTCATATTTAAGGAGTCTAAAAAAAGATTAACTATGGACTTCATATGAGATGTTCTTTTGGACCATTTTAACGAGTGTGAAGGAAGAAGGTCACTCAGCGATCTTTTCAATTTTAGGGAATCTGAAAAGAACTTAACTATGGACTCCGTGGTGTTTCCTTTTTCGTAAATTTAGTCCCTCGGGCCTGAAAAGGGGTAAAATTATACCTGAGAATACTCTTCTAGAGAATCGAGGCTCCTAGAGTATACCTTTGTTTGTATAGTTGACCATCCAGAATGAAAAAGGGGTAAACTACCACCGGATAGAGGTGCCTTCAAATTTCAGTTTAACAAGCATGAAGGGCAAAAAGATCGCTCGACAATATTTTCATGTTTAGAGGGTTTGAAAAGGGCTTAAAAGAAGATTTGTTGTGTTTTGGGAGTCCCAAGGGTGAGGTAAAGAGTGATAATGAATCATGCAAATGAGACTCATACTCGTAATCAGGAAAAAATAATGAGTCCCGAGCTTGTAGTCATTTAGTGACGGCATGGATACCAAAAATGCAACCAGGATCTACCTAGGGCATCCATGAAAGGGGGAGGCTCTACCACTAAATTACGACACTTCTAAAGCAACAATGATGGTTCCATGTTGCAAATAGGTGGGGTTGATCCTATCGAAAAGTGACAAAGACAACGAGATATAGAAAGTGGAGGTGGAATCCTAACTTAGTTGCAACAAGTTGGAAAAATGACTTTTTACCAAAGGACCTTAAAAATGACCTAAATATCCAAAAAAATTCCCAATACCCAAAGAAACACTTATCGTAACATGCCCTAATAAAATCTTTAACTATATTACATGATTTTCAAGTTAGAAAAAATGACAAAGGGGTCCAAAAAATGACAAAAAGGAGCCAAAAAGTCTATAAAAAGAAGCTGACAACTCATTATTACCATTGCTAATTGAGAAATTGACTAAAAGGCCAAAAAAAAACCTTTGTTGAAAGAGTTGATTCTAGGATCTTCAGTGGAAGAAACGAACTTTCGCTTGGACCAAGTAAGTACATACTAGCCCCTCTTGCATTTCAATTAGTCGTTTTTTCATTTCTTTTTATTTTTTGGGGGGGCGCTGACCTTTAAAAAGGTCAGCTCTACGTATACGTGGGTTGTCCTATGACAGCCAGCATATGCTTGCGTGTAGAGGAAATACTGCATGTGGGCATACACAACTGTGTATACTACAACCCGTGTATACCCTCCAACATGTTGAAAATTTTAAAATATGCAAGAGTTAACCCCCCTAAATTTGTCAAATGCAAGATGTATGTTCATTGGAGGGAGAGGGAGCATGAGGACATTGATAATTTGGTTGGAGAGGACCCTGATGCTACCACTGCATTAGTGCTATGTGGTTTAATGAAATTCTTCCAGTGTCCATTTATGTGGGCACAACCTAGGTTGTTGAATGCCTTGGTAGATTATTGGCACCCGGATGCAGAGGCATTCATGCTTGAGGGATAGTCGTTGAATCTAACGATAGAAGATATATACTTTCTGACTGGACTCTCAAGGAGAGGGGAACCAATCAACTTTCACACATTTCCCTCTAGGCCTCACAACATAGAGGAGTTGATTGGACTCCATTGCGAGGCTGACACAGATAAAGTGGGCACATAGGTGCCGATAAACAAGATTTCTAACCTATCCTCGAAAGCAATAGTTTTTCACATTGGGTGGATCATTGGATCCGCATCTTTACATCAGGCTTCCCAGGCGCTTATGAATTGTGTGGTTTAGTGCTTAAATGCACAAATTTTCAACTAGAGTACCACCTTACTAGACTGCATGAAGAGGTAGCTGACAGAGTGTCATATGCGGAGACACATAAACTTTGGGTTCAGGACTATTTTGTGTTCCTTTTTCTTTGAGAGGGTACCAAGTCTCAGCCCTAGAGAGACAATACTAGGGAATGAGCTCTCTCTCCCAACGTTATGCATATGGGAGATGATGTTGTCGTGACAGGGTGGGGGGAGGACTATTGAGGCCTACGAAGAATTTTTTTTTGCTTGGTGGGCATGACATATTCCGGCCATAGAGGACTACCCCTATGCCAGGATCAACTATTCTAGAGATTTTGACATGCCTGTACCTCCCGGAGAGGAGAGAGGAGAGATGGGTAAGTTTGTTTTTTGTTTTCAAAGTTATTTAAATTTTATGTTTTTTCATATATATCATGTTTTTTTTATACCAGAGTATCTGACATGTATGTATCTGTTATGTGAAGATGTGAGGCTGGTGCGTCCAACAGACTTCGCGAGGACTAGGTGGCATCCTTGACCAGAGGTGGAACCATCCACAGTCGGTGGATCAGAAGTAGGGGGACCTCCAACTGGAGAGGCTGAGAGAGTTTTGAGGTGGGTGGAGCAGAACCTCACCACTCTTACTCGTATAGTTCCTATGGTGGAGATCTAGGATCTCTCACCGTCCATGTAGACTCACATTGTCGGGGTACCACGAACCTGGGTCCATATTTTTTGGCATTTATCCAACGTCGTTGTTCACTATGGCAAGGCCAACAATCCCCACCCTTAGTTAGGCTAGACTTATTACGTGCCGAGGGAACCTTTTGTATATTTTTGAGGGCATAAGCCCCGTGAATCTTTACTAGACACATATGTTTTGAGGTGCTCGTGCCCACCTATGTACTCTGATACTTTGTGATATATATGCCTTTTTATATCTTTTGTGTTTTATGGATTTCATTTATTTACAAATGTATTTACATATGCGTGTGTGTGCTTTTTCTTACATGTGTGCAAAATGCCAATCTAATATATAATTAGCTAGAGTATATGTGACTTGATTCAATCTCTTAGGAACATGGATATACGTAATGTAATCAAAGATTCGTTCTAAGAGACATACTCTAAGGAGTTGTCGGTGTAGAGTAGGATCATAAACGTGGTAAATTCCATTTAATTGAGACACAACCAGCTAATTGTCTAAGTAGACTCAGAGGTAAGAGATACCATGCGACAAAGCGTCATAAAGAAACTCTAATACTGTGCTATATTCGACAACATTGTTTTTGGCGTCACCTAAACATATACCCCCTGAAGATGACAACTGGCCTTGAGGTGTGAAAATCACCCAAGATGCGAAAGAAAGCCTCTGAGTGTGCCATCTAGCACCATCAGTGAACCCAATGAACACCTTTGATTCACCTGACATCTGCCACAGTGAAAAAGATGACATCAAAAAAGGCACACCCATAAAACTAAAAAGATAAAAACTACAAAAAAAATTGTACAAGAACTATACATATGTTACAAGAAGTCACCCGAGGTGACCCACCTATGAGTAATACTTCTTGAGGTAGAGCCCATTTCTAGGCTCTGCCAAAGTATTTCCCTCAAACTCCACTAGATGATAAACACCCTTCTTTAGAACCTCTTTTACGATGAAAGGTCTGAACCAAATGGGTTTGAACTTGCCTACCCCCAGGGGGTCCTTATCTTGGTCATAGACCGGGACAAGGTCTCCTTCAGAGAAAATATGAGGATGAATAGACCGATCATATTGACACTTGACTTTCTTCTTGTGAGCCTCGTTATCCAAGGCCGCATCATGACGTTGTTCATTGAGTTTCTCGAGGTATAATAAACACTCTTCAAGTGATGAAGTGTCTGGCAATAACTGTACTGTCAACTTTAGAGACGAGATCTATCACTCTATGGGAAAGATTACTTTCATCCTGTAAATGAGTTGAAAAGGTGAGAAACCGGTTGCAGTCTTAGCAGATGTTTGGTAGGCCCATAATGTCGAGTATAACATCAAATGCCAATTTGAATTGAATGAATTGATCATTCGTTGTAGAATGGTCTTAAGAGATTTATTTATAGCTTCCACCTGACCATTCGCTTGTGGGTAGTAGGGTGATGAATGTTCTTGACTCAACCCAAGATTTGATGTTAACTTAGACATCATTTTATTCTAAAATTGACTACCATGGTCAGTGACAATCTCTCTCAGGATGCCGAACCTTTCTATAATCTGGTTAAACAAAAAGAGAGCAGCAGTCTCTCTGTCATCTTTGAACGTTGGCATAGCTTTGACCCACTTGGTCAAGTATTCTACCGGTACAATGATATAAAGGTGCCCTCTTGTTGAAGGGGGGTTGCATGTAGTGTAATCAATACCCCACTTGGTGAAGGGACCAATGGTAATGATGGAAAACATGGGAGTGGGGTGTGCCCTCATCTTCCGAGAGAATATAGGTGGCACTTCTTGACCGATTCAATACAATCTTTGATTAATGTCAGCCAAAAGTAATCATCTCGTAGAATCTTTTGGTTTGTTTCCAACCCAAAACAATGACCACCACATGCTCCAGTGTGGCAATCGTTAAGCATGATTTATTTTCTTCATGAGTGAGACATCAGTGGAGGATGCAATCTACACCTCGATGATATAAAGTGTCCTTGAGTATGAAATAATTCTTGGCCTGATGGCATATATGGCGACGCTCATCACGAGAAGCAGAGGTGAGGCACTTCAAAGTCTGGAAATAGACAAGTGCATCTCTATACCAGGGATCTGAAGACATGATAAAAAACATGTCTCCTTTAATAAGTGACTCTTCAGGCATAACATCACCTAACTCAACTGGAAGTTTCAAGATGAGTTCCGCAAAGACCAGTGACTTTTTGGATTTCGCTGAAACAAAACCTAAGTCAAATTCCTGAAGGACAACTATCCATCTACTAATATTTCTTCCAATTACTCGTCGTGTCAACACGTATTGAAATGGATTCACAATGGGAATGATGGTCTTCTTTTGAAACAAGATGTAATGACGAAACCGTTGGACATGATGAACTGTTTCCAACGCAAGTTTTCCAATGTGGGAATAATTGAGTTCCAGTCCATCCAGGCCTTGGCTCAGGTAATAAATCACATATTCTGAGAGTAAATTATCCTCCTGAACCAAGATCATACCGATGGTTGACTCTGCTTCTTCCAAGTATAATAAGAAATCCTTATTATAATTGGGTGGTCGAAGCAGAGGGGCAGTCGTGAGGGTGTGTTTCAATGCTTTAAAAGAGAATTGAGTGGATTCGTCCCAATGAAAAGGAACATCCTTCTTCAGTAAACACATAAAGACCTTTGTGATCTCGGCATAGTTTGCGATGAAATTCCGTAAAAAGTTTGCTTTTCCCTATAAACTTTGAAGCTGAAGGATTGTGCATGTAGGAGGCAGCTGAACTATTTCCTCAACTTTGAGAGGATCATCCATGATCCCTATTGTCAAAACTATGAAACCTAGCAGATGACCCGATGTCACACAAAAGATGCATTTGTTTGGATTCAAGCGAATCTAGTAGTAGCAACATCACTCAAAGATAAGTTGGAGGTGCGTGGGATGATCAACTCTCTTATGATATCGTGATGCTAAATCATCAAGGTAAGCCTCTACTATATGTTTGAGATCATGGAAAGCAAAAGACATGGCCCACTGAAAGGTAGCTCCAACATTTTTCAGACCAAAAGGCATCTTCCGATAAGCGAATGTACCCCATGGGCAAATGAAAGCGATTTTGTGTTGGTCTTTAGGTTTGATCTGTATTTTATTGTATCCCAAAAAACAATCCATGAAAGAAAATGCCTCACAACCTATGCATTCATCGACTATCTGGTCAATAAATGGTGTGGGGAAATTATCTTTTGGACTTTCTTTATTCAAATCACAAAAATCCATACAAATGCAAATCGTACCCTATTTTTTGTCGACCGGAACAGGATTTGACACCCATTGAGTCAAATGAATGGGGTAGATAAAACCCGCCTTGAGTAGTTTCTCTACTTCAGCCTTAATAGTTGTTGCTTTCTTAGGATTGACTAGACGAAGCTTCTGTCGGATTGGCTTAGTGTCAGGATAAGTCATGATTTCATGTTCGATGATTCTTGGATTGATTCTTGGCATTTCCTCATAAGACCAGGCAAAAACATCTCGAAATTATTTAAATAAATCTGTGTATATTCGAATCTCTTCGGGGAAACAATCAGCTCTGATGATAATATTCTCTATGACGCTAGGGGTTCTTGATATATCTATAGGTATCATTTCAACAATGGTTTCCATATTACCTTAGGCATAAACCGTGTGTGTAGCCAAGGGATTTATACGACAAGACCTATCTCCAGTCATAGTCAAAGTTAATTTTCTTGCTTCAATTCTTCTTAACTCTATGAGGGAATAAGATCTGTGACGAAGATCATCCTAGGGTCTGTCCAAACTATTCATTGCTTCAATAATTGCTTCGTCTGAAGGCAAGACTAAGTCTAAAGAATTAGTATCGGCAAGGGAACCTTGAGCATGGATGATTTTAGGGGCTAAATTTCTCTCATGGGCTAATTTTCCATGGTTTTTCCAAAAATGAGATTCACTATTTTAAAAATGATTCGCCCAAATTCTATAGGATAAAATTATTTTACCTTAAAAATCACCAAAATTTTATAAAAACTAGATAAAATCCTTAGAAATTTGAATATTTTTACAAAAATATCGCCAAACATTTATAGTTGGAATATGAAGGATAAGTAAGATTCGCTAAGGTTTCTACATTTTAAAATAAATTTCCATCCTTAAAATCATCCCTAACCTTGAGCCCAATTAGGCTCGAGAATCGGATCTAAATCTTGTGAGGGAATCATATTGGGGTCTGAGGAATCTTGTTGGACTATTGAGTACACAACTTATGCTATAGACAAGGGCATGGCCATACCATGGTTCCCTGTCCCTCCATCGTGGTTGATGGGGAAGGAAGAGTCCACAGATCATTGAAGTAGGTCATACGAAACAATGAGACTTGAAAAATCTCAACCTTAGTCTGGTCTGAAATGAACTTAACATCATCGGAAGGAGGTGGGTAATCGAAAGTACCCATGAAAGGTGGGCACAAACCAACCCCTATGTTGATGATGCCAGGTTGAGGGTTATCAATCATCGGGATTGTGGATGCCCCCAATGAAGGGCTAGGACAGGAGAAATACAATTGATCAATGGTCACAATTTGACCCTCGTATGGAAACAACAAGACCCGAAAAACTGTAGCAACCACTGCTTTCATAGAATAGTTCCAACTCCTTCCTAACAATATATTGTAGTAAAGAGACACATCGACCACTTCAACCTCTATGCACACAGTTTCCCCCCCCCCAACTGCACAAGAAAAGAGTGGATAATACCATGTGGTCAGAACAAACGACCGTCGAAAGAGGTAAGAAGAGTTGGTGACAGAGACAAAGCGGGTTGGCCAATGGCCTTCCAACATGCTAATGACATGACACATGTCGAGACACCCTCATCAACCACTATGCAAAAAAAATTCTGGGTAAAATTTTTCATGGTGTAAGCCACTACTATCTGAAATGCCATGTGGTAAGGGAGCCGAGGTTTTAAGTCAGTCGTATCAAGCATGATCATACCCGGATTACAAATCTCAGTAGATCCTAGGGAGGCTAACAGAGAATTTCTTTAGGAAGGGAAGCTCTGGAGGACCTCCAAAGCAGATATCGCAGAAGGGGTTTGAGACAAATCCTCCACCAAAGAGTAGTTCTGGGCGGTCCTTGTATTTTGATTGTGAGAATCTTTCTTGAACGCACCTTTTGGGATGCGTGTCATTGTTTTTCCCAACGTCTTCTCAATATGGAGAGGAAAAGGTGGGTTTTCGGCTTCTTTACTCTTCTTAGAGGTGTTTGGTATTCCGTAATCATGTGCTCTAGTCGATATATAGGCATCACCTTTCATCATATACACATTCGCAGATGAAGAATTACTAGAAGACGGAGGGGGTCCTTGATTACCCACGTATGTGGTTAGAGAGGCTTGAGTTAAATTTTGCCCATGTTGAAATGGGTTTGTTAACACAGTAGATTTTTTTTTCTCCAATAACTGTTGGGCCTCTGCAAACCGAGGGCATTGGTGATTCGGGTGGTCTTTCGTGCACAAGTTACATGGATACTTCGACTTCTTCTTTTCTGTGTTGCCCCCGCCAACATTATTGGTAGGTTTCTTATCCCCCTTACCCTTCTTTCCTTGTTTTTTCTTTCCGTTAGGCTATTGGTTGGCCTTCAGGTTTGTTGATTTCACACTGTGTACATCCGACATTTGGGTAGGGGGAACAACCGGACTAGTGTTTTGGGTGGACACTTTCTGTTGTATCGATAATTGCTGTAATTGTTTTGACATTTGTTCATCAGGCTTTGTTTGTGTTGAACCAACAATACCATTGGCATGTGGCCCAGCTCTTTGTTTGGTCTTGTCAAGTATTGACCATGGTGCATCTGGCCAAATTTCATAAAGTAAACCAGACTGAGAGTAAATCAACTCTAGTTGTTGAGCTCTCATTATTGCATCTTCTTTGGAAAACACTCATGACATTCCAACGTATTTGGATAACTGGGGTACCAAAGACTTAAGGAACCACTCAAGAAGGAATGATGGTGGGACTGGCACTTTTATCAAACTTTTCTGGTGTCTCCATTCTCAGATGTGATCGGAGATATGGTCCACCTTTGTCTTCTCAAAGTTGGCTATCAATTCAGTGTCGGCATCGTATCTCACAGGTAATTGGAAATGGTTTAAGAAATCCATTGCCAATTCACCGAAGGAAGAGTATCTCGAGTGGTCAAGCTCAATGTACCATTTCACAACACTCCCGATGAGAGTGTGTTGAAACAAACGCAACTGGATGAATTTGTCTTTCAATGAATTGGACGAGCACCAAATATGGAAGGTAGTCACATGATCGCCTGGATCTTTGTTGGGCTTGGCCTCAAACTTTGGGATGTCCGAAGGCAACTTGGTCAGCATAGGAGGCCAATGCAAATAATGAAAAATGTGTTCATTCAATAACCTTGTCAAGTCTGGCAAGTGCAGAGTTTCCAGAAATGGTAGTTTGGGCTGTTGATTATGACCAGGGAAAAAGGGGCCTGAAGTTTGGCTAGCACTAGGTTTCCAGGAAACGTTAAGTTGTTGGCCAAGGTTCTGGTAATAACCATGTCCTTAATCATCGTATGAATTATGCGCTTGTTGATATGTCATTGGTTGATTCCCATAATAGGACATGAAGGGCTAGGCTTGCATCACATTCCAAGGATTTTGGGAAGGGTTGCCCCCTATTGATCCGTCAGGGCATAGGTGTTGAGCCTTGCTCGAGGTTCCATTGGCTATGAAAGGGATTCCCCCTGATCGACATCCCTGACAAGGGAACTGATCCTTGCCATGGATTTCGTGGTCCTTGTGATGAAGGAATTCCTAAGTTTTCTCCCTGTGGAGGAATAGTACCCTGTACAGGATTTTGTTTTCCATAACCAAGGTTTCCCCCGACTGAGAAGGAAGTCAAAAAGAAATAATTGTTACCAAATGTGTCATAAAAAGAGAACGGTGTCGAACCAACCAACATGTTATAAGAAGGAAGTCCTTGAATACCTTCTCCAAATGAACTAAAATTTACGTTCGGCCCAGTGGGATCCTGGTGAGCATTGTCAAGTGAAGGGGATGAAGGAGGTATATGACCCCCTCCATAAGGGAAAGCATTATAGGAAGTTGAAGTTCCCCCCATGGATCCTTGTAGAGGAGCGTTGGAGCTCCCTGCCCTGAGACCTAAAGTATGTAGATTGGAGTAGGAAAGTATAGGGATTGTACCGAAGCCAGGCATCCCGTATGAGAATGGAGGGCCTGTCACATTCTGGGTAAACAGAGCAGTGATCACTGCCATAGATGGAATCAGACCATTGCCTAAGGTAGATGCAGTTGAGACCATAATGGCCCGAACTGGTGATGGTTGGTTAAGAGGTGGAACACCACCTGTAGTGACAGCCGTGGAGGGAATATGAGAATTCCATGAAGAATTCACAGCATTTGGTTCCATTTCTTCTTGTGATACTATCAGGCGCTCGTAATGATAAACTTGTACAATGACAGGCATCGATAGATCAATGTTTGGAGGTTCTTACAGACCAAGAGCTTCTGCTCCAAGGTATGAAATGGTTGGTTCCTCCAGAATCAAATGTTCTTCTTTCAGATATGGGTCGGACACAGTTTCCTGTGACCTGCTCACCTCAAAAGACCCTTGCTAGTCTAGTCTTTTCCTTAGAGGTGGCGGGAATGGCTCTAGATTGATCGGTGGCAGGCCAAGAATCCTTCATCACCAGCAGAGCTCCTGATCCTCCACTATGTGAGAATATCATTGACACACTAGGGCTTTCTATTATCATTCAAGAATCAACACACACTAGAAAAGGTTCCTATGAGATAAAACAAGCAGTCACTAGCCAGTTGGAAGAACAGTTACAACAACCAACACTATAGAAACTTACCGGTGCAAGTGCAACTTGAAAATGGAAGCATCCTACGAGTATAATCTGAAAAGAGTGGCCTGATGTATATCCTAGGTACCGCGGTATACCCTCGCAGTCACTTGTGTAAGTCACTAGAATGATAGGCAACTAGGTTGCCAATGCGCAAACAGTCACTAGGTAGGTAGAGTCGACAGTCAGGTGGACTGCAATGAGCAGGGTATCAAGCCTGACACCTATCAAGGGTATCAAAATCAAGTGTTACAGAAGACAACTGAGGACCTCGAACGGATTCGAGACCCACGAAGCTCCGTGGAAAATGCGATCAACAGAATCCCAAGATAAGCCCTCTATATGCGTTCCCCGCTATGCTTGGTTCAACTTTGGAGGGGTTATATCTGATACCTTTCTGCATGCGACCTCATGTTTAGCCCCTATGTTAGAGGGGGGTCCTAGATAACTTTCATGATACTGGACTTTTAACACTCCCTAGCACAAACTCTTATGTTTGTTTTTGTAGCCTTGAAGAGTTTCTTCTCCAATCCTAAATCAAGGCTCTAGCCTATACTAGTTGATGGACCCTGCAAACATAAATTCTAGTTGATCTTAATTAATCGTTAATTTTTGTGGCTGTCTTAAGTCAAAGGAAAAGGAAATGAAACCAATTATTTGTTTAAGAGACGAAAGAGAAGAGCATATACTAAAACTAAAAACAAACTACTTCCTCTTCACAAATTCAGATTTGCACATTTAAAATCTTTAACCAACTTTTTGAACTAGTTTTTTTTCTTAAGATATTTTAACAGAAAACTCAAAAAAAGATTTCTCTCGACTACAAGATATTTATTTTCCTAGTTCAATCGACTAAGAAATTATGAAAGAATTATTTTTCCTGATTGCTAATGCAAACAAACAACTACTTGACCAAGAAAAGAAAGTGAAATCTATATATATATTTTTAATTATGCTTCCAAAACAAGAAAATTTGAAACTGTATTATTATCTTCTTTTCTGTAGAAAAGAGGGAAAAAAAAATAAAGACAAGACAAGACCAAGAAATGACTCCTGGCCCACCATAGACTGTAGGGAGTCACTGACAAAACCAAAGAAGGTAGATCAGAATAGACTCACAATCTCATCCAAAAACCTAATAAAGAAAAACAAGAAATATTTCGAAGAAAAAGAAATCTATACTAAAGTCAAACCTAGGCTACAAATTGCTATGATAGAGACCAGGGATAGATCAAGAAAACCCCTGAGAAGTGTGACTCCTAACATGGAAGAGGATGGCTGCCTCTTCTAAAAAAACAAATTTCTCAACAGGCACGCTAATGACACTTAAACAACAAGCGTATGTACACGGGTTGTCCAAGGGAAAGGTGCACATGAACGCATGTAGGCCCACTACAGGCCGCGTGCACCTCTGCAACTCCTCAAAAAAATGAAAAACAAGCAGTCAAGCATAGGCAAGGAGTATTGGTGTTGAAAACTAGAATCCCTTGAAGACACAGGAACTTACTTTTATAAAGAAAATTCAAAGAAACTTCCATAAAGAAAATATAATATGAGGTTACACTTAAACTACAGACTGCAACAACAGAGACCAGGACTTGATCAAGAAAACCCCTGAGAAGGATCACTTCTGACAGGGAAGATGATGACTGCCTCTCCTAACAAAAAGATTTTCTGAACTTAGGCACGCTACTGACACTTCAGAAGCCAGCGTATGTATGTGGGTTGTCTAAACGGAGGGTGTGTATATATATGTGCAGGCCTTGTACATACCATGTATACCTTTGTGGGTTCCCAAAAAAAGAAAAAGCAATGTAGCAATCAAATCATGGAGTACTAGTATGGAAGACTACAATCCCTACAAACTCAGACTCTTGCAGAAAATCAGAAAAAAAGGTCATCAAACCAATTTAAAACACCCAAAAAATATCCCCCAAAACCCTAGAGATTCTCCCTAGTACAGTCACCAATTATGTTGTGGGTGGGAAAACCCCTAATGAACTAGCACTAACGGTTCTGTAATGCATGCAGAAATGACCATCTAAAGTCTCCTACTTTTTACCATCATCCCATCATAGACCCCATTATTCATATGTAAACAGAAGGGTAAAAGGATCCAGTTACTCTAACTTGACTTCCACGTTTGATGTTGATCCTTTTGTGTTTGGTTTCTCTTTGACTGCAAGTCTCCTCCCAAAGGTAACCTCCATTCATAAACAGACAAACAAAGAACTCCAAACATGCATCTTATATATGAACTTAATGGGTTAGAGATTCTAATAAAATATAATCAAAATTGAATATTGAACACCTCATATGGCGGGACGGGAAAAGTACTTCTTTTTATTAACCTCACAAAAGTAACTTACAATGGTGAGATCGACCACTGCTCCTCGAATCTGGTCCCGGGCTCATCTTCAACTGTGCTCCAACTTCTTTCACATATGCTTCTCTTCACAAAATGATTGCAAAAGATTGGGGCAAGGGGAATACAAAAATGGGTAGCGTTTCTTTGCTACTATCTTCCTCCTTCAAATGAGACCCCTACCTCTTCTTTTATAGGATAGAAGAGGGTAGTTATCTGGTTGAGTGACCAGCTATGGGTGGTCAAACGGTTTAGGCAATTACCCAAAAATATGTATTCCATATGTAACTTTCTATTTTTTGTGCTTTTGTTAGTATACGCGGGTTGTACTGGGTTAGTTAGTGTATACACATGTGCAACAGTGGTGCAGGGTGCGTATGCCTTCACAAGGATCGTTTTTAGAAGAGGTGTTCAGTAGTGGCTTGGAAAAAATGGCAAGTGAGATGGCCTGATGCCATGTATGCATGTCTACTTGTGGCTTTTGGTATGGGAGACAAAGTGCCTCATGGGTATGTGGCTTGTGGTAGGAATTTGTGGTGTTTGAGCATCACTGCTACCAACACCATCCTCAGGAGCAAGTTGTTGAAGTTTTTTGAATAATTCCTATAAAAAGAAAACATATTTTATTTAAATCATATAAAAGTAGCAAAACAAATTTATAAATGAACATATGTGACAAATAACCTTTTTAAAAGATATCACTTACTTCAGATCATGTTATCTCCTCCATCAAAACTTTGCATCTTTTTCCAACCTCCTCCATTGGTTCACGCATAAACGATTGAGTAATTTCAAAGTTTTTTTTTTTATCATAGCCTTTTTAATTTTCTCAACTGGGTTTAATTCAAACATGTGCTCATAGTTTCCAACATTTTCAAGTACATCAGGTGTCGAAAAATACATATATCAACAAAAAAACAATTTAATTTGATTATAAAAACAATAATAAAATTCACTTTAAATGGATATGGATATTGTTAGTTGTTTACCTACTCCAAGGTTGGTGCCTTCTCACGATCACCCTACCACAATATAAGAAGAATTACATATTAAAATTCTATTTTATAATATGAGAAGCATGAGATATTAAAGGAATGTTAAATATACAAAACAAGTTGTCTAAAAACATAACTCTGTTGTAAATGCAAAAAAATGCATAAAGGGAAAAATGATTAAAAATGCATGAAACCAGGGCATTGTGAAAATGAAAACCCAACTCTTAACACACCTGTAATTTGAGTGATTCAAGTTCTTGAGGGTGTATTAAATTATTTTACACATGTATACATATTCATTGTTGTGTTGGCGAACATAAAAATGGTTGTTGCGTAAAAGAGGAAAAATCTACCTTGTAAATTAAGAGACCAAATTAGTGGATAGTTCCCTAATGGAAATGAACACCCATGCTTCTATTTAGCTCCAAATTTAGTGATATAAGTTTTGGGTTGAAGTTAATAACATTCTAAATCTATCTGTATCATCCAGAGTGCATTTAAAATGAAAAAGGACTTCTACATGAAACCCAAATTCAAGATCTTTTGTAAAATGGATGACAAAACTACATTACTATTAAATGCACGCCTAGGAATCATATGACCTCCAAAATCACTGATAAAATTTGTGGATTTTGTATTTTATCATTTTACATATATTCATACTTTACTTGTGCATTTTGAAAAAAAAAACCATCTACTCTGCATAAAGGTTAAAAATAACTTTGTAAATGCAAAAAAATGCATAAAGGGAAAAATGCTTAAAAATGCATGAAACAAGGGCATTGTGAAAATGCATACCCATCTCTTAACACACCTACAATTTGAGTGATTCAAGTTCCTGAGGGTGTCTAATATTGTTTTAGACCTATTTGCATATTTAGTGTTGTGTTTGCGAACATAAAAGTGGATGTTATGCAAAAGAGAAAACATCTACATTGTAAATTGAGAGACCAAATCAATAGAAAGTTCCCGAATGGAAATGCACGCCCATGCTTCTATATAGATCCAAATTTAGTGATCTAAGTTTTGGGGTGAATTTAATAATGTTTTGAATCTATATATATCATCTTTAGTACATTTTCAAATGAAAGAGAACTTCTACCTGGAACCCAATTTCAAGATATTTTGTATAATGGATGGCAAAACTACATTACTATAAAATGAACACTAAGGAATCAAATAACCTCCAAAATGAGTGATACAAATTGTGGACTTTGTATTTTATCATTTTACATATATTCATATTTTAGTTGTTCATTTAAAAAAAAAATGTCTATTATGAATAAACGTTAAAAATTGCTTTGTAAATGCAAAACAAATGCATAAAGGGAAAAATGCTTAAAAATGAATGAAACTAGGGCATTATGAAAATGCACGCCCAACTCTTAACACAACTACAATTTCCATATGTATCAGAAATATGCAATTTAAAGGGGATGGATGGATGGATTCAAAAGAACAAGATAATTAAACATAAAAGGTATTCCTATTAAAGCTTCATAAAACATTGAGGACAACTTCATGCTTAATACATTCAACTATATCATAATATCACTTAGGTAAAAAATAATGTACATGAAACAATACTCAGTAAAATCTTCCCTTAGGGAGCTGGGTGGGTGCCACTCGATTGGCCTTGTCTTCCCAATGGTAATTTTGAAAATTGATACAATTTTTTCTAATATTTTCCCATCGGATACTTATGATCATTCAATTTTCTTACTTCCTCATCCAAATTAGTGTATTCCTCATAACCTAGGGGAGATAATTTCCTGCAAATCGTTTTCAGATTATGCAATAGATCAAAATACCCTACCAAGAATTGTACTACATCTTGCCCCTTCAAAGTGCCATCAAGATTTTCAAACTTGTTGGCATTATTCCTCCTACCTTCTAATAGCTTCTAATAATTTTTATTTGGATACAAATCACCATTTGCATTCCAAAACGATGGTAATACATGCTTGACTACATCAATAAAAATATTCTTAAAAGTATATATTTCTCATAACTTCATGGAACTTAGTTTCCACATTTTTCAGGGATAACCTTTTTGTAATGACTCTTTTAACATCCATTACAATGATAGTTCTGTCATTGAATTCCAAATCCTTCAACTCCTCTTTAGTTTTGTTGTTTAAGAAATTTATTATATCAGCCTCCAAATCAGGTTTATTCTCCAACTCATTTGTTATTCCTTTTATGTCTTTCAAGACTATGGTGATTAGATCAATCTCATCCCACACCAGGGTAAAATAAAACCAATTCTTTAAAATTGTGTTAGCTATATCGTCCCAATCCTTTAATGGATGTTCTCCATGCCACCCTTGCCTTTATTATATTTTATTACTTTTTAGCTTCCTCTTTAACAAAATTGATGTGTTCCAAACATAGCTCTCTATTATTCACTTGATCTTCTAGTTCTGCTACCTTGGCATCTCTTTGTTTGATTTGGTTTGTTATAGTGTCCAACTCGATCTCCTTCACACTCAAATCAACCATGAATTTTGATAAGCCCTATATTGGGTCTAATGGAGTAGTTTTCACTGTATCTGACTTGGCTACCTGCAATCGCCGAGTTTGCTCGTCTTTGAAGGTTTCAATTTCAACTTGTAGTTGTTCTATGATCTTTCTACTTTCCAATAATTGTTGGTAAATTTTCTCCTTTTTCTCATGAATAGCCTACATATATAGGGTCTCAATATGTTGTACATAAGGAACTTTTAGATTTTTCTTGAGGATATTAATCACATTATTCTTCTCTTTGATTAGGTCTCCTATAACATTCAAATTTTTAGGATATTATCCTAGGGAAATAATCTTCCTCTCCAACTCAATAATCTGAATTCTATTAGCTTTAGTGGCCACCCTTTCTTGCATCAACTGCTTCGATATTTTAATTACCATATTTTTCATATTCCTCTCACTAGAAGAGGATTGCAAGACCCATCTATCCAACATATCACTTTTTTTCTAGTGTATTTCAATCATATCAACATGGTGGATATTCCAAAGATTTACTCTCATTTGAGTGGGTTTGCAATCTACAAGAAAAAGAGGCTTAAGTACCTTTGACTCTAGTAAATCTAAATTGAATATACCCTGTTGGTAATCCAAAAAATATAGTAATTTTGTTTGAGTAGTTTTTTCTCCCCAAGCTTAAGGATACATTTCCTTTTTCACCCATTGATTTTTCTCTTTATATCCAATATTGTGAAAAGAGTGAGGGTTATTTATCATAGGTTATTTTAGATCTAGATGTCTATGAATCTTTTGGTGTTGACAATAGAGATGAACTGATATGCTCAATAGTTATAGTAGACCCCTTTGAGGATGAACTAGATTCACTTAATCCTTTTATGATTTTCAATATATGCTTCCTTTGGCCTTCTCATGTAAACTCAACTAAGAACCCCTCTAAGTCTAATTCTTCATCACCTTTAGTATTTTTTTTAGGTGTTCACTGAATTGATCATCTATATCCATTTTAGAATGCATGTCTAAAAAAGGTCCTCATTCTAAGTTGTAATTCTTGTTTATGAGGAGTTTGAATTGCATTGGATTGGTCCATTGACTCAATGGTAGTTTGATTTTGGGCCTCTACCTCTAGAAGATTCTTAACGTATTCCCATGAATCCAAGTTAGCATTTATTTCCAATACAAGATTTGGAAAATGCTTATACATGGGACTTCTCAGTGCAATCACACCATGTGCGTCATACACCCATTTACTTCCTTTTTCAAAATCTAGTTGTTGTATCATTTCTTTTGTAACAACTAGATAAGTTCTAATTTTTACCAAGAAAGGGCCAAACTCTTGAGGAAGATTGAAAGTAATGGCCTACTTATGCTATACAAAATGAAATTGATCTAAAATGAGCCTTTTTATAATGTATTCCAAAGAAAGTATTCGCGGAGTTAGGAAAATTGGAAACTTGTATGGCTCATGTTCAAAACCATATACTCTAATGATGGTGTGATCCTCGTCCAGGTAGTAATCTCCTAATATGGTATTTTTTCTTAGTCGCATTATCTTTTTAAACTCATGAAACATCCTAGGAATTTGACTGCTATGGAGCATAATGTAACATGCACTCATGAACTTGTTTACATAAAGGTTGAAACCTTTATTCTAGTATCGTTTCCTCACCTCCTCACTCCACTCAATTACAGGCTTAGTTTTACCTTATTCATCCTTTGTTTTGATCCCAAATATCTCAAAAAAGGAAGAATTACTAAATAATATAAGGTGCACCAAGTAGAAGACTTAGTGATGTGGAAATTTGACATTTTGAAGTTTATGACTTCCTATAGGAATCGACAATAATCAAATTTTGTGATGGTGATTGACTCCAATGAATATAATACAAAAATCATCCCTAAAATGGTCTCATCCATTTCTCTATCATGTTCATATCCTAAAATTTGACAAATCATGGAAAAAGCCTTCCTGGTTAGTTTAGGGAAGATGGTGGATTTTAAAGGAGGTGGACCAGTTGGTAATGGGGCATATGGGGCTAATATATTACTCAACAACTTCTCTCTTTCATACTATGATAATTCTTTCTAATTAGAGTGAATCTCATCATTATCCATGGTTTCATATACAACATGGTCTAGAATTTGGAGAAATTAGGAAATGGATTCCTTAGTTATTTCACAAACTATCCTAGACTCATGTACAAAACTTATTTGTTTCCTATCCACATAGTAATTAACAACACACCAATTAACTAATTTTGTAAATTGATAATTTTGTGGAACAATTAATCTATCCAGGCTCGATTCTCATAAGTTCAAGTAGTTTCGACCATTGTTAACATTAGTCTAGGTTCTCTAGATTAATTGGTGAAGGTCGGGAAAAGATGGTGAATGGTCGAAAAGATCCATTTCCCTATCTCCCAAGTGATCATCAAATACAGTCGATTTCTTGGATGGTCAGATTTGTATAGAATTTGATTTAGTGGCCATTTGATTACTTTTAGGGGGGAAATATTGACTACCTTTCTCCATCTATCCTTATTTTAAAAAAATTGAACACATTTGAAATAAAGAAATGAGAATAGTACCTGAACTTATTTTTTGAGTGAGAATTTGATTGCTTTTACTAGAGTCTAATGTACTCATAACATGGTTTACTATATGTGTTTACCTCATTTGTTTCAGGGGTAATTGTTTTAAACTTTTAAAACAAATTATTTGGATTACATCGACACGACACACTATTTATTTGGCTTACATCACAGTGGCACCTGTCATCAATTCATGCATTTCAGGGGTGAGCTAAAGTGGTTTCATAATACCACCCCTACATACCAAAATGAATAAGGTGATGACATGTTATCACATGTTAATACAATGGTTCAAAATTTAGGCCTTTGACCCCATTTATCCAACGTGCAATTTCACTAGTCGAAATAAGCCGAGATTATCAATCTTGGATCTATATCAATGGTCTGGTTGTGTTTCTTGATTTTTCATTTCAAGCCATGTTTTCTCTCTGTTGTGCCTATATATATATGGAAAAGTAATGAAGTATACAAGGTATCGAACCTAAGCTAATGAATGAATGATAAGGAAAACTTGAAGTGAATGGAACTAAAACATATCCAATGTGAACAATTTATGTAGGAACAAATAGCTGCATAATCTACATTATCTATATATATCAACAATGAGGCTACATACCAATAACATTTTGGGGTCGATCCCTCTGATGCATAGGTGGGGTCCATCTCTCCTTGTCCTGGTCTTCTCCTCTATTCATTGTCGTTACCGACAAGTGTTGATCCAATGCAAAGTTCAACAGGTTGATCCTCTCTGTATCTGTACCGGTAGGTGAGGTCAATCAAATGCAAATTGTAATGGGTTTCTCCTCTGCACACTCTCCTCACTGGTAGGTGGGGTCGAACAATGTATTCCTCGACCGGTTTGGGAGATGGTTTATTTGCTCAAGGTTTGGTGCCATAGTATTTTTTATGTTTGAAATGTATATTTTTTATTTGTTATTTGTTTGTAATGTAATTTATTCATATTTTTATTTAATGTTTTTTATATTTATATGTAAGGGTATAGGGTCGAAGTGGAGGTAGGTTCCTATGCATGGAGGGTGAGAGGGAGAGAACTTTATGGAGGGTGAGAGGCAGAGAAATTTATGTAGGGATAGATTCAACAAGAGTCATCTATTTCATTTTTAATGAAACTGTTAGAACATACTTCGGTTTTCCTTGTCACCTGAAATCTGTATACATGATTCATTTCATTCATGAATTTTCACATAAGTTAGTGGGGTAAGGGGGATAAGTCAGGTATGGAACATTCATAGTTCTTTATTCATCTTATTTTTATAACACATCTAACTAATGCATCCATGATTGAGGTTGTGGTCATGCCTGATCTCTCAAGATTTGTCCCAGTTAATATTATGCAATCCCCATGGTAAACAATTGGGACCCGTGGGATTAGAATTGAAAGTGATTTGAGGCATACAAAAATGGTTAAATCACTAGGTTGAAGGTGTAGGGGTTTCATCTAGGACCCTAGGAAGTGGTACGACCATAAGGATCTTATTTGAGATGAGGTGTGGGGGTTGTCAAGGCTAAGGCTAAGTTGGATTAGGTATAGGAGAGGGCCTTATAGGGATAGATGAGTCTACTAGGGCCGAAGTGGAGGTAGTTGGCTCTTATGAATAAAGGGGGAGAAGGAGATAAAAACATGAAGGAGGGAGAGAGCCAACAAGTTGAGTTGTATTTTTCATTTTTTAATGACATAGTTAATACATGTCTTCTTCTTCCATTTCACCTCTATATAGCTCCCTCTATATGTACTCGTCCCACCCTCCCACTCTTTCCATATCACTCATGACCTCTAATTTTCATCTCTCTCTCTCTCTCTCTCTCTCTCTCTCTCTCTCTCTCTCTCCATGTCATTGATCTTGACCTATCACACTACTCTAACACACTCTCACATTACCATAGTACTCTCACACTCTCATACTATCAAAGTATTCTCACACTATCTTAATGAATAGAAACCAATTTTACTGTATCTTTGTTATTGTATATCTGTTATCCTTGTGTTTCTTTGTTGAGAATAATAATAATATGTATTTAATTCATTATTCTCATAAAATACAGATCACTCTCACACTCTCACACATTCTCTCACATAATATTGATTTTGAGTAATTTAACTTACTTTTTTTTTATCACTCTCTCTCTCTCTCTCAACCTCTCTATATCCATCTCACACTCTTACACACTCTCTCTCTACCCCCCCCCGCTTTGTCTTCCTCTCTCTCTACCCCCATCTCTCTATCTCTCTCTCCCTCTACCCCCCTCTCTATATTCATATCTCTTCATCTCAGATCACACATTCTATCATATAATATCGATTGCGAGTAGGTTAAATTACTTCATTTGTATATATTACACTCTTGAACTCTATTATTCTCTTTCTCTCTCTCTCCATCTTACTAGTCTCGAACTCTCTCTCTCTCCTTTGCACATTCTCAATATACCCTACCACCCTATTTATATTAATATATCTCGCTCCCCCCTCTCTAACTTCCTGTCTCTCTACCTGCTCTCTTTATTCCTCTCTCTCCCTCTCAGACTCTCACACATTCTCTCATGTAATATCGATTGTGAGTAATTTAACTTGCATGATTTGTATCACACTCTCTACCTCTATCTCGAGTCTCTCTCCATCTCACTCTCGAGCTCTCTCTATCTCTCTCACACTATCACACACACACACACACACACACACACACACACACACTCTACCTCCCTCTCTCTCTTCCTCTCTCTCTACCCCCATCTATGTCTTCATATCTCTCCCTCTCACACTCACACATTCTTTCATATATCAATTGTGAGTAACTTAAGTTACTTCATTTGTATATATCACACTGGATACCTCTCTTCTACTCTCTCTCTCCCTCTGACACTCACATATTCTCTCATATATCAATTGTAAGTATTAGTTTAACTTCATTTGTATGAATAATGTTCACAAACATTTCTCATCAAAGAAATCACAGTGCAAATCTATAAACAATAAACCATGACCTAGACCTAGGCCATGGCCTAGAGTACCTAAACCTATACCATGATGTACACACAGAAGGAGAGAGCCAGCAAGAGTTTTTTTTTTCATTATTAACAACATAATTATCACGTGCCTCGGTATTCCCTTCCGCCTGTAATATGTCTACAGGATAATTCATTTCATCCATGATCTATACCATGACCTATACCTAGGCCATGACCTACACCTACACCTATACCATGACCTAGACAATGGAAATATTATTTCTCTGTCTCCGATTCACTCTCTCCCATTATATCCCTCTCTCCCCATACTCCTATGTCTTGATCCCACCACTCTCTCGCTCTCTCTCTCCATATCATTATGATATATTTCATGTTTTCTCACTCTCTCCCATTTTCTCCCTCTTCCTCTCTCTTTCTCCCCCAAATACTTTTACTCTCTCCCCCACAAAAACCATACAGATAAGCTCAAATTACAAATATAGAAAATAATAATAAGCTTACTTTGTAATTTCAAATATAATTTTTTTATGAGTTATATATATATATATATATATATATATATATATATTAATAATAAAAATTCATAAACATTGAGCCATATTTTTTTTAGGAATTTCAAAGTGTTAAATATGACAATATAAAACTTTCGATAAAATCAGAAAATCAAATTTATTAATTATTACAAATTGTAATGTTATACAAAGTACAACCTACTAATTATAAATCATAATGACTTTCCAACTAATACAACATTAGTATCATAATTATTAACTAATTAAACCACCATCCGGGTTTAATTACGATATTCATAATTTGATTGATTGATACAACCATCAGTTGGAGCGAATTGTGTCATAATTCACACATGAATAGTATCAACTTGTACTTTGAAAATCCAATGATGGTTTTAGGGTTATTTAAGGGTCATTTCATCGATATTTTGTATTTGAAAGATAATAATATATTAGGCATTGTGAATATTGATAATTAGACCTGTCTAATGGTGACAAAAGGATCAAAATATCGAAGAAAGGTGAATAATTAGAAGATTGGGAATACTTCTGCAGGTACTGCTAGTGTTACAAATTCTACAATTATTGTTCCTGCAGCACCTGTTATTTCAAAAAGGTTTGTAGATAAATTTCCTGAAGTTCCTACTCGTTCAATTAATAGTGCTCCTGAAGCAAGGGATAAAAAGTTTAAATCTCATGCAAGGAATGGACAACCCACGATGGAGTTTCATCTCATGGTTGAGAAAAAGTGAACATAATTATGAATGATTTAATGGGGATTAAACATGATCTTCATGTTCTAAAATGTCAGAGATGCAAAGACAAGGAGAATAATGCAGGAGTTGGAGGCATTAGTTCATCTTCCTCTGGGAATAATGTCTACATAATTAGCCAAGATGAGGAAATGGGTGATTCTTAAATATACTCATATAATTATATATTAGTCATTTTAAGTTTAAGTACTATGTCTAAGGATGTGATTTAGACATATTTTGTAATTTTTATAATTATAGGATTTTAGCCTAATACTTTGTATATCTTATTTTTAATATAAATTGCTTATGTTTTTCCTCTAATGACTCATCTCTTATTTTACCAATGTGTGTTATGTTTATCTAAAGGATAATTGCAAGAAATATTCATTTAAAAGATATGTTAGAAAGATATTTTGTTTATAATTTCTTGGTTTCAATGTACTTAAGACAATGAGGAATTGGATATTTCCACTGATATATATATTATACGTACTATGCTCAGTTTTCGTAAGGAATTTTAAATTTTTTTGATAAAGAAGAATTTGTAAAAAAAGTTCTTTTGCACAACAGAGTCTCTTATCACTGAAAATGAAAAATTGAACATGGTTTCCCTCATAACCCACCATCCTATCATTCATTGTAATTATGAGAATCTGTCTGCATAGAAATCATCCTTTTTGGAGTGTAAATGCACTACTAAACACGTTATAAATACTAGAATGATCAGATGTTGAGGGTTGTTGAGGAATTAAGATTTTTTTGGAGATTTCTTGTAGGAGTCAATGCTACATTCATTGATTTGATCCAATGTTTTTTTTAAGAGGAATTTCACCAATTTGGCTATATTTTATTTGTTTTAAACAAATTTAGGTATATTTTCATTGAAAATAAAAAACTTGTAGCATAATCTATTATTATAGTTATGCATACACTTATATTTGTCACTTAAATATAAACATTTTCCATGAACATATAATAGGTTTTCTTATAAAAGTTTCCAAATCAATGATTATGCATCCCAAATGTTTTGGGAATATTCAGTACATGTGGATGAATAATTAATAGCAAATACTATTGGTAAAACCATGAATTTTCAATTGAAGTCATGTAAGCTTATGTACAAAAATAAAATGTTTTTAACACTTTACTTGTATCATTTTTTTTACTTCTTTCAACATCAAGGTGGTATACCATGTTGTATATTAGTGTGTAGAATTGTTTCCATGTATGTCAAAATATATTTTCCATTTCCATTTCTTCTTCTTGTAAGTTGTTGTTAATTATTGTCAAAGATGCACATGTGACGCTAGTAGAATGGAGTTGTTGCCAAATTTTAAAGCTAGTAACAAGAATTCAATTGGTTATCACCTAAGATAAATGATATATATATATATATATATATATATATATGCTTTGATCATCAAATAGTTTGATAAGTTATGAATTATGTGTTTTGAAAGAAAAAAGCATTACTTTGATATCTAAGTTTGATCACCCTACTTGTTTTCAACACTACTACATATTGAAAAATTTGTGACAAGTTACTTGCAACGAAAGTAATTTTTCATCGCAAAAATGAAGATAAAGATTTAAATTTATCTTTCTTTTTTTAAAATCATCTCACGTTCGTCACCTAGGTGACGACCTCTATCTTTCATCACATAGTTCGTCGCATGGGTGATGACACAAAGATTATTTTTTCCCTATTCTAAGTCACCCAACTATTTGAAAAAGTCATTATTCACTTGGTCAACGCTCGTCCCAGCATTTGTCGCATGTGCAATGAGAAAATGATTATTGTTTCCCTCTTCAAACAGTCACCCAACTATTTGACAAAGTCAATATTGACTTGGTCAACGTTCGTCGAAATGGCGACGAAATAAAATATATAAATATTTAGCAAATTATGAATGTTGCAACAATCTTTTTATAACAATAATGATTCAAAAAAATGTATTTTTGTGTGTAAGAATAATGGAAGAAAATATTAGAGGTGGGAAAAAAAGTAAAGAGGGTGAAAAGCATGACGGTAGATTTTATTTCCCTTGCAAAAATGTAGTTTTACACATCCCGTAAGAATTTTAATAGCAACAGATAAAAAAAAAATTGTAGGAAATATGGGCACGTTGATGGGGGATCGAATGGATATTGTCTCGTGGTAATTATCTATATATCCATTATATGTTAATATATATATTGTTTGAATATTTTTTATACACATTAATTTTGCATGATTGTTTGTAATTATATAGTTAGAGTTGCCCCCTAACTTTCTTCACAATGCTTCACAAAGTAGTAGTAGAAATGATGTTGTACAAGTTGAGGAACATGAAGCAAATGAGGATCTCATGGAAGAAGATGATGGGACAAATCAAATTATCCAAGATTTGTTTGCTCAGTTAGCTGAGGAGGGGGACAGTGATGGTATTTATGATAGACCTATGTTAGAAAAGGAAAATAAACAACTTTATAAAGGCTTAAGAGAAAATATTCTCTCCGCTACATTGTTGTTGGTGAACTTAAAGGTTATGAATCATTTTTGAAACACTTGTATGACAAATATCCTAAGGTATGTAATATGTTTCATCTCATATACATAAATGTTGACTTTTGTATTTTTTTTCTAGTGTTAATTAATGTGTAAAATAAGAATGCAATATTTACGATTAATATTACTTACATTATCTAGTCATTATTTGTTATGTTGTATATTGTTAGGTGAAATTTTGTTACCATCGTCAAATATTTTACCTCGCACATATCAAGATTTGCTTTCCATTATGAAATACACTGGAATGGAGTATCAAACTATAGATGCATGTCCTAATGATCATATTATATATTATGGACAACATGCATCAAAAATAGAATGCCCACAATGTCTTATAAGTAGATATCGAACCGATCAAGTAACCAAAAAAGGTTCCTTGAAAGGTTCTTCGTCATATTCCCATAATTCCACATTTGCAACGATTGTTCAGGTGTGAAATCATAGCACAATTTATGGATTATCATGCATAGAACAAAATTGGAGATGGTTTTCTTCGAATTCCTACAGATGGTTATGCATTTAGGGAAATTGAGGGGAAATGGGCAGATTTCAGAGATGAACCTCGTAATGTTAGGCTTTCATTGGCAGTTGACGGTGTTAATCCATCTAGATATCTTAGGTCGATTTACTCAGTGTGGCCTATTTTTTTTATCAACAATAACATTCCTCCTTAGATGTTAATAAAGAGGGAGCACATAATGTTGACAGTGATTGTTCGAGGTCTTTGTTTACATTAATTTTTTGAATGTAACATTTTCATTTTTTTTTTTTTTCATAATATCTTGTGTTTATTTATTTACTTATATATACATATCATGGTAGTAATTATGTGTAATTTAAAACAATTAGGTAAGTACCAAGTTAAATATATGAATGTATATATCAAGCCTCTTATTAGCGAGCTACTAAAGTTATGGACCGACATCACTATGTAAGACATTTGTAAACCAATCAGGGAGAATAAATTTCAATTCTGTGGAATATTTATATGGACAATTCATGATGCCCCAAGACTAACACATTGTTGTGGTATGTAGCATTTTGTTGCACTTTAATACTATATAATTTTTTAAATATATCATGCATGTTTTTTAAATAATCCCATCATATAATTGGAATTAATCCATCTGATGTGGTAGGTCTTCAAACTAAGGGTAAATTTTCATGTCCCATTTCTGGTCCTAAGATGAAGTATCGTCATTCAAAAAATTTTGGAAAGGTGGTGTTTGATGAGTATAGAGACTTCCTCCCTAAGATCCATAGGTATCATACTACTTAAAAACATCTTTTCAATGGGAAAGAAGAGACTGGATTAAAACCATGAAGAATGACACCTCACTTATGGAGGTTGGAATATAATAGGAATTGTCAAGGTATGGAATTTATTTATGTATAGTATATGTAATGTTTTGAAATTTAATTTTAATAATTATTGAATTTATTTTACCGTATTTTAATTGTCGTGATTTCTTTGATGCTTTGTGATGAGGACCACCATCATGAGGGTGTTAATAATGGGCTTCCACGAGGAATGAAATGTTATCCCACTCAATTCATGAGGTTTCCCTACTATGAGGAGCTAAAAATAGCTCATTTGTTTGATACAACGCATATCAGGAAGAATGTCACAGAAACGTTATAGTGAATCATAGATGGTAGGAGGGATAAAGAAAAAATTGTCAAAATTTATACTGACATTCAGGAAGCCAATCATGTAATGTGAAGTGTGATCAGATCAAATAATGATGTAGATCGAAATAATTACCTTCCATGGTGATTAAAAAAGCAACAAAGCAATGATGTAAGAGAAGTCATTCGGAGAATTACATTTCCCACGGGTTTTTCTTCAAACATAAAAAATATCTTAACGAAGAAAGATGAATTTGGTGGGGTAAAAACACATGATTGGCACACCTTCATGAAGGTAATAATTTTGGTATAAATATTTATATATTGGCCATATACATCTTTCAAGATTTATTTTTTTTCTACTTTGTTCAAAGAAAAGAACGATTTAGTTTTTTTATATAGTATTTTCTACTGTTATCTCTCCCAAACAACTTTGACAACAATGGCAAACAAGTTATATATGATCTTGGAAAATACTTGAGGTAAGTAGATGTGATTTATAATATGCAAAATGTTCTTTCAATTTGTTGTTGTACTTAATGACATGTGTTTGAATTGTAATGTAATATATTATATTATGTTATAATGTTGAAACATGTTATTTTCTTGTGTCTTGATCTATAGGTGGTTATGATTGAAATAAATCCATGAAGATGATATAAAGTATTCGAAGAGAAAAATTCCTCGACTAATGTGTGAAATGTAAAATTATCTACCTCCAACATTTTTCAATGCACAAGAACACTACCTCATACACCAAGTTGAGGAGATTGAAATGTGTGGACCTGTACGCACAAAGTCAATGTGGATGGTGGAGAGGCACTTGAAATCATTGAAGGATTTGGTTAGACAAATAACACGTCCTGAGGATTCTAGGGTGGAGGGATATATGGTATATCAATCCATGGTGTATATTAGTCAGTATCTTAATAAATTAGTAGCTCCATCTATGCATGCAATGTATCACATTTGGGATGTAAACTCCATCAAAAAATTTGAATTTTAGGAGCACCTTTTGGGGAAAGGTAGAATGAAAAAACTGAGAGGTAATATAGTAATAATTGTGGAGATTTATATTAATACAAATATTTTTTTGTTTTTTATGTATATGATCATAGTCATTAATATATTAATATCTATTATTCAATCAATTATTAATATTTACCATCGTTATAACTAATATTTAATATTTTTGAATTATGATTTGTTTATTCAGTTGCTCAAGATTGGGATGCACTGCATTTGTACATTGCAAACAATCTTGTCTGGATGGATGTATGTATTGAAATTTGTAAACAACATCATGGTGGTAGGTTATCATGGAAACAAATATATGAATTGGTTAGAGAATCTCGTCGTAACAATGATTCCAATGTTATGCAGAGGGAAATTGATTTAGCATATGGTTTGAAGGATGGACATGAAAGCAAATATTCTCATTTTATTCAATTATTTTATATTATATTAATGTGACTGTAGTTGTGTCTTTTTCTCAGATACTTTCCAAGTTATATAAATATGTTTATTAATTGAAAATTCATCTTTTACATGTCTAGCATATTGCAGTTGAAACACCACAAGTCTATGTGGTGCAATGGTCGTAAATTTTACATCAAATAGTTTGATGAAACTAGGAAAACTAATGATAGTGGGATAACTACAATATTCTAGGTCACTAATGTTTTCTCTAGGAGTGAAAAACATCCCCAAGAATATGAAAATAGATACTATGTGCATTTGAATGATATACTTGAGTGTGACTTTAATTCCTTAAAATTAGTTCTATTTGACATCAAATGGTATAGGTTATGAATGCATGAACACAATGAGGAAAGAACTGTTGTTCAACATCCCGATGGATTTTCGATGATTAAAACAATAGCATTTGAAAGAGAACATGATCGCTATGTTTTTCCAAGCCAATGTGAACAAGTCTTTTACTCAAAGGTTCCAGGTGAGAGGTATTGGTCATTTGTTGTTAGATATGATCCAAGAGGAAGGACAATTAAGTATACTCATGTACAACAAGAAGATGATATTGGAGAAGAAGATGATGTGCCAGATCCGATAGATCCATAAGATCATGGGTCGACATATGAAGAAGACAAAGAAGATGAACTAGGTGTATGAGACATTAATTTAGTTCTTGATGATGATGTTGATTAAAATATGCTTGAAAATGGCGTTGATGATGATGATATCGACAACCCTTTCAACACTGTTTCTAAACCAGATGATGATACAAAGTTTGAGTTTGATGAAGAAGAAGATTCATAAGAATAATGATATAGATGTTGAGTTGGATTAGGTATGTAACTATATATATTAATTTTTATGAATTATTCTCTTAAAGTTATTTACTTATGTCATGGATTAATTACATGTTTTAAAGTTTTATGTGACTTTTTTTTATATCCTGTATTCTTACATGTTGTTTAATTATTATGTGAATCATGAAAATAGGAACCATACTAGTTGAGTACACGATAAGCTAAAAATATCATTTACAAACACATAATTCCATTTACCTTCATTAATTTTTGTTTTGGTAGTTTCTATGCATGAATCTTACTATGTTGCTTTAAATTATTTTCTATTTTATAGATTGGGTATTGGGGAATTGAGAGTGATGTGAGGGGGAGGGAAGGGGTCATATGATCTTCCACCTTCACGTGGTTGGCCTTGCTCAATAGAAGATAAATTATTCTTGAAACAAAGAGAAGCATATTCATTTTTATACCATCATGATCGTAAATGTCATCATTGTTGTCATAGTATTGCATCAATGAAGTGTAACAAACCTCTCATTTAGTTACAACAACAACCTCTCATAACAAGTGAAAATTTTTTTTTTTTTTTTGTGTGCGTGTGTACAAGGGTAATAAAGGCATTGTACTCTGTGTCACAACACGACGATGAACATGACGCATGAAATTGCGACAACAACATAATGACCTAAGACGCACATTGAGCATCTGGAAGCAATAAACGACAATCAACCGACAAAAAATAAGACTGACTACACGCCTGTCCTACCCTGCAATGGTTAGGACCTCCAGGACACATAAGCAACGCTCAAGCCTAGGTTCCCATCGATTTTGACCATTTAAGGTCTCAAGGCTGGCGACTATTCTGAGGAACAAGGAGGTGTCTACATCCCACCCGACACAAGCAGACCCAACCTACTAAGCTCAGGACAATCATCCTAACAACGCCACGCACCCAAAAAAATTACACAAGTAACTAGAATCTCTTACAGTGAACAAACCAAGCACATTAAATGTTTACAAGACCAAGTACGAACATTAATTAGAAAGAACATCAACACCCTCAATGGGAAGCACAAGATAAAAACGACTTCGCTAAAATCTCGATCAATCGTCAAGTCAAGCTAGTCAATAGTTATTGTCTGTTTTAATCATCTATTACGAACCCAACTTAGCATGTCTAAAATGCAGAATATCAATAAGGTATAGTCTAAATTAGCCTTAAAACAAATTCATTTCTGCAATTCTAAATTACAAGTATTAATAGAGTACCATCTAAATCAACATTTAAAGGACATTACTAAGTAAGTCTAAATCTTGACTGGATTAATAATTAAAAATATAATTAATCATTAATTAAAATCTAACTAGCCTATCTAAATTATAAACTAGCCATTCATTATAAACTTGCAATATTTGCAAGTTTATAATGAATGAAGCATGTACCCAACACCACATAAAGATGACAAAGGCAGGTTATAAAAATAAAGAAGTTTGTACTTGCAATATTTTTAATTAGAAATTATTACATTAGTTGTCCATCAATATAACTCACCTACCAGCAATAACCATTACATCAACTGTCCAACAATAAATAAAAATAAAACTGATGGCCACTAAATTGCAGTTATTGACTAAAAATATAAGTGGTTGTTGTCAAGGAGTGTTGTTCAATGAAAAATCGAATGTTTTTATGCGGTTAAAAGAAATTCATGTCTACTCTATTCAACACAAATTAATTGTTATTATCAACGCTAACCAATCAATCAATATCATTGCCAGAAATAACAGAAAGTTGTCAGCACTAGGGAGCCAAATATACTCACCGTCAGGTAAAAGCAAGGAAAACGCAGTCATCAAGGGGAAACTTGTTGTGCCACACATCTATAGGCATGGGCTACACCAAAGGCAAAACATGGGTCCTTAACATCAACTCAACTACGTTTTTTTTTAAAGGAAAAATCGTGGTAAAATATGCAACACATAGTCATCAAATTTGGAAATGCCAATACATTCAACTGCGTTGGCCATAATTAAAGTTGTGGTAAAAACAACCAGCTCAGGAAGGCGGGTTAAGAAAAATCATGGGCATCCTTATGAGTGGAAAAAGGCGGTCCTTTACACAACAAATCATATGCTTTTAACCAGGCAAAATCGTATCCTTTAATAGGCAAAACACTGTCAAACTAGTAGGCTTTCCATGAAATGCATAAGACTTTCTTATCCAATAAAATTTAAATAATGAAATCACTGTAAAGGGGGAATGACTACACAGTCGTTACCTAACATGATTTTGTAGAGGAACGACTATACGGTCGTTACCTAAACACGATTTGCAGAGGAAAGGTATAGACAACAATTTGTACAATTCACAGATTTGAAGATGTAAACAATCAGTTACAGAGATACGATTTTATATAGTTTGCAGAGGGGAAGGTATATAGTTCACAGAGGAGAAAGTCATAATTGAACCAAATTGAGAGGTGGAATTAATCGAACGATGAGCTCAGGTATAAAATCACACCAAAAATTCTCCCAGGTACAAATAAATTCGCTCAGAAAAAAAAAAAGAAACTCAAACTATACCAAATGGATAATGGTCGACTCCTGAAATTCATAATCGCTACCACAGAAAATTACAGAGGTACTAATGTGGTAGGGAAGATGAAATTTATAAAATGTTTAATATCATAAATGTAAAATCGCCTTGCACAATCGGTGAAATAATGCAGGGTATCATTGCCCAGGAAAGCCAAAAGAAAATCGTAGAGAACAATAAGAGGAACACAAGGCTAGATTCTCCATCATTAACAAAAATCAGGGTCAATATTTTACAGCAATCACATATCACAATCGCCGAAGTCATAAACATTTCTCTTTTTTTCATCCATTACCGAATTACAACAACAGAGTTAATATTTTTACATCCGTTACACAATTATAATCGCTGAAGTAAAAAAACTAGTCAATCCAACAAGAACCAAACACAGATTGAAGTTAAATATTTTTCATCTCAGAATACCAATAGAAAATGATGATAACAGTAAGAGAATTCCAGGGCCCTAAGGATAACTCATCGAAAGGATCACAGGGGTTCTATCAGTTGAGGCGCAGAAAATAAACAACAAGGAAGAAAGATAATCCAAACGCCAAGGCTGTACTGAAGGACGCAAGTCAAACAATCAGGAAAGGACATCCATAGAGGTAGACGGTTGAAAGGTTCACCTTCGCTTCACCATCCTTGCACATAAAAG
Source organism: Picea engelmannii (assembly GCA_009831015.1). Taxonomy (NCBI): domain Eukaryota; kingdom Viridiplantae; phylum Streptophyta; class Pinopsida; order Pinales; family Pinaceae; genus Picea; species Picea engelmannii. Next base: position 1,267,669 of record ML779162.1, read on the forward strand.
TAGGGCGTTGAGATCCATAAGTCTTTTAACACTAAGGCGACAACCGTAGATCAGGCTCCTGGCCAACTGTTCATGCGAGGACTGGTGAGCTAGGGACGAAGGATAAACAACCTCAAGGTCACAATCAACACACACATGGCAGTCACGACATGCGGAAAACAAGGCCATAGGATATGACAACCCAGGAGCTAGGCTAAGAAAATTTCAGCTATCAATCTAAACATCCGATCTACTTACATAATCAACATGCAGATCCAATCATAAAACCTACAACATTCTACCATTCAAATGAAGAAAGTGTATCATTGCATGTTCTCCCTCTCCGAGTGACGTCCGCGCGCTCCATGCAACTCCCGCTCACCAACCGTCGAGACTTCACCGGTACCTCACAGCCAATGCTAGGGGAACTCTTCTTCCCCCTTAGCCCCCTGAGCCACAAAGGGGCCACACACACTATCCAGAGGTTTCGTCTAGCTCCCAGCTCGCCTCGCAAGGAAAAGCTACCACTCCTCTCTGAGCTGGGTATCCCCAACTCCCACAAGTAAATCAGTCAAGTAGATATTTCTACAACGTAACGTTACGTAAACAGAAGATGATCTTCATCCTTCTCCTTCCTTCATTTTATAGAGTTTCAAACTTCCTTTCTTTGCTAAAATATCATTTAATTAAAGTTTTAAAAATAAATTCCTAAACATTCCTCTTCGTACAAGTGTCACCCATCCCCTTCCTTCCTCATAAATTAACTTCTTTAATTAATTAATCATCTTTATTTCCCTCACCCACCTAGAGTCACTCCTAGAATCACTCCTAGGTGTCCCCAAATTCTCTTACAGGTTTTAATAACTTTCCTTTTTATTAAATTGCTTGATCAGTTTAAATTAGAAATCTCTTAATGGTAGATACTTTTTCTAAGTTTGACTTTCCGCTTTTGTCCCCTAATGTTTCCCCTTTTTCCCGTTTTATGTTTACCTCTTTTCCTAGTTCCTAAATTTTTAGATTTTCCCTCTTTCCCCTTTTAATTAGAACTCAAAAAGGCAGGTGTGGAATTTAACCCTTTTTCCCCTTTTATCATTAAATTAGTATTTTTTTAATTATCGCAAGATAAAACAATTAATTCCCTCTTTACATTTTATATCCACAGATTTTATTTTTTTATGAATAAATTAAATTTCTTACTCCCTTCATGTTACAAGATTTAATGAAGATCATAATTATTATTTAAGTTTTTTTTTATTTTTATTATTATTTTATTATTATTATTATTATTATTATTATTATTTTATTTAATTAGGGAAATTGTTTTAAAAATTACTTAACATGTTATTCGTCTTAGGGCCATCTAGGTTGATCCCTCTATCATCAACATGCGACGTGCCCTTCAGGATGCACTAGGTGCTCCAAGGGTGCCACTCGCCTCATTTGTTCCCTTGCGCAATGTTCCATTCAGGACGCACTACGTGCTCCAAGGGTGCCACTCGCCTCTTGACTGATTTGGTAGACATCAATAACCCCTGGAGTAACCACTCTACCAAGTGAACTTGTGGGAGAGTAAGGGCTTCTAAGGAATAAGGCCCCCACCTTATTGCACGCCCCTTAGAATCATTGTGAGCGACTATCGCAGTCTGCCCTCACGACATCGTGGGTCCTCTCGAACTAGGTAATTGTTAACCTACAGTTCGAGCCACGGAGGGAGTGCTAGTAGGCTGTGGCAGGGTTGTTGTCCACACCTCTCCCTCAACATCTCTGGTAGTCATGTGTGACCCCTTTACTCCATATGTCAGTCTGGTCGGCAAGCTATCGTCAGCCTGCATCATCAAAAAATCATGTCAGAACACATCCATATCATATCATCCAGCCAGATGCACTAAAATCACAGTAAAGTAATCAAACCCCAATGGCACACTCCCTGACTCGATCCATATTCCAAGGGGTTTCGTTGATGCCTCTGCATCCTCGAGGTCCAAAACTCTACACACTCAGTAAAACTGAGTCAATAGCACCTGTCTATGTCATTGTAGTAAAACAACATGTCATCAACCCATAATGCCTCATAATCAAAATCAAAAATTTTAATAGCATAAGAATCTGGATCACTTGCGAGAAAGTGTCCTCAAATAATAAGTTCACTCAGTGCACCAAAGCGGGTTGTTACATGAAGTTTCGATGAACATGTTTTTCATTTCTATAGCATCTGCATTGAAACTGTTTGAAAACATGGGATTAATGTCGTGCATGGAACTCCCAACAATATACCCATCATGATGGTTATGCTCTTTATTTTCATCGCCTATGTGGTGCAAAAAAAACATCATGCCAATTAGGCCCATGTGTTTTGTGGAAAGAAGAAGGTGCTAGAGGGAATTTCATATTTAAATAATGATTTTGTACTAATAGTCTTTAACTTATGGAGAAAAAAAGTACTTCGATGAGAGAAGAAAACAAAGACAAGAAATAACTAATGAAGCTTGTGCAATTTATATCAACTAGTACTTCTTTATCGACGTTATTACATGTCCTTGTAGTACATATGCGAGAACGTGTATCCCGAATGAATTTTAAAAGGAACAACGAAAATACATTCTACTAGGACTAGACATGGGCAAGAGTGACTTGTGAATGGGGCAAACACTGAAATTCTTTCAAACTGTTTATGTATGCACTTAAATTTTACATGGATAAACTATTCACATTCCTTAACGATATGGGATGGTTTTTGGACTCAAATATGACTCACAAATCCACTTGTTTCCATCATAAATTCATCATGTAAACCATAAACCCTATTTTTCTTTCAAAGTAAACAAATTGGTTGACACAAGTTTTAAGTTTGCATCAACCTTTTCTTCATTTTTATTTTAGTTTCTACATTGTATATGCAATGTATGTGTGTCATAGTTGTGATAAAAAATCCCTCTTTTCATTCATTGTTTAATCAACACCGTAAAACTATGCATGTCCAGATGGTGTTGTATCAATGTTGCTAAGTATTGCATGTGTCAGCGACATCATTATGGTGTCATGGTAGTGTCAGATTTAAATATCATTATGGTGTCATGGTAGTGTCATATTTAAATATGCATGCATTGACAATATGGGAGGGTTTCCAAACACAAAGATGACTCACACACCCACTCTATATATTTAATCTTGGCCTCATTTCATTCAAACTTTCTTAGATTAATGTCGCGGTGCATGGAACTCCCAACAATATACCCATCATCATGGTTGTGCTCTTTATTTTCATCACCTATGTTGTATAAAACCAACATCATGCCAATTAGGCCCATGCCTTTGGTGGCAAGAAGAAGGTGTTAGAGGGAATTTCATATTTAAATAATGATTTCATACTAATAGTCTTTAATTTATGGAGCAAAGAAGTACTTAGATGAGAGAAAAAAACAAAGACAATAAATAATTGATGAATCTTGTAAAATTTATATCAATTGGTATTTTTTTTATCGACGTTATTACATGTCCTTGCAATACTAGATGCGGTAATGTGTGTGTCGACTGAATTTTAAAAGGAACAATGAAAAAACATTGTACTAGGACTAGACATGGGCAACAGTGACCTATGAATGGGGCCAACGATGGAATTTTTTCAAATTGTTTCTGTATGCACTGAAATTTGACATGGATAGACTATTCACATGCCTTAACAATATGGGAGGGTTTATGGACTCAAATTTGAATCACAAACCCACTTGTTTCCATCATCAATTCATCATGTAAACCATAAAACCTATTTTTATTTTCTTTCAAAGTACACAAATTGGGTGACACAAGTTCATTGTCTTGACAATTCACTACTATCCGAGAGACATTTTTGTGTTTTGAAAACACAAGAGAATCACACTATTTACTCTTATTCATGCTAAGAATAGTTGTCAAGGGCCTATTTAGAATTATTAAATCTGCAAACCACTAGTTTCAATCTTCTTCAACAAGATTAAAATGTATCACACTTAACCTTCCTCCTTATCCCAAATAATTCAAAAAAGATTGTGTATTTTTTTTCCATAATTGTTGATAAAATTTTGATGTTTTTGTATAATTCTACTACTACTAAAAATAATCTAGTTTTAAGGTCACTATAAGTACTTGTTTATCGACGTTATTACATCATGTTCTTGTAGCACTAGATGTGGGAACATGTGTGTCAAACGAATTTTATAAGGAACAACAAAACAAAATTGTACTAGGACTATACATGGACAATGCCAGTGACCTGTACTCATGAATGGGGCCAACGTTGAAATTTTCACAAACTGCTTTTGTATGCATTGAAATTTCACATGGATAAACTATTCACATGCCTCAACGATATGGGAGGGTGTCAGACAATTGTCTTAGGTTGATGGATAATTGGTATGGATTGTTGGTTTTCATTGATGTCAACCATTGGAGAGTGATATTGTAGATTGATGTCAACCTTTAGTGATTGATGTCAACCCTTGGAGAAGTTTGTTAGCGAATCACAGTAGCAAAAAGGCACGGGTAAGGGAGCAATTATGTTTGATGTATAAAGACATGAATATCAATGTATATGTAGGTAATAATATTCTACATGGATAGTACATGTCATGCCATTTCCGGTGATATGTGGAACGCCACATAACTCCTCACGGTTAGAGAGTTGTGGCCTTGTGAAGTTGGAGAACCCTCATGAGTTATCTAGAAGCCCCTAGAAGGTCAAAGAAGTCAAATTACTCCAAAAACTCCTAGAAGAAGTTAAGTAGTCAAAGTGGATGAAACTAGGAGTTAATCATGGGTATAGTTGTTGCATTAAGAAAATAATTATAAATAAATTAGTTGCAACAAGAAGTTGTGAGTTTGGTAATTATGGTAAAGTAGTTGTGATGAGAAGATTGAATAGTCAAAGTGGTTGAACAAGAAATAAATTAAATAATAAAGTGGTTGCAACGAGAATTTAGTTAAAGGAAAAAAATCTATGAATTGAATATTTATATAAAAGTTAGTTTCAACAATAATTTTTGAGTAAAGAGAAATTGTTTAAATAACAAAGTAGTCAAAGTGGTTGCAAAGAGAAATTATTTAAATAATAAAGTGGTTAAGTGGACAAAGTGGTTAAGTGGTCAAAGTGGCTAAGTGGAAAAAGTGTCTAAGTGAACTAGTTGGTTAAGTGGACAAAGTGTTTAAGTGGACAAAGTGGCTAAGTGGACAAAGTGGTTAAGTGGATACTTCTAGAGGAAGCTACTTGGAGAGTATAAATAAGAGAGAAAGGGTCTCCCATTAGTATCCATTGATCATATTGAATATATTCAAGTTACTATGGTAACCAAAGGAGATCAAAGGCGAATTTTATAGGGAAGGTGAAGTTAAGAAGGTCGAAATTCAAGGGAGGATAAAGTCTTTTGATGATGCTTTCTAAGGTATGCTATTTACAGGTCATCTCACCATTTGTGCAATAACGTTTTTTCTACAATGATTCAGATAGAGAAATTTGGAGGCCATTGAGGAAACATATCCAAGTAGTTGTGATAAAAAGTTCAACTTGTGGGTCGTTGTATTTTTGGAGTTACACTCTATGGAAAATAGAGTTTGTGGCTAGTCCTAAAACTAGTCTAAACATATGTTTTGGGTAAAAATGTCATGACTTCTTCATAATAGATCCAACTTTGGTAAGACAAAATGTATTGGTTAGAGAACATTATTTAGTATGTTGTGTACCATTTTTAGATCCATACATAAAATATTCCATGTGGGGAATACTCTACAAGTTACCTCTCTAGAATAAGCCAAAATTCAACATGGTATGTCATTTTTTCTATAAATCCTTTTTTGGGATGTCCCAAGCAGTGAAACCTGGAGGAATTGTAGAAAAGAAATTGAATAAAATTGTGTACTATTTTCAAATCTTATTCATTACAGGTACATAGTTATGATTATTTCAAGTTAGGGTTGTTGACTAATCCAAAATTAGTCATGTGAGACTAAAGTAAAGTTTGATGAAAATGCTAGTCTCTAGTTGTTAAAGTTAAGGAAGGTTTTTAGGTATGTGATCATATACACCAGGTTTGTTATAGAGTTACAAATCAGATTTGGATGATGAAATTGATGAGGTATTTTGTTTGAGGTATGTTATAGATAAAGGTTGTATAACAGTGAGGTTGTGGCACATGGTTTGATGTATTGTTTTATGGTATTCAGTTATGGATAGTGTGATGTATTTCTAGAGAAATTTTGATGGTTATATTGGTATATGTATTTGGTATATGGTTGAGGTACATGTTGGGTACATGGTTGAGACAAGTAGTTGATGAGTTGGCACATACACGAGGTGTATAGTTGATGATGTTGGTACACCTTGATGAGTCATAGTTGATGTGTATTTGATGCATGATTGGTACATACTTGGTACATGGTTGGAGGCACTTGTTAGTAGTATTGTTGGCACATGGCTTATGGATGATGTAGGATACTTGCCTTGTTATATTATTAGAATCACATATTGATCTTGGTGATGATTATGAGTTGTTGTGATATGCTTGGTTGATGCATATTTTGGTGATATTGTGCATATGGTTGAGAGTTGTCTTGGTGATTGATATTAGTGAGTAAATATGGTTTGGTTGATAAGATTGATGAGATAGTTTGTTGTGATAGGTTGTTTAGACAGGTTGTTGTGACATGTTATTTGTACAGGAATTCATTCATTCATGGATTTCCATTAGCAGGGATTGCGCAGAGGAGGCGGGCTATCTGGAAGCAGTAAATTCGCACATGAATTTGTTAATTTTTGTACGACAGTGTGAGATGATTATAGATTGTGTTGAGAGCTCTTGGATTAGATTTTTGTATGAGATTGTTTCATGATCCATGATAAATACATAATATATGATAGTGGGGATTTTATCTTTTTGCTTTCCCGATAAAACATCTGTGTTATGTGTGATTGATCTTTCTTTTTGATATTGCAATTGGTGATTGTGTTTTAAATTCCACAAGAATATTAGTAGAAGCGATTTTGTATTTAGCAGTGGCATATAATTGTTAGATCAGAATAATCTAGGAAATACATCATTTTTATTAAAATTTCTACATGGTATCATAGCATAGAAGATTGCAGAATCTGAGTTTGTGATTGGATAGAATTCGAATTTGCAGAAAGTCTTTCTCCATGCTACAACTGATTCAAGATCGAAATGGATTTCAATGGCTTGATGTTAGAGTATTCACTTGAGGGAATATTGAACTACATTGCTTGGAAGGACAGGATGGAGGCAATACTAGAAGATAGTGGCTTAAGAATTCATTGACAAAGATGTTCCTAAGCCAGATGTTGCAAATCTTGATGCATGGAAAAAGAAAGTGGCAAAGGCGAGGAGGATATTGTTGGAGGGAGTATGAGACCACATTGTCTCAAGCCTCCATGGGAAATTCACACCATATGCAATGTGGGATAATTTGACGGATCTATTCCAAAACAACAACGACCATAGGAAATTGGTGCTCAAAGATAAACTCAGGAAGATCAAGATGGAGAAGGGTGACTCCATTCCAAAATATCTCACGAAGTTTGTCCAATGTCGGGATGAGATGGGGAGTGTGGGAATAACAGTCATTGATGATGATTTGGTGAGCTTGGATCTCCTAGGAATTCCCAAGAGTTGGCACAGTTATCAAGACTCTATGAATGGAAGGGAAAAATTGCCAGATTGGGAACGACTATTGTTGGATCTAGTGCAGGAGGAGTTCAGGAGGAACACCAAAGATGGCTCTTCATCAAAGAATGATAATGAAGAGGATTATGATTTGGCTGCCAAGGAAAGGAAAGGGAAGGGGAAGAAATTCTATTCAAAATCTAAGTCTAAAGGCAAGAAGCTAGATTTGTCGAAAGTGAAGTGTTTTCACTGTCATGAACATGGACATCTCGCTACTAACTGTTCGCAGAAGAAGAAGAAAAAGAAGGATTTTAGAGATGTAGGTGCTGAGGCCCTTGCCTCGCAATTTGAACTTGACTTCTCCTTGATCGCATGCATGGTGTCAAGTGCATTGGGATCGATGTGGTATTTGGATAGTGGCGCTTCCTTCCACATGACGAGAGATAAGGATATTTTCAATGACTTGGAGGAGAGAGATCTCAAAATGCATAAAGAGATGGGTGACGATGGATGATACAATGTGACTGGAATTGGTACCATTACCTTTCAAAAGGATTCAGGTGAACCATTTCAGTTGAAAGATGTTATGCATGTTCTAGGTCTGAAGAAAAACTTGGTCTCAGTCGCAATGTTGGAGGACAGAGGCTATTATGTTGTTTTCAACAATGGAAAAGCCTTCTTGCGACATAAAACAATTGGTCAAATCAAGAATATAGGGATTCGAGTTAAGAATATCTACAAGTTGGAGGTAGATGATTGTGCTACCATGATGGGCAAGGCAAAAAAAGTTGTGAGCCGAGATGAGGGAGAATTATGGAACAGGCGATTGGGCCATATTCATCACAGAGCCTTGAAAATCATGCAGAAAATATCTACTGGAATTCCAATGGGAACATTTGCTTAATTATATCAGTGCAAGGCTTGCACCATGGGGAAGTATGTAAAGTCCATCTTTCATGAAAAGGAGAACTATGCTTCGGTGATCCTAGAGAGAATTCACACAGACGTGTGTGGACCATTCTCGATTGCTTCAACAAAAAAGCATAAGTATTATGTTATTTTTGTTGATGAATTTTCTCATAAACGATGGATCTTCTTCATGCAGAAGAAGGATCAAACATTCTCAAAGTTTTGTGAGTTTAAAGCATTGGTGGAGAAAGAGTCGAGGAAGCAAGTGAAGGCTCTAAGGAGCGATAATGGTGGAGAATACATCTCTAATGAATTCAAAGACATATGCAGCAAAGAAGGAATTAAAAGAGAACTCATAGCACCTCATAACCTACAACAAAATGGGGTCGAAAAGAGGAAGAACAGAATGATCATGGGTGCAACACGAGCGATGTTTCATGATCAAGGCCTACTAATGCATGTGTGGGCGGAAGCATGAAAAACTGCAGTTTATGTGCAAAATCGTTGTCCTCATACATTACTTGGCATGTGTACACCTGAAGAAGCTTTCACTGGTAAGAAACTTGATGTTTCTCATTTTAAGATTTTTGGCTCATCTATTTATGTGCATGTGACCAATAACACCAGGAAGAAGCTGAGGCCGACTGCTGAAGTTGGGATATTTGTGGGGTACACATAAACACCCCATAATTATCGTGTGTATTTTCCTAAAAATAAGATGATTGTTATACGACGATATATAAAATTTGATGAAGGGAAAGCCATGCAGTTGTCACTTGAGAGGGAGGTAGACTTGCATGCAGAGGAGGAATTGTTGGTTCCAAAAGATGAGTCTCAATATGTGGATCAACCACATGAGGAGGTTCATGGAGTGTAGGAAGCCACTCATGTAGAGCCATCCATCAGAAATGGCAGAAAGTGCATCACAGAAGCTGATAGATTGAGACTAGATGTTGCACAGAATGTAGGAGCCCCTACTTCACAACATAGATATAGGGATGATTTTAGGGGATAAATTTTGCTCATGGGATAATTTTCCATGGTTTTTCCAAAAACGAGATTCGCTATTTTAAAAATGATTCGCCCAAATTCTATAGGATAAAATTATTTTACCGTAAAAATCGCCAAAATTTTATAAAAACTATATAAAATCCTTAGAAATTTGAATACTTTTACAAAACTATCGCCAGTCATTTATAGTTGGCATATGAAGGATTAGTAAGATTCGCCATGGTTTCTACATTTTAAAATAAATTTCCATCCTTAAAATCATCCCTGCATGATAGATAGAGACAGCCTCCTGATAGATTTATTGGATACATGGCTCTCATGAAAAAATGTATTGTGACTGAACCATCTTCCTTTTAGGAAGCAGTGTAGGATCCCACTTGGGTTGATGCAATGGTGGAGGAGTATGACTCCATTGTCAAAAATAGTGCATGGGAAATTGTCCCAAGACCGGTTGACAAATCAGTGGTAGGTTCGAGATGGATCTACAAGGCAAAGCAAGATGCTAATGGGAGTGTTGAGAATTACAAGGCCAGATTTGTGGCCCAGGGATTCTCACAGATTGAGGGGATAGATTATGATGAGACCTTTGCACTTGTCACAAGGTACTCTTCCATAAGATCCATCTTTGCACTCTCAGCGTAGATGGGCTGGCGTATTCATTAGATGGATGTAAAAAATGTGTTTTTCAAAGGGATCATTGAGGAAGAAGTGTACATAGAGCATCCTGAAGGATTTGATATCTTCAGCAGCAAGTCGCATGTGTTCTAAATCAAAAGAGATTTGTATGGGCTGAAGCAAGCACCCCGTGCTTCGAAAAATCAGATAGATAGTTATTTCACCAAACTGGGCTTCACCAAAAGTGAAGCAGATGCAAACCTATACCAAATTGTGGTGGAGGGTAAGCTTTTAATCATTGTTCTTTATGTTGATGATTTAATACTGATTAGTGATGAGCATTTGATACACTCATGCAAGGAGGACCTTGAAAAGGAGTTCAAGATGAAGGATATGGGCCTCCTTCATTATTTCCTTGGATTGGAAATATGGCAGTGAGATGGTGAACTTTTTTTGTCTCAAGCCAAGTATGCAAGGGAGATATTGGGTAAGTTTCACATGGAGGGATGCAAACCCATGGATACTCCTCTTCCAGGAAATTGGAAGAAAGAGGATGTTACTTCAGGAGAGGTAGTGGATGCTACTATCTATTGACAGTTAGTGGGTTCGCTAATGTATCTAGTGAACACGAGACCGAACATTTTCTATGTAGTTAACCAGCTGAGTGAAGTGATGGTTAATCCTACCAAGCTCTTTTGGAAGGTGGATAAGCATGTCCTAAGATACCTAAGGGGCACATCTGAGTATGGCTTATGATACAAATAGAAGGGTGAGTTGAATTTGCATGGCTTCACAGATGTAGATTGGGAGGGTAGCCCAACAGACAAAAAGAGCACATCAGGGGGTATCTTTAGTATTGGATATACAATTGTTTCTTGGTACAGAAGGAACTAGATATCTATGGCACTCATTTCAATGAAAGCGAAATACATGGTAGCGATTCAAGCTTCATGTGAGGCTATCTGGATAAGAAATATCTTGGTTGGTTTGTATGGTTCTCATTTAGATCTGGCAGTGATTCATTGTGATAATAAGAGTTGCATTAAAATCTCGATTAATCCTCTGTTTCATGATAGATCTAATCATATAGATATCTGATATCATCGTATCATAGATTGTGTGCAACAGAATATCATGTTGCTTCAGTACATTCCTATGAAAAATCAGGATACAGACATTCTGACGAAGGCGCTTACTAGGAGAAAATTTGAATACCATAGAGATATGATCAAGGTGAAGGATAATCCCTTTCTTGTTGAGAGGGAGTGTTGATATTCAACAAGAAGATCCTAGTGAAAACTATGCACCTACACTAGGATGGAGCCTCATGCTATGTTTAGGTGGAAGTCTATTTTAGATGATGAGCAAATTCTATTTATAGATGAGGTCTATTTATAGATGGTGAGTGAATTCTATTTATAGATGTATGTCGACTATTATTATCCGTTAATATTAGTTGGACAATAAATATTAGTCTATTCTCAATGATCACTTGGAAATAGTTAACTGAAGTGGAAAATCATTTAGTTATAAGAAATTTGAGTTCAAAGGTTGATTGGTGGGACATGCAAGTCGAATTAGCTGTAACAGAGTTGGATGTGTAGTTATGTGAGTTGTGAAGTAGTTTAACTCAGTTAAGTGATTTAAGCTCAGTTGTATTAGTTGTAACTGAACTTACACTAGTGAGAGATCAATGAATTAATTATTAATTAATTCACAATCAATGATCTCACATGCAGCTGAAGATTTACCATTGTTAACTACATGCATGTTAGATCCAGTGGAGACCCAGTTGAGATAACAGGTGAAATAGAAAGTTTGACTATCAATTGTGACATTAGTGAGTGCACTCATGCAACCACACACACATTGGATATGTGCATGAGGATTTCACAGCCTAGGAAAGAGGAATTCATTCATTGCAGGGATTTCCAATAGGCTAGGGATTGTGCAGAGGAGGCAGATTGTCTGGAAGCAGTAAATTGGCACATGAATTTGTCAATTTTTATATGACAGTGTGAGATGATTGTATATTGTACTGAGAGCTCTTGGATTAGATTTTTTTATGATATTGTTTCATGATCCATGATATATACATAATATATGATAGTGGGGTTTTTAGCTTTATGCTTTCCAAGTAAAACATATGGGTTATGTGTGATTGATCTTTCTTCTTGATATTGAAATTGGCGATTGTGTTTTAAATTTCGCAAGAATATTAGTAGAAGCGATTTTGTATTTAGCAGTGCCATATAATTGTTAGATCGGGAGAATCCAAGCAATACATAATTTGTATTAAAATTTCTACATGATATTTGAACAAGATTAGGTACTGCAGAATTCATTTATAGTTTAATGCTATGTTGTACATGTTCATATATTCCATATTTTTTCCTCTAAAAACTACCTTATAATTTATCCTAGACTGATGCTCTATTGTAGTTTTAATCTTTTCTCTATTCATCCCCCATCTAGATATTTAAATTTTATAATGAAGTGTTTTATATCTTTCCTTTAATCAACCTATGTTCTATTGACCAAGTATCCAACACATATTTGATCTCAGATCTTGATTCCATCCCTTGTCGTAGGAATTAGCAATCTAGTGGAAGGACACGAGGCCCAAAGATGTCACCTAGGAACCAATAGAACTTTTATAGAACTTTTCATACCTATAGACTCGAGGACAAAGTCAATGATTGAATGAATGGATTTTCACTACCATATGTAGCATGAGGGAAATAATGGAAGACTACCCACACACACACACACACACACACACACACACACCACTAATAGGGTAATAGAGGAGACTGAAGTCACCACTAAGTTTTTGGGACAAACTAAGAAACCCTAGAGTAAGACAAAAGAGGATTAAAATAAGAGGGTGAGCCATTAGACTGAAAAGTACCTTAATATATTTCCAATGATAACCTATCATCACATATTCATGGTGATGTGACTATATTTGGGTAGTATAGATAATAGTGCTACACATGCAATCCCCATATCTTCATACATTTTGAGTACATGTGAGCTGCACATAACGTTTTTTATCATGATATATATACTTGTGGATTGGGTAATGAGGGTTTTTCCTTTCCCATTTCAGGTAAAATTAGTGATATGATATGTTAATGACTTTTGTTTTTACCATGACAACATTCAACATAAAAAAACAAGGGGATTAGGCCTTTAATGATGCTTCTATGGCTTGTAGGCCATGTATAACACCTTAAACCATGACACATGCCTTTTGTAAGGTATCAATTTCCCAAGGGTGGTATGCATGTACAATTATAAGGTTTTGAAAACCATGAACACGTCTATTATCCTATATCATGGTTCAAGTCTATAGAATATGGAATTGATCCCTATACAAAACATCTAAGGCACATGGACCATGCACAAGTCCTTGGACCATGAAACATCCCATATAGAAGTAATTATGTCCCAAGAAAGGGATATATTCTAATATTTGGTTCACCAAGGATGGGACTCTCAACATAAGAAATGTCGTGGTGCTAAAAGTTAGGGGTTTGGGTTCTAAATGTTAGATTTAAACAATTATTTTAGATGCTAATGACTTGTATTTTTACCATGATGTAACATCCCGCTCTGGCGCACTGACAAAACTTATTCTTTGAGGACACTTGCTCGCAAGTGATCTGGATTTTATGATGATGAACCACTTAACCTTGATGATGATGCGTCATGATTGATGACAGGATGTTTTACTATTGCTA
>ML779162.1:1295378-1325184 GCA_009831015.1 Picea engelmannii
TCAACCAGTGTGCGAGGAGAAGGAGGTCGATGCTAGGGCATGCTAGAGAGATGAGAGCACACCAAAAAGGAGGGAATGCTAGTTCAAACCTGCACACTAGGAGGATGTCGAGGGCACACAAGGAGAAGGAGTGGAGGTCCCACTAGAGAGAGGAGGGCACGCCAGAGAGAGGAGGACATGTCGAAGAGAGGAGGGAATGTCAAAAAGGAGGGAACATTGGAGAAGAAGATCAAGGGAACACTGTGAGTACTAACAATTTGACAGTCAATTCAATATGGTTGTAAGTCTCCTTGCCAAGTCTTGACAATTCTCATTTTATGTGTCTTTAATTATCACATGGATGGTTTTAAGAAGCTATGAGCTGAGGTCCCATCTTCATTTTTGTTTCCCAAATTCTATTTACATTTTTCTTGTGATTGGCACATTGGTGGAATTATTTTGTGTTCTCATCTCTATTGATAGCCATATTTCTCTTCTTTTAAGTCTTATGGTATTTTCCTCATCAACAACCAACTTTCTTTTTTTCTGTTCCAATTCCCTAATTTGATCCTTAAGAAAATCATTGAAAACCCCTCTATCTCAATACAAATTAGGGCCTCAACCTTTATTTCAACAAAATATAGTTCTATATCACCCTGAACCTTTTTTTGATGGGACCAAGTTGTAATTAAATTCTTCATGGACTTCAAATTTGATTCGAATTGAATACTTGTTGGTTCCCTAAGAGTTGCATCACAAACTCTTCCTCCTACAAGCTGGAGTGAGTTGGATGGACTCAATATCAAAAATCCCAACATCTTCCATTTTCCTTTTGAAAAAAATCAAACAAAGGATCTGGGTGTGCTACATTCCCCTAAATATCCGCTCTACTTAAAGTGAAATTCAAACCCCTTCCTATAATTATGATCCCTTGCTTCAAAATTCTTGATCATAGAGAGCTTTCCAAAAAGACTCTCTATATTCATGGGGTCCATATATATTCAAAAATATGAACAAATACCCTAAATCCTAGGAGAAGAGGTCCACACCTATACCATAGTCAAGTAAAATAGATCTAAATAGACTTAAATATATTTTCCTCCACCTAGTAATAATCCCCCTAATATGTCTACTTAATCAACGGAAATAAATTCCAACCGCCTAATAGCTAAGCCAATTTACTCGATATCCTTTCCCCATCACCCATTGTTTCTTAATTTATAATAATAATACTAATTAATGGTAGCTACCTTACCTAAAATCAAAGAACAAAAACAACAATAGGGTGTTCTCGAACCCATCATTTCACTACATGTAGACATATCTATCTAGAGTGAGGTATGTATTTCCATCCCCTCCCCTCTTAAACACATAGATTTTGCATTAGAGAAAAAAATGGACAACTTCAATGAATATGTACTTCAATTAGAAATTAAACCATATATTAATATTAATATAATATAATATAATATATTATATTTGTTAAGGATTTCAATTGCAAAATGTACAATGATAGTCATCTTTAACAACCGCACCCCCTTCTACTCACATTTGATTGCTATCGAGCATTGATGCCATAAGATTTTAAAGATTGAGTAGTGTTCGACTACAAAATAAGAGCACACTTAGATAAATTTGAAGGAAATGTACAATAATGGCAATATCAATTAGTATCATGCAACCTTGAAATTGCTAAAATAAAATATGAATTGTCTATAAGTTTAATTATATAGAAAATTATACCACTTTCTTAGCAAATTTTATTGAAAAGATATTCTCTCTGTCAAAAATTGAAAAATAAATCCCCCCTACGAAAACCAAAAGAACACAACACAAAAATTTCTTGATATAATGTAGAATAATTGATAGGTGCTAAAAAGTAAATTGGAAGCTAAAGATACTAAAATTTAGAGTTTGATTTTAGTTTGATTATCCATTTAGCAACAACTATATAATTTAAGGAAATGGAAATTCAATACACTCCCTCATAGGAAAAAAACAAAAACTAAAAGGGAAACTCACAAAAACAAGGGTAGCACAAAAGAATTTAAAGAAATTAAAGATAAAAAGAATAGTAGAAAAATGATCATCATTATGACACTAAGTACAAAATTACATCAAGCCACTAGACAACATTAAAAAAAAATCCAATACCCTCAACAATGTAAGGAGACATTTAACTTAATCATAATACCTTGAAAAATGTGTTAGGGATGCATGCTCCCTGGCCATTTCCATGTGTTGGGGAGCATATTTAAATTGTTGCAATCCCTACATCTTAGTTAGATTGTTGAAAACCCCTTCATCTTAGTCACGGATGATTTTAGGGGATAAATTTCACTCATGAGCTATTTTTCCATGGTTTTTCCCAAAAAAAGATTCACTATTCTAAAAATGATTCGCCCAAATTTTATAGGATACAATCATTTTACCTTAAAAATTGCCAAAATGTTATACAAACTATATAAAATCCTTAGATATTTGAATATTTTTACAAAAATATCGCCAAACATTTATAGTTGGCATATGAAGGATTAGTAAGATTCGCCAAGGTTTCTACATTTTAAAATAAATTTCCATCCTTAAAATCATCCCTGATCTTAATTAGGAGCATATTTAGATTTTTTCAACCCCTGCATATTAGATTGTCATTTAGTTAAGATTGTTGAGGAGCATCTCCCTCCACTGCCAGTAATTTAAAGTTTCTATTGAAGCACATAATCATAGTCGATGTAGACAAAATAACAAATGTCTTGAATATTCATACAATATTAAACCTTATGTTTTCTATAGTGAAAATTCTTAACTAGTTCCCTCCCTGGATGGAGGGGGGAAATATCCTAATTAGACAAGAGCCTTATGGTTTTATTCTCATGACTATTGTTTTCTTTCAATGCAAATTTCCATTTTAATATTTTTATATTTTAATGGTATTTTTTATTTCTCTATATCAAAATGAAATGGGTTGAAATATCTTACAAGATTTCTTCCATTTATGTGGATAATTAGCTCATATGTTTTGTCATTATCAGTGCACACACAATAATCAATCAAGAAATTATTTCTTTGGTTGAAACCTATTGCTCCTTCCCATAGCTAGTTTTCATCGAAGTTGAAATTCTTGCATTTCATTTTCCTCTTGCATGGTTTAAAGAGTCAAGTCGAAAATCCATAATTTTCATGACCACTCCTTTGAGTAACAACAACCTAAAATCAAGTGCTATTTAAATTTATCTAGCAATTTTTCTAGGGCTCTTCAAACCCATCTTAGCCTAGGTGCAGAGATTTGGAATAGGATTGTTAGAATAAATTTCCAAAGTTTATAAAAAAAGATAGAGATTTGAGTTAGGGAGTGAAATCTAGTTGTTATATCATTGACTTTGGGAATCCCTTCTAACACAAGGGTAAATAATGAGGTTGCATTGGGGTCGATAGAGTAATCAACACTGCTTTCTTGGTCTTGGTGTAGTGGTTGCACGTATTACGGGGATCACTTGGGAGAAACCCATCTATATGAGGAATTTCTCAAAGTGGTTTCAGGCTTAGTTACCCTGCCCCTGCATGTAAACCAGACTGTCGATTATTCCCCCTCTGCTTTGGTATACTAGGTGGTACCATAGAGGCCATAATATTTTAGAGTTCCTACCCAAGGTGACAACATAGGGAAGGTGGTGTTGTACCTTGGATCGACATTGTCTAGACTCACTCGGACTCCTTGGAGGGTTTCCCACTACTCGGTGAGGTAGCTTACACCATGGAATTAGTTTGTTAAGTAGGTTGTCAACATAACTTTCCCACCTGTTGAAACTCAAACCCTTCGTGCATCAATCCCGTGATATTGGATTCCATCACCAGCTAGCACTTCTTTGTGAGAAGGTTTGTTTGCATGCTTGACTCCTATATTAATTAGCATGTGTTTTTTGTTCTCCTTGGTGGGCCTTAGCATTGCGTTTGTGTCTAATGGCATCACATAGTCTGTGTCTTAAGATTATGTATTTTGGTTTTCTTAACATCTACTAATAAATATTATGTTTCTAGGAATATCTATTACTTCTCTTTCTATTTTATGATATATCACCTTGTTTACACTTTTGTTTTCAAAATCTTTCATTTTTTATGATTATTTCACTTCAATTTATTTATACAAAGATTTCCTTGGATAATTATTTTGAATAATGTACAACTATATTTATTTTGTTTCACATTGTTTTCTTTTATTGGTTTTTTTAACTTAAATTTATTATTTCTAACAACTTGTAACTTAGCTTTTAATTTATGATAGAAACTTGTATCTTAGGTTATTATTCAAAATAAAATATTTTATCTTAGGATACCTACCACCCCTAAGGTGAAAGAGCTCCATTAACTATATCAATAAATTTATTTTCCAATGAATAGTTGGTTTTAGGGATTATAGAAACATATATTCCATTCCCTTTTATAGAAATATGGATTTTGTTCCCTTGTTCCTCTTAACCAAACCTACAAGAGTGTTTTTGTCACATGTTACTTCTAGGCTAGAAGCTCCTCCAAAAGTGGATTTGGATGCCAAGATAGTGGGGTGCTCATTAATACATGAAATGATTCTGCTCCATGAGAACCAAATAATATCCTTTCAAGAAAGAGTGTTACACCAACAAAATCATGCTTGGACACTTTTCAAGGTAATTGGACCTTGTTTATGTGTTGTTAGATATTCACCCAATGTATTAATGAGAACCATTGCTTCCTACTTGGTGCTCCCATTAATTTTGTCTAAATATGATACACGAAATGTTGAACGGTGCTAAAAATATACCAAGGGAATCTTATTGGCATTGCAACTTAAGAATACTTCTGATAAATACTTTGTTTTGGGTCAGAATAGTAAGCACATGATCCCTTATTCCAGGATTAAAATTTCTATGTAAACAATGCAATTGTGTACCCATGTTTCCATTGTCAATCTGTTTGAAAGAAAATAATCTTCTTATAAGCTTTGAGTTGTTGCAATAATCATGCATAATACTGCATTTTGTATGCAAAACTAGCTGGATTATTCATTGTTATTCTCTCTATCTCTTTCTTGTATCCATTCACCTGGAATTTTTGTTGATATCCATTTTGAAAAATGGATTTTATTTTGTTGATTATATTTATGATCATTTACATGGTATCCATCCAAGATATGGATATAGGATAAAATCTATTATACCTTGTGATGATAAGAAGATAGATAAATTCATTGATGATGAAGAAGTCGGGTTCAACTAGAGTAGATAATTTTATTTTGATGATTGTTTGTTGAATTAGAAACTTATAGATCACTCCCCAAACCTAGGTTATGTTCATATTGAATTTGAAAGTACTAAAGTAGAAGAACAATAAAATAAGGGAACATTCCCTAAACCTATCTTCTATCCAAACAAAATTATGCATCACACAAATTTTGAAATTTTAGACATTGTTAAGATGACCACCACATCCCGTATCGAAATTCACAAAAATGATGTAACGAATGCATCGTATATAGAGATAGAAAAGAAAGGATTAATATATGTTGTTTAAGTATCTTTTTTTTGTTTTAGTATAGATTAAGATCATTCTTGATATAGGAAATCGTTTTAAGATTAATGCTTGTCCTTTTTTAGTATGAAGTATCCCATGAACCTAAATATTCAAATATTTCCTCAATTATCCTTGATGAGCTCATTTGACTATGAAGTTGAGTATTATGCAACTTTTGATATCAATACGGATATATGGGATTAAGAAGAAATAACAGTTATTTTCACCTAAATTATTAACTCCTTCGTTTCCTTTTCCATTTCACTCTTACATTGCATAACAATTGTGTGAATAATGAGGGTCGACTCCTGTATATACTAGGCATAGGAAGGAGTGAGAAGTTAACTCAAATTAGGGAGAGAATGCATGTCATTACAACTAGCCTTTTGGACTTGACTTCCCAACTCAACTAGACTTGTAACTAAACTTTGCATGTTATGGAAACTCGTCCTTGAGACTTGACGTTGCATGGCATGCCAACTCAACATGAAACTCGACATGCAACTAGACATCAACTCGACATCCAGCTCTACATGCAACTAGACATGCATGCAATGCAACTTGACATGCATGTAACATGCATGCATGCAACATGAAACATGCAACATGACTTGTCAGCTTGGATTTGTCCACTCGAAATCAAACTAGATATGTTGCTCAACCTTTTACAACTTGAGTTTTCCACTCAAACTAGACATTCAACTCGACTTTTATAAATGGAAATTTGAATTTCATTTCACGTTGGATAATAATGTTACACATTCCAATGCACTTGATCAATACCTTTACATTATTTTCATAAGGAATATTGTTTGTGTCTATCTCATAGAGGACAACCCTCACTTAACACTCTTGTTGGTTAGAAAAAAAGGGCACATGAATCTCCGGTAAGACAAACTAAAAGATCCACCAATTACCTAGTATAACATTTTCACAACCATTTCCCATTCCACCAACTACCTAGAATGGCTTGGGTTGTAACAACCATTGCCAATTCCATTCATGGATTTTATTAGTGGTTATCATACCACCCAATGAAAACATGATTTAATCTTTAAAATACTATACAAATTCTTGAAGAAGCTAGTATTCATAACTTCCCACAACATTATTGGTGCCTCTAAAGTTGTCAACTCTTATTTTAACTTGTATGGAGTAATTTTGGCTTACATTTGGCCATCATTTATGATCACAACTCTTAATTTTCCCTAGACTGAGATATGGGTGCCAATATGAGGTTTTATGCACTAGGGACGGGTCTCAAACAATGGATAGAGGAGAAATTGATGGAATTAGGCCATAGTTAAGGTTCTTAACGTAATGATCTATTATCAAGACCTCTAACCATATCATTGAACATTTGAAGTGTATCTTTGGCATATTACAGGGTTATGGATACAATCAAGATTTGTTTTATAGTAGGGATGGGTTTCGATTCCTTAACCATAGCCAAAGGACAAAAATAAGTTCCTTACACTAGAATTGTCCATGAACATGAGCACAAACCATGAAAAGGGACCTTTAGAGGTGATATTTATCCCCCAAGTGGAATATAGGTACCATTAGGAGGTCTTACATGCTAGAAATGGGTCTTAAGATGGTATTGGTCATGGTTGAGGGTGGAAAATAAGGCCCTTTCACCCTAGATGAATCCTTTAGGGATCAAGATCCATAAAAAAAAAACATAATCCATATAGCATTTCATATATAGGTCATCATTGTCCTTTAAGTGAGATATGAGAATCATTATGACATTTGTCCATCAATTATGGGTTTCAAGGACTTAGCCACAGTTGGGGGAGAAATATTGGGAAATAAACCCTAAAAGAATATTTTTAGGCTAGTGGGAAATGATTAAGGCCTTGAATTACAACACAAGTCATCTAAAATGTATATTTTTCATATGAGTAGGATAAGGGTGCCATTAAGATTTTTTCTGTAATAGGGATAGGTATCAAGTCTTTAGCCATGATTGGGGAAGGAAAACAAGGTCATTAATTCCTAAATGAATCTTATAGTTCTTATGGGAAATATTCCTCAAACCCACAAAAACCTTTAGAAATTACCTTTGTCCTTTAATAGGTTATGGAGTAATTTTATCTTACCTTTGGCCATCATTTATGATCGTAACTCTAAATTGTCCTTAGAGTGAGATATGGGTGCCAATATGAGGTTTTATTCACTAGGGACCAGTCTCAAAGAATGGATAGGGGATAACTTGATGGAATTAGGCCATAATTAAGGTTCTTAACCTAATGAGCCATTATCAAGACCTCTAACCATAACATTGAACATTTTAAGTGTATCTTTGGCATATAAGAGGGATATGGATGAAATCAATATTTTTTGTATAGTAGGGATGGGTCTTGATTCCTTAACCATAGACAAGGGATGAAAATAAGTTCTTTACACCATAAAGGGATATATGTGGGTCATTGTCGATGAACATGAGCATAAACCATGACAAAGAACCTTTAAAGGTGATATTTATCCCCGAAGTGGAATATAGGTACCATTATGAGGTCTTACATGTTAGGGATGGTCTTAAGTTGGTATTGGTCATGGTTGAGGGAGGAAAATAATTCTCTTTCACCATAGATGAATCCTTTATGGATCAATAGCCATAAAAAAAACCATAATCCATATAACATTTTGTATATAGGTCATCATTGTCCTTTAAGTGAGATATGAGAATCATTATGACATTTGTGCATCAATTATGGGTTTCAAGGACTTAGCCACAGTTGGGGGAGAAATATTGGGAATTAAACCCTAAAATAATATTTTTGGGCTAGTGGACAATGATCAAGGCCTTGAATTACATCATAAGTCGTCTAAAATGTATATTTTTCATATGAGTAGGATAAGGGTGCCATTAGTATTTTTTTTAATACGGATAGGTATCAAGGCCTTAACCATGATTGGGGAAGAAAAACAAGGTCATTAATTCCTAAATGAATCTTATAGTTCTTATGGGAAATATTCCCCAAACCCACAAAAACCTTTAGAGAGTACCTTTTTCCTTCAATACGATATGGAGTAATTTTATCTTACCTTTGGCCATCATTTATGATCATAACTCTCAATTGTCCTTAGAGTGAGATATGGGTGCAAATTTGAGGTTTTATGCACTAGGGACGAGTCTCAAACAATGAATAGGGGAGAAATTAATGGAATTAGGCCATAATTAAGGTTCTTAACCTAATGAGCCATTATCAAGACCTATAACCATCAAATTGAACATTTGAAGTGTATCTTTGGCATGTAAGAGGGATATGGATGCAAAAAAGAGTTTTTGTATAGTAGGGATGGGTCTCGATTCCTTAACCATGGACAAGGGATGAAAATAAATTCCTCACACCATAAAGGGATCTATGTGGGCCACTGTCCATGAACATGGGTGCAAACCATGAAAAAGGACATTTAGAGGTGATCTTTATCCCCCAAGTGGAATATATGTACCTGTAACATCCCCAGCCACCAACAAGTCAGGCAATGCCGCTACTCAGCTATGATACCAATTTTTAACATCCCTGGCCATCAACCCCACTATCGGGCAATGCTACTACGCAGAACATACATACATACATACATACATACATACATACATACATATATATATATATATATATATATATATATATAATGAAATTTAGCCAAAAAATACAAAGTAACCGCAAAATTACTGCTAACATACATAATTAATGGAAAACAACCATAATTCATACTTGCAACAGAATACATGATAACATTTCAAAGACACAGACATGCATCACATACAAATTAAGTACATAATTAATACTTATCTTTAAACTAGAGTAATTCCACCAACTACGAGCAGACCTTCCATGAACCTCCCAACCTTAGACCGTGTTGCTCATCACGCTCATCAGTGGGTCACCCCTGAGCTGGGACTAAGCTCCACCCAAGGCAAGGGAATCCTAGACTAGGTTGAGGTTATAAGAAAACTACACAATGCAACTGGAAGGATTCTCTCTAGGAGCCTTCTTACGCCCACTGCTCATGAAATCTCATTCCCCACATGCATGTTCCACCCGGGAGTATACACCTTCACAAGAACAGTCCATCGGTTGCTTCACCTCCCTCTCTGGGTCTCGATAATAGGTCGGATCAAGAATTCTCAGGGCTCTGTAGTTGGTGCTGGACTCTCTCTGGGAGAAAACCACTTCCCAGTTGACTCTCTCACCTAGAGAGAGCTACTCACAGGCCTGACAACCTACCTCTTCTACCACAAGCATGACAACCCGCTTCTTTAGCACACTCCTTGAATCAGCTCCATCCAGATGAGGACAATAGAAGCGGTTCAACACCCATTCATAGAGGGATGATAGTATAAACAACAAATGGGCATGGCACCGTAGGCGGAAAAAGCCTACGCTAAAACATGACACAACTAAGGTGATTACCCAGGTGTCGGGTTCCTCATAAAACACGGAATGACTCACAGATTGTGGGTTTTAGGATGTGTGACAAGAAAATTATGTAGAGGTTCATGATGGAGGCCAAATGTAGAGACTAGGAAGAATTCAAGGGAATACACCGATCAACTTCACGGTTCTGGTTTTTAGGAATACGTGGTTGTGCCGAGGTTCCATGCAGAGGAAAAAGGGTTCAGAGGAGGATCAGTCCACGGGTTTTTCCCATTGGTTTCAAGGTGCAGGGAAAGAAGAATGTAGAGGTCGATCATAGAGATCTCATGGTTTCAAATGTAGGATCGAGAAACTAGTTGAACGAACCCCCAAGTCACCTGACACTTCAAATTTTAACTGCATGCACCCAAGTCGACACTTGTCTTCCTGGAGCTTCATGCATTACCTTTGGCACACATTTCCATTCCCAGGACTTAGGATAAAAACATGTCTTTCACATGGCTTTGTAATAATAACAAATTATTATTCTCAAGGAATTAAGCCCCTAATATTAGCACCTCTTTCCAACCTTTCAACCCCTTTTCCCTTACCCACCCCGTGGAATCTTAGTCCTCCATGACTCTTTCTTCATGTTTGGTATACATGCAACGATGTTTTATATTTTATTAATGATCTGCATGATTACAAATATAAAATCAGGCTCATGGCCTTAAGAATCTAGGCTCTCTGACCTAATAAACACATAATCCCACTAACTTATATACACTTGGCTCACCATCCTACAAAACATGTTTACAATTCATAAATAAATCTGGGTCACTACCAGGGGATATTACAATCCCATCCCCTTATTTTTTCACTTTCCTCAGTGAAACTCTTCACACAACATCAACAAGATTTCCAAAATCTTCAAAAAGATGCGGGTATTCTGCCCGCACAACATCCTCATGCTCCCATGTTGTGTCCTCAGGATCGTACCAGGTCCACTAGACCTTTACAAGCCCTATGGCTCGATTCTAGAGCTATTTTCTCTTCTAGTCCAATATGCACACCAGATGCACTTGCAAGATGCCTTCTTTCTCCACCTGAATCATATTCCAATCAATTACATGATTAGCATCAGGTATATATTTCTTAATCAATGAAATATGAAATACATTATGTACAGTCATGGATGCAGGTAATGCAAGCATATATGCAATGTATATATATGTATATACAAACAATTATATTAACATTATAACCTGTATACAACATAAACTAAATAGAGAATTGTACTTATCTTTTGATTGAGAAGACCTTCCACATCAACATGGTCTAGGCCAGGGTACCAAACCTCAAAAGCACTCCAACCAATAGTCTCTCATTCCCCACATGCCTGTCCCACCCCAGGAGTGTACCTTCATTGTAACACAGTCCATCGACTGCTACACCTCCCTTTCCTTGAGCTTCAACAACAGGTCAGACTAGAAGTCTCAGAGCACCGTGGCTCAAGGAGTTCCAACTGCCCTTAGAGGTCTCCAATCAACATCTTCTTGAGACACTCTTTGTATTCAACATTCTAACTTTAATCAACATCATCTCATCTGCATCACTCACATGCAGTTATCATGAGAAAACATAAAAGAATTTATTTAGAAACTCAAACTTAGTTCAAAGGGAATTCATCTTTTCCCCAAAACATGAAATTCTATTTCATAATTCATCTTGGTTTTTTCCATATTATGAATGCAACCATCCTTGTGGTTTTCCACAGGCACCAAATTGCATACCAGTTTTCCTATAATGCTTCATCTTGCATACAACCAACAAATTGTCAGTATTTTCTGTACATCATAATTCAACATGTGCAACACCTTATGCAATGATCTTAGAAATTCCTACACCTAGAAATTCAATCACAATTACCAAAAAATTTAACCAAATAGAATAACTCATCATTCTATGCATATGCATGTTCATAATTAATAACAGTAAGTTTATTATTTCAATTTTCTAAACATAAATTTTTTTGTAGTCTCTATTCCTGTGATTACCTGGCTTGCAACTTTCCTTTTGCAATGTTTAACAGTTCCTGAAATGTTCTCAATTTCATGAGTTAGAAACATTTCATCCATTAGTATAATTACTTCCATGCCAAAAACATATATACATGCACTCACAAAATGCATTCAACAAAGTGAATTTAAGTATACAATTCCATCATGTATGAGTGCAACTTTTCCCCTTACTAGACATGAGTACAACTCTCAATGCCTATTTATTCAGTGCACCTTGAATCAAATTACATAATTCTCTTTATCTCAGTCATGTATCTCACCATCCATAAGTTGGAATTGTGGCCAATGTGTCGACACATTCTCCACACACTTCCTATTGTCTTCCCAATTAATTGGATGCCTTCCTTTTCGACCCGAACACTACACCAAGAATATAATTCTGTGGTGCTCATTAGTGTTAGAAAAATGGTTGCAGCCCAAGTTTTATTTAAAGGTAGGAAGCTTTTAGTATCTGTGTGGGTCATAACTTTTCCATATCCATACCTTTCCATATCCAACTAGGTCATGGTCTCATACATGACTAGATTACTGGCATTCATTCCTATAGCAAGTTCTTATCTTTTAATTCTTTGTTTATTACCCCATAACCAAATTAACATGACATTCTACTATGTCAGTGTGTGCATTCAGAAGATAAAAATATTTGACTTAATACAAGCCTCCATCCTTTACCACATCTAGTGGTATGCACTCAATAATATAATCATGTGATTTTATATAATAATTCTGGCTAAGGAAATTCTTACCTAAATTTCCTTTCAACAATTATGCAAAAAGAGTAATAAAACTCATACTTGCATGACTACCATTAATAAATTTTATACTACATGAATGTTTGATGGAAGTAGAAGCTTTCATGCTTCTTTTATCAAACCTATAACCAACATTTCAGCTTTATGTTTCTTCTCTCCTTATGTAGAAACATCATCAAAAACACTTGCAAACATGCAAGCATTCTTTCCTCTGGATGACCCAACAAGCCATAACATACTTGCTGCCACATAAATTGAAGCAACTTCTTTCCCATGTGAAAATTTTCCTTGTTGATCCCATAAGTATTCAATTCTTCCCGGATTCCTGAATCTTCTTGTGCTCTCATTGTAGTCATTGTACATGACTATTTTTGTCCTGAGCACTTTCTAGCCAAATCACTCTTGGCTGCCTTTTCATTTATAGTCCCAAACTAAGCTCATATTAACCTTAATCTTTCGTTAATTTCATGGGTCCAACTATCCCAATCTCATACTTGGATGAATCAAATTCCACACCAAGTTGTTTTATAGACTCTGAATTCTTCAACATCCAGTTACTCTTCAGGACTGAACTTCTTCATCCCTTTCCCAATGAAATAATTTAGTACTTGAGGTTTTCTTGTACTCTCTGCTTCTCTTTTGCTAGCTGGACATTTATCTCATGATTTCCTCTTCCATTATATTAGGATGTTCATGGACTTGACTCCATCCAAGAGTTTTTCTTTGTCTACTTTGCATACTTGTCATCACATATTATGATGATTATTATTTTTTAGCATTCCACTATTATTTGGATTCCTATGATTCATCTTCTGCATGAACGAATTATAATTCCCTAAAACCTTCCTTCCTTATTCCCATTCTTTGCATCTCCATACAAACTTATGGTTCATGCATTATCATGTATTGCAGATGGATTTCTCCACCTAGAATTCACATTTGATGTGCAAGGATTGTCACCTGGACTGTCTTCCCCAAACAAGAATCCCATTTGGGGTTTCCATGGTGCTTATCGAACCCAACATCTAATCCCACAACTTCTGAAAAATCTCAGATGTAGAATAAAGATTTTCCTTGTCCTTCTTCTTTGATGCACTTCTTGTGCAACGATCTCTTTTCTTTGAGATAATGGCTCTTAGATCTTTGTTGGACCCTATCATAAGATTCCCAGGTCTTCAGTACCTCCCTTATGTAGGTTCGAACCAGATGAAACCCACAAGATTCCTTCCTAACCCCTTTTTCCTTCTTTAACACAATTTTCGGGAACTAGCCCCCATTTTCCTTGGGCCCTTAATTCACATTGGACCATGACTGTGGTCAAGTGCTAAATCAATAGGTGCTTACTCGAGCCTTCGAATTCAGGAATTTTCAAACACAACACAACAATATCTCATAGTTCCGGATTACCTAACTCACGAAGTAGAGTGGATCAACAGTCCACGTCTACCCAACAACTAATGACTGACACTCACTATGGAACCTCATGCGTCTGAGTTTCGAGACTTCGGGACTTCGGTTTTTGGGAGATTTCCTGCTTACTTCCCTTTAAATCTCCCAAATTTTGAACTTTCATCTTCTCTATCATCCAAGCCCACATAGTACAGTCATCACCGACTAAGGCGATGGCATGTGGTACACCTAGAAAGGTCCACGTCACCCCAGGTGATGTCATCAGACCCCACCACGTCTACCCTTTCATTTTGAAACTTTGGGCTTCAGGAGTTTCAAATCCTCTATGCTTGTTTTTGCCTGGAGTGATTTCTCCTAGCGTTCATGATCTACCGACATGTGTCCTCCTACATGATCAATGGCTATGAGTGACTTCGGCAATTCGGGCTTCAGGAGTTTCAAACTCACAACACTTGCCTCCTCACGAAGTACTTCGACCCGAAGTACATGATCTCTTAACGCGTCTCCTTCACAAAGAACAGTTGTGATTTACTTCGGCCTTCAGGACTTCAGGAATTTTTCACGCTCCACACTTGCAATTGTCCAAGCAAATTTCTCTGAAGTCTTGGATCTTCTGACACACATCTCTTGACTACCGACGGCTTGAATCTTCTTCGGCCTTTGGGTATTCGACAGTTTCGTATCTTCCCCAACCACAAACTTCTGAAGTGGTTCACTCTGGAGTTATGGATCTTTCACCACTTGTCAACCTTCACAATGGATGGTCCCTAATTACTTCAGGACTTCGGTGAATTAGTTCTCCCATGCACACAAGGTTAAGTCTCATGCACTTACCTTCAAATCCAACAATTTTTGTTCCTTCACGCTCAGATCCAATGGATGGTATATTTTCCTCCTCAGCGTTGTCCTTTTCTTTCTTGGACATGGATATAATGGTCCAAGATCCTCCCCAAAATAGATCTGACGATTGTTTTCACTCCTCCTCCTGAGATTTTGACTCCTTCTGACTTGGAAGTGTTTTTGTATATTCAAAGGTTTTGGCCTTTGAACTTTCTACTGCGAACCTGACTATATTGGGGCTCGGATGCATCTCTGCTAATGATATACCTCCTGATCTTTGGGACTTGGAATAAGTATAACTCCTACACACTCCTCGGGTTATCTCTTCTGAGATTTTTTGATTTACTCAGTATCCTAAGGATCTCGACCCTTATGTCTCCTTTCAAAGGAAAACTTTGTGCCCTCCTGACAACCTTCTTCTCAAAGAACACCTTGTTGAGCATTTTATATAGAGTGTTCAACAGATTTGTGAGTATCTTCCTATGATACTCTTCTCTCTATGCACACTTTCACTCACTTGATGCCCACCTGACAGAGCCCTATAGAGTTCTCAGTGACTCTATCTCTTTCTTAACTCAACACAGATTTCTTCTTGTGCACTCCTTGCACTTATGATGATGAAGGTTCAACGATATCTCTCCTGAGATTCTCTAAGGTTAACTCACCTCTGTCAATGCACTCCTTGCGGACAATGTGCACTCCTTGCGGAAAATGTGCACTCCTTGCACTCACAACTCACGTGAGAGAAACAATTGAAACCTATTCGTTACTTCACCATCTCACACATTGCTTTGTGGTCCAATACCACTTTTTTCGTGGTTTTACGATACCACTAATCCTCTTGAGCTTCTTAACATTGCCAAGGTAACATATTGGAACTCAAAAACATTTCTGAGGTCCAAAATTGGTTCCTCTAGACACAATTTCCACCTAAAAATTCGGGTCCAAAGACCACTTATCCAGCCCATCCAAGTTCAATGTTAAAACATTGGCTCTGAAATTGAATTTTGTCTACTTCGACAACAATTATTTTGAAAATTTTGCTTCAATTTCCACTAAGATGGCCCATCTAGGCTCAGTGTTGAAAGCCTTGGCTTTGATACCAATTTGTAACATCCCTAGCCACCAAAAGGTCGGGCAATGCCACTACTCATCTCTAATACCAATTTGTAACATCCCTGACCATCAACCCCATTGACGAGTAATGCTACTATGCGAAACATTCACATACATATATGTAACATGCATATTTAATTAAATTTAACCAAATAATACAAAGTAGCCGCAAAATTATTGCTAACATACAGAATTAATGGAAAACAATCGTAATTCATATTTGCAGTGTAATGCATGATAACATTTCAAAGACATAGACATGCATCACATATAAATTAAGTACATAATTAATACTTATCTTAAACTGGAGTAATTCCACCAACTACGTGCAGACCTTCCACGAACCTCTCAGCCTTAGAGCATGTTTCTCATCATTCTCAGCAGTGGGTCACCCTCGAGCTGGGACTAAGCCTTACCTAAGGCAAGGGAATCCTAGACTAGGCTGAGGTTACATGAAAACTGCACAATGCAACCAGAAGGATTCTCTCCAACAACCTTCTTACACCCACTACTCACGGACTCTCATTCCCCACATGTTTGCTCCACCTGGGAGTATACACCTTCACAAGCACAATCCATCGGTTGCTTCACCTCCCTCTATGGGTATCGAAAAATGGATGGATAAAGAATTCTCAAAGATCTATATCTAGTGTTCGACTCTCTCTGGGATAAAACCACTTCCTAGTAGACTCTCTCTCCTGGGTAGAGCTTCTCACAAGCCTGACAACCTGCCTCTTCTACTATGGGCCTGACAGCCCGCTTCTTCAGCACACTCCTCAACAATAGCAGTGGTTCAACACCCATTCACATAGGGATGACATTAGAAACATTAGATGGGCATGGCACCACAGGAGGCAATATCCCATGCTAAAATGTAGCATAGCTAAGGCGATTACCCAGGTGTTGGGTTCCTCAAAAAACACAAAACGGCTCATGGATTTTGGGTTTCAAGATGTGTGACAAGAAAATTATGCAGAGTTCGATGATGGAGGCCAAATGTAGAGACCAGATGGAGTTCACCGGAATATACCAGTCGGATTCACGGTTCTGGTTTTTCAGGAATGCATGGTTGTGTCAAGGTTCCATGCAGAGGAAAAACGGTTCAGATGGAGGATCAGTCCACGAGTTTTTCCCACTGGTTTCAAGGTGCAGGGAAAGAAAAACACATAGGTCGATCATAGAGATATCATGGTTTTAGATGAAGGATCAGGAAACTGGTAGAACAAACCCCCAACTCAGTTGATGCTTCATCTTTTAACTCCATGCACCTAGTTTGACACTTGTCTTCCTGGAGCTGCATGTGTTCCCTTTGGCACACATTTCCTTTCCCAGGACTTAGGATAAAACCATGTCTTTCACACAACTTTGGAATAATGATAAACTATTATTCTCAAGGACTTAAGCACCTAAGCTTAGCCCCTCTTTCCAACCTTTCATCCCCTTTTCCCTTACCCACCCTGGGGAAGCTTAGTCCCCCATCATTCTTTCTTCATGGTCAGTCTGCATGCAATGATGTTTTATATTTTATTAAGTCTGCATGATTACATATACAAAATCAAGCTCATGGCCTTAAGAATCTAAGCTCTCCGACCTAATAAACACATAATCCCACCAACTTATATACACTTGGATCACCATCCTACAAAATATGTTTACAGTTCATAAATAAAAAAGGGGCACTACCAGGGGATATTACACTACCATTACGAGGTATTACATGCTAGGGATGGGTCTTAAGCTAATATTGGTCATGGTTGAGGGAGGAAAATCAGGCCCTTTCACCCTAGATGAATCCTTTAGGGATCAAGAGCCATAAAAAGCACCATAATCCATATAACATTTCATATATAGGTCACAATTGTCCTTTAAGTGAGATATGAAAATCATTATAACATTTGTGCATCAATTATGGGTTTCAAGGACTTAGCGATAGTTGGGGGACAAATATTGGGAACTAAACCCTAAAAGAATATTTTTGGGTTAGTGAGAAATGATCAAGGCCTTGAATTACAACATAAGTTGTCTAAAATGTATATTTTTCATATGAGTGGGATAAGGGTTTCATTAGGATTTTTTTTGTAATAGGGATAGATAACCATGATTGGGGAAGGAAAACAAGGTCATTAATTCTTAAATGAGTCTTATAGTTCTTATGGGAAATATTCCTCAAACCCGCAAAAACCTTTAGAAAACACCTTTTTCCTTCAATAGGATATCAGTACCATTAAGAGGTTTTATGATCTAGGTCTATATCAATGGCCACCCTCCTATCCCAACTAGCTCTAAACAGACTTTTGGAAATTTACTATTTTTAGCAGTTTTTGGGTTTCTAAACTTTCGGGGCCATTTTGAGGGCCTGAATAAAGGATTTTTGGGACAGAGAACCTCTATGATTGCTAAAGGATCTAATTGAGCCCCAACAATGAATATCCTCAACGATACCATTCCAATGAGCTATAGTGCGCCCCAAACATAGATTGTATGCATAAGTTACGCCCCCGAGAAGATTATACACCAAACTACCCAAAACGAGGTCCACAAAACTATTGGATTTCCATCTTCTAGTGTTAGGGTTTTCGATTTTATTTATGTTAAAAAGGAATTTAGAGCCTCATTGTAATCATATTCTTACAAATGTGAGTATCCATCACATCTCTTCTCAGAGATAAGATGCTACCATTCTAGCAAGTCTTTCACTCTGTATTTCTACAGTTTTGTACATTTCAATCATTAATAGAAATTGTGCATTACTATATCTTTGTGTTTAAGGTTGCATCTCTGATATATTTTTGTTATATTATTGGATATATTATATATATATGTACATTTCTTAATTATATCTCCTCTCTCATTTCATGCCAAAAATAATCTAGATCAGTGGTATCAGAGGAGGTTGCTCTTGATCATTTTTTTCAATGCATGTCCCTGGCGAGGTCTGAGTATAGAAAGTTGGGTATCTATCTTGTATCTCTTGAGGAAAATCACTCTCGCACACCAAAGAAACCCTAAATGGAAGAAGAAAATAAAAATGACAGAGAATTCAATTATATTAATCTGTTGCTTGAGCAAGCTCTAACGTGATAGAGGGACGAAATGATGGAGAATTTTTCCCACCTCCTTCAATGCCTATCGATAACAACAAGAGTGTCTTCATCAAGTGACCACTTTGGAGGAACCTCACCTTTCAAGGTACAATTTAATTTTGATATTCCGATATTTGAAGGACAGATAGATGCAAATGCCCTAGAAAAATGGTTAAATATGCGAGAAGGTTATTTCTCTATTCATAATTTCTTCGATAGGGAAAATATCACCTTCGCACTCCTTAAGGATCTCACCCATGTAAAATATTTGTGGGAAACTCACTAGGAGAAAAGTTCCACAAAGGAGTCTAGAATATATGGGGCTAATCCCACTTGGTATTTTTTTGTGGATGTGGTCAAGCAACAATATTACCGCGTTGGTAACTATGATGACCAGTACATGAGATGGACCACACTATGGAAAGAGAGGGGTCAAGTAGTCTCAGAGTTCACCAATACCTTCCATACCTTACGCACCAAGTTGGGTATCAAAGACTCTGAGAGACATCTAGTTCTAAAATACCATGGGGCTCGACACATATACATCCAAACTGAAATGGATTTTCTAGAGATCTCATCACTGGGTGCTTCTTATCGATATGTTGTTAAAATCAAGTAGAAATTTAAGCACCAAAACAAGAAGGAGTTCAGGTCTACAAATACACAACAACCAAAGTATGGTAAAGACATCCCTAACAACCAACCTTCAAAAAAATAGTCCAAGCCACAAGAAAAGTAGGGTAATATAAATACGAAGAAGGACACTGGAAAATGTTGCAATTTCCACAAAATCCTCTAGTACAACATCAATGAATCTTGCTCAAAAAATTCATTGGTGGCTGAGATCAAAGACAAGGATCTGAACCCTAATTCAGAATCTGATTCAGAAAATATTGGTAGAAGACATATCATCGACACAGACCCCATTGTTATTGTCGTGATTGCACAAATTCAACCAAAAGAACCAACAGATCCTGAAGAGGGGGAGCACCTTTTTCATTCACATAGGTTGGTGAAGGGGACCCTACTACATTTTGTTGTTGATATCAGAAGACAAAAGAACCTCATATCAACAAAGGTTGTCAAACAATTGGGATTTTTGACAACACCACAGCTGTAGCCATACAACGTCGGGTGGCTTCACTAGGGATGTTATATTCATGTCATCCAACAATGTCAATTTCCATACGACATCCATCCCTTCAAGGATGAAGTATTATATGATGTTGCCCCACTGGATGTCTGTGATGTTCTCTTGGGCTAGCCATATATGTGGAAGTGCCATGTTATTTATGAGTCTCGACCCCATAGTGTCATTGTTACTTGGGGTTTCATCTCTACAATATACCAAAGGTAGTTCTAACTACTATCCCACCTAAACAGTGCGGCAAGGTAATATCTCATACTACAAAATTCAACTTCTTCACAATCTGTTCAAAAGGTGAACAAAAGGACACTACAACCACTACAGCCTCATTCCAAGAACCTTCTATACAACAGAAGCAGGTCGACAATATTGAATCAAAGCATAAATATTACTTATGCACACTGGAATCTCATGTAGCCAAACTGGTTAAAAAGGTCCAACCCTTCTAGCCACAGGTTCATGAAAAACTTCAACAAGCTAAGTAGCAAAAATTCTCCAGCAAGGAAAGTAGGTCATCAAGATACAGATTTAGTAAACATGTTTTCCTCTCCCATGGGTACTCAACGCAATGGATACCATTTCTTCCTAAGGAGGGAGGATTGATCTAGGTGTATATTTATGGCCACCCACCTATCCCAACTGGCTCCAAACAGTCTTTTGGCAATTTACTATTTTTAGCATTTTTTCGGGTCCTAAACTTTCAGGGCCATTTTGACGGCTTGAATGAAGGTTTTTTGGGATAGATAACCTCAATGATATCCAAAGGCTTTGATTGATCCGCCAAAATGAATATCCTTGATGATACCTTTCCAATGAGATATTGTGCTGATATGGATTATTTTTAGCACAAAATGAGAGTGGAGATATAATAAAGCAATGTATAGAGATATCTCAAATATCCAATAATATAACAGAAAAGTATCATAGACTCAAACATAAACATAGAGATACAGTAAGAAAATGTACAAAGAGTGTAAAAATACACAATGAAAGAATCGCTAGAATGGTGGAAGCTTATCTCTGAGAAGAGATGTGTCCACTACTCGCATTTACAAGAAGATGAATTTAAAATGAGGCTCCAAAGGTCTTTTTATTATAAAGAAAATTCAAAACCCTAACCTCGGAAGATGAAAAGCCAACAGTTTTGTGGACCCCATTTTGGGTAGATTGGTAACTTCCCGGGGGTGTAACTTTGGCATACAATCTTCGTTTGGGGCGCACAATAGCTCATTGGAAAGGTATCGTAGAGGAGATTCATTTTGGGGGATCAATAAAAGAATTTGGATATTATTTATAATATCTATCCCAAAAAACCTTCTTTTAGGCCCTCAAAATGGCCCCATAAGTTAAAAACTGCTAAAAATAGTAAATTACCAAAATTGCCAGAAAATTATTTTGAGAGAGTTGGAAAAGGTGGATGGCCATCAATATCCACCTAGATCAATCCTCCCTCCTTAGGAAGAAATGTTATCCATTTTGTTGAGTTCCAGGAGGAGAGGGAAAATCGTTTGTTGAATCTGCATCTTGATGACCTGCTTGCCTTGTTGGAGAAGTTGCGTTGCTTAGCTTGTCGAAGGTTGTCACGAACCTATGGCTAGAAGGGTTGGACCTTTTTAACTAGTTTGGATACATGAGATGCATGTGTGTAGAAGAAATATTTACACTTTGTTGCAATATTTTCAACCTGCTTCTGTTGGATATAAGGTGCTTGGGTCGAGGTTGTGGTGGTTGCAGTATCCTTATGTTCACCTTTTGAATAGATTGTGAAGAAGCTAAATTTTTTAATATGAGATACGACCTTGAGACATTGTTTAGGTGGGACAGTATTTGGAACTACCTCTGGTATCTTGTAGAGATGACCCCCCATAATAACAATGACACTACGGGGTTGAGACTGATAATTAGCATGGTGCTTCCACATATATGGTTGGCCCAAGAGAACACCACAAACATCCAACATGGAAACATCACATAATACCTCATCCTTGAAGGGTTCTATGTCGTATGACAATCCACACTGCTTGTTGAGATGAAGATCTCGTCTTTGGCAAAGCCACCCAATGTTATATGGTTGCAGATGTGGTGTTTTTGACAATCCCAACTATTTGATGAACTCTAACGAGATGAGGTTATTTTGGCTTCCTCTATCAACAATAAAATGCAGTAGGCTCCCCTTCAACCACATTTGTGAATGAAAAAGGTGCTCCCCCTCTTCAAGATCTGTGGGTTCTTCTGGTTGAATTGTTGCGGTCTCAATAATAGTAGTGGGGTTTGCATCGCTGATATGTATTCTATCAATATTTTATGAATCCGATTTTGAATCAAGGTTCAGCTCCTTGTCTTTGATATTAGCTACCAATAACTATTTTGAGTGACATTCATTAGTATTGTGGCAGGGGATTTTGTGGAAATCACACCATTTTCCAGTGTCATTCTCCATCTTTCTACGACCCTTTTTTTCTTGTGGCTTGGACTGGTTTTTAGGAGACTGTTTGTTAGGGTCGTCTTTTAGCATACTTTAGTTTTTGCGGATTTGCAGACCCAAACTCCCATTTGTTCTGGCACTCAAATTTCTGCTCAATTTTAACAACATATCAATACGCAACACTAAGTGATGAGATATCCAGAAAATCCATTTCAGTTTGGATGTATCTATGTAGAGCCCCACGGTATTTCATAACCAAATTTTGTTCAGAGTATTTGATACCAAAATTGGTGTGCAAGGTATGGAACGTATTGGTGAATTTTGTAACTGCTTGGCCCTTTTCTTTCCCCATTGTGTTCCATCTCATGTATTGGTCCTCATAGTTGCCAATAGGGTAATATTGTTCCTTTACCACATCCACAAAAAAATCCCAAGTGGGCTCAACCCCATATATTCCAGACTCCTCTATGGAAATTTTCTCTAAGTAAGTTTCCCACCAATGTTTGACATGGGGGAGATTCTTAAGGAATGCGAAGGTGATATTTTCCCAATTGCATAAATTATGAAGAGAGAAATAACCTTCTAGTATATTTAACCATTTTTCTAGGGAATCTGCATCTATCTAACCTTCAAATACAAGAATTTCAAA
Source organism: Picea engelmannii (assembly GCA_009831015.1). NCBI lineage: Eukaryota > Viridiplantae > Streptophyta > Pinopsida > Pinales > Pinaceae > Picea > Picea engelmannii. The sequence goes on from ML779162.1 coordinate 1,318,778, forward strand.
ATTAACTTCTACCTTGAAAGGTGAGGTGCATCCAAATTCACTGCTTAATGAATATGTTTCTACTACTATCGACAAGCATTGAAGGTTGTGGGAAAAATTCTCCATCATTTTGTTCCTCTATTGCGTGAGAGCTTGCTCAAGCAACAAATTGATAGAATATTTTTCTCCGTCATTTTTATTTTCTTCTGCCATGGAGGTTTTCTTGGGCGTGCGAGAGAGATTGTCCTCAATAGACACAATATTGAGACCCAACTTGCTATACTCAGACCTTGTCGGGGACATGCACTGAAAAACAATCAAGAGAAGCCTCCTCTGATACCACTGATCTGGATTATTTTCGACACAAAATGAGAGTGGAGATATAATAAAGAAATGTACATAGATATCTCAGATATCCAATAATATAACAGAAATGTATCAGAGACGCAACCATAAACACAAAGATACAATAATACAATTTTCTATTAATGAGGGAAAATGTACAAGGACTGTAAAAATACAGAGTGAAAGACTCGCTATAATGGTGGCAACTTATCTCTTAGAAGAAATGTGTTTGCTACTCGCATTTGCAAGAAGATTATTTTACAATGAGGCTCCAAATTCCTTTTTATCATAAGGAAAATCCAAAAACCTAACCCCAAAAGATGAAAAGCCAACAGTTTTGTGGAACCCGTTTTGGGTAGTTTGGTGTATCAACTTCCCAAGGGCATAACTTTGGCATACGATCTTTGTTTTGGGCGCACGATATCTCATTGTAAAGGTATCGTCAAGGAGATTAATTTTGGGGGATAAATCATATCATTTTTCTATCATTGATAAGCTCGATCTCGAAAAACCTTCTTTTAGGACCTAAAGATGGCCCCAAAAGTTAAAAACTACTAAAAATAGTAAATTACCAAAATTGCCAGAAAATTATTTTGAGCCAATTGGAAAAGGTGGGTAGCCACCGATATCCACCTAGATCACATGTGCCCGAAATGAATATATTATGCCAAAATTACACCTCTGAGAAGTTGATACACCAAACTACCCAAAACGGGGTCCACAAAACTATTGGATTTTCATCTTCTAGGGTTAGGGTTTTGGATTTTCTTTATATTAAAAAGGCCTTTAGAGCCTCATTGGAATCATATTCTTGCGAATGTGAGTATCTGTCACATCTCTTATCAGAGATAATCTACCACCATTATAGCGAGTCTTTCACTCTGTATTTCTACATTTTTGTACATTTTGCTCATTAATAGAAATTATGTATTACTATATCTCTGTGTTTATGGTTGCATCTCTTATATATTTCTGTTATATTATTGGATATCTAAGATATCCATGTACATTTCTTTATTATATCTCTTCTCTCATTTCATGCCAAAAATAATCTGGATCATATTACAAACAAGAGACAGATCTCAAGTATTCGACCCAAAATTAAGATTCGATGGCCTTGGTCCCTAAATTATGCCTCAGGCCACCATGAAAACCCAGATCATAGGCCTCTTGGTGAGATATGGGAATCATTAATATATTTTTTGTACAATGCATGGGTCTTAAGGCCTTGACCATGGTCAATGAAGGAAAAAAAATGATTGTAGGATCTAAATTAGTCTCCTAGGGCTCATACTCCATGAATGACACTTTGATCCACCACAAAAACCATCTATATGGAATAGTTGACCTCCAAATGAGATATGGGAGCTATTATAAAATTTTCAAAAGAAATAATGGATGGGTTTTAAGACCTGAACAATGGTCATGGGAGAAAATAAAGGATTTTAAGACATTAATAAAGATTTTAAAGATGATTAACCATGAAAAGGCCCTTGAACCACTATAGAGGGCCTTTAGAGGGGATGTTTGGAATTTGATTGAGATATGGGTTCCATTAGAAGGTTTTGTGCACCATGGATGGGTCTCAAGGTATTGACCATGATAATAGGAGGAAATAATAGGTCTCAATTACTATATAAATATTTCAACTTCTATTCCATGAACAGTGACTCAAAGCACCAAGGATAAACACCAATCATGTCTTAGGTACTAAAACATGTTTTTATGGTTCATGGACCATGTATAGGTCTAAAAACATCAAAAAAGACATGTAGTTGGAATTTATACCCCACAAGCACATATGGACACCATTAAGAGGTATTTCACACTAGGGATTGGTATTAGAGACCTGACCATGGTCTAAGGATAACCATTAGGACCTAAAAAATACTTTTAGGGATCATACTCAAGTTTCCCACCTCATCATTTTAGGATATCAATCCAAGTGATGAATTTTTTTTATCATCCAACTTACTCATAATTGTGAATGATTTGTTTACAAGAATATTCTCCTTCTCCTTGCGTATTACATAGATAGATTAAGACTTCACTTTTTAATTGTAAAATCCTCCTATCTTGGCATAGTTTAATGCTTTAATGATCATATTATATTCATTTATTAATAAAGTGACTTGCACTTGGATTCTTCCACGCCCACTTAGGGGATTTTGAATTGAATTTTTTTCACTCAAAATTAGCATAAAACTAAGTTTGAAATAGAGGACCTTTGATAGAAAACAAAAAATAACTTTGTTAATCGCTTAGCAGAGTTCCAATGTGGTTAATTCAATTAGGAGAGGTGATGATTTCATTTTATCATTTTAGATATCTCACATATTATTACAATCCTGGATAACTATATATCTTATTCAATTGATTGAAGGTACAACCAAACAAGTACCTGTCATATATTTCATCCTCGATTGAGGGAAGCTCAGGACAAATAGTTGAGGAAAATGCAACTGCATCTAGTAGATCATATGATACATGAACAAGGACCACTAAAGGTGAAAAGGTCAGAATAAAATTCCATAGAGGCATGGAATTTTTTCTTGCTGAAGGAGGATCATGATCCTATGATGATGAGAGTATAGGAGACATAGAGGTTCCACTTAGGTATAATCATCTGGTGAAACAATGGGTACCTAAGGAATTCCCTCTGTTAGACAATGACTTCATTGTCAATAATAGGATGTATTGCATTGCACCATCCTCCTTGCATGGCCTGGGGATATTTTCCATGGATGGAATAATTGTAAAATAATATATAGTAACTGAATTCATGGACTATGTCAGGCTGTGTTACAATTATAACGATTGGATACAGGTGGTCAAATACATGAGAAGTATGTGAATATATGCACTTGCAGTAAATTTTATACAACTATTAAACAACAATAAAAATAAGGGAGCCACTATCTATATTGATGGAAGGCCTAAAACTTCAAGTAATATCACAGGGTTTATAAACAACACACGACCTGAGACAACGCACAAGTAACCAAATTTCATATATGAGGGGCGGGAAGGGAATCGGGTAGTCGTGTGTGCAATAAAAGAGATAGATCTCAAGGAAGAGTTATTAGCGGGTTACCATCTGAATCAAATAGAAACATCGAATAATAGTGTGTGGGTACTTATGCAACACCTCTTTAATCAACCTATACTTATTGTATTATATTTTTTATATCTTTAACAATGTTTGAAATGTTTTATGGTCCCAATTTTATAATAATATGGGAGGTTGATCATGGAAAAGTTCCAATCCCAGAACATGTAACAATTAAAAATTTTGATTTACACTTAATGCGAATTTTATTATTTATTTATATAATTTTATTTGTGTGGAAATCAGTTTTTTGTTATCGTTAAAAAAATTTAAATGTTTCGGGGTTCTAATTATACTATAATGTGGTGGGATGATCATGCAAAAGGGAAATCTATAGAACATGTAAATGATTAACAAATTCGACTTTGATTCTACATGAATTTTATTATTTGTTTATATAATTTTATTTGTGTGACGATTATTTATTTCATTTGTTTATATAACTAAAATAACATTGATTTTATTGAGATATGTAGTCTGCAGGCCATGATGATCATGATTCCCCTAATGAGGAGGAGTTGTATTCATCCCCTGATCCAATGGTAATGATTAAAAAGAATAACATTAAAGAGAACAAGGAGCTTGCTCGCTTGTTAGATGTGCATATCAAACTCCAGACATCATAGAAAGGACCAATCTAGTTATGACACAACTTAGGACATATCAATTAATAACCATGATTTAAAGTGACTTTATTTTATGTACTGATAAGTTCAATTATGATAGTTTGTTTTTTAAATTTTACATTATATAATGAAAAATCATTTTCTTTCTTATATAGAGATATTTAGAGCTTTTTCATCTCAGTGTTAGTAGCAGTGGCACTATAGAGATGCCACGGAGTCCTGATATGGGCCTTCATATAGCTGCTAGATTGTTTACTTCTCTATCTTCCACACCATTATCCGGAAGACATGACATGCACTGCCAAACATCCACACAGTGGCCAAAGCTCTAGTATAGATGGTGAGAGAGATAAGGTTGATGATGTGGTTGATATGGGGGGATTTCTTGGAGCTAGACTTGTTATCAGGATGGGGACCCTTCCGTACCCATTTTTGGTTGATGATATTGGACTTCCATTAATACAAATAAGACTCCCAGGTAGATTTTCATATTTTAACTATTTCATGTTGTCCATATCAAACATAAATCATCGATATTATTATTTTTAAATTAATGATCATATATTTTTGTGCGTAGGAAACAAACATTTTTATAGGCACATGGAGAGAAAGGCCTTGTTTATTTTTGGTGAAACCATACACACGAGGTGGAATTGCCAAAACTCCAACCTAAAAAATGAATTTTGGATTATCTTGAAGGTCTCGTTGGAGTAGAGACCTTCAATAAAAAAGCGGTTGCCTCTATAGTGGGTGAATATTTAAAATATACAAGGGATGCACATAGAAGAAACTTGGTAGTCAGACCTAGGTATGAGCACCCTCCATCGATTCCAAAGAGGTAGTGGAAGGTGTGAATTGATGATGCAAAATAAAATAAATTAAGAAAAATAGGAGAAAAAATAACTGGTACACCAAGGTAAATTACAATATTTTGATTCCAATACCATTAATTTTATTTAGATCTAAATAAAAGTGTGCTATATAGCATACTTGAAACTTTTGATGATAGGTTGCCTGACACTTCGAAGGAAACTAGAGAAAGGATTTCTAAACATGGCCAGCACAGGCTAGGCTAGGGTGGCTACTTGAGGTTACATTCACGAATCATAAGATCCCAAACATATTGATGCAACCCACCCCTCACCGAGCAAGCTGCTTCCACCAGGACCTTCAATTTCTCACGGGCCCTAAGAGTCAACACTCTTCAACTCCCTCGGGAGTCCACTACCCACAGTAGGCTCCTCCAATTATCTTCCCCCTCCTTCAAAAATCGGGATATCGCGACTCGGGAGTTCGCGGTTCACGCGAACACAATTCACATACACGACCAAATCCCGAACCCCGATGGTCAACGGTCAATGTCCCTTTCTTCTCGGGGAATTTCCTTTCGGAAAATCGGCGATTATGTTGCTATGTGTCTCATGCAACACAAAACCCCAAACCCCGAATCTCCGATGCCACCTGTCCAGCTATGATCGACGGCTCTGGTCGATTCGGAAAATCGTCGGTCGCGATTCCAAAGAGCTTGATCTCTTGTCTCCAAGAACGTCGAACGCCGAACCCCGACTCCCAGGGATCCCGCGACATGTGTCCTCTCTCTGATCTACGACTTAGGTTGAATCGGGAAATCGCCGGTCGCGATTTCAAAGAGTATAAAACTCTTGTCCTGTGAACCACCGAACTCCGAAACTCCAAAGTCCGATGGACTTTGACTCTCCACGCCTGTGGTAGGGGCTATCTCCCGCACAGCTCCCCCTCAATCGGATGATCCTCGGGATTTCGGGAAACTTCCCTTGGATTACCAACCGTCGATTCTCTTTCTCCTGCGGAGTTCTTCGCTGCACCACCTTCGTCCCTTGCGAACTTCACTGGGGTCAGCTCCCGCAGTGAAGCAAAAGAACTATCTCTCCTGAGCTTTGTTCTTCTCTCTCTTCTAGAGATTCTCCAGATACGTTCCCGGTGCTCGGCCTTCAATACCGCCAAGAGTGATGAAGTCTTTTGACCCTTGCACCTTCACGCTCGCAACAGCTTCGATCTTCCCCTTCTCAGACTTGCTACTGAGACTCGAATTCGACTTGCACTCACCTGCACGGCTCGAATAACTCAACCTAACTCCGAACAAAATGAGAGCAAAGGTTCAACTACTTAGCCTCCTCGACGCACTCTATGCGGAGGTATTCAACTGCACTCGATGCAGGAATCTCATGGCCTAAGCAGAGAAACAATTGAAACTCATTCTCTCAGGTTTCTAACCTGATACGAAATCACATAAGCAACATATAAAAGATAAGCATAAAAGGAAACAAGTATGCAACAGCACAATGCCAATAACACAAAGAGACTAAACA
>ML779162.1:1331325-1369656 GCA_009831015.1 Picea engelmannii
AGGAAACAAGTATGCAACAACACAATGCCAATAACACAAAGAGACTAAACACATCCATGGAATTGAATCAGGACTCTTCCTATTAACTCAATAACTGTACATGGAGGTTCTTCACAGTATCTCTGCTTGCTCCTTCTTGCTCCGGTATGAATGAGAAATTTTTTTTACAATGATACAAGCGAGGGTGTCTATACTCTGTTTTCCCTCTCAAAAGGTAAACTGTCTAATCTACAGTTAATTCCTACCTATCAGCCTTAATAGTATTAAGTGCCTTCCCATCTATAATATAATACAAGTGCGCTCGACTTTGAATGCCCTTGATTAAACGGCGGCGCAACAATACCAAGGTAAAATTCAAAATATGAAGTTCGCTGGCTTGTCCAGCTGTCTCTCTTTCTCCACGCGCTGGCTCGCTTGGTAGTTGAGCGATGCTCCTGCATCACATATTAACAATATTATTTTTATCTCCTTACAACTTCCAGATAATTTCATCCAATAACATTAAAAATACATTAAATTATGCAATGCAGGTCGATGACTTTGGAACGGAAACCATGTAGGAAGACCTATGAATTGGTTACAAGTATGACTATAAAGTTGTCGTTGATCATAGGAAAAGGATGGGGTATACCCAAAGATCCAGTTTGTGGGATAAGGTACATATAAATTATCCCACCTTAACCTTTGATTACTTATAAAATACATAAATGTTTGATATCATCCATAACTTTAATGTCTTACCTTGTTTTAATCAGGGGAGCAACACTATCAACGAAAACATTAGTAATGGACAACAATGCATTGATAGTGCAGCATAGCCAAAAGATCATGGTTCTCCCGAGAAGCCCCATAAAAATGGGGTGCAGCCCAATGAAGTTCCTATGACTGAGGCCCATGATGGTAAAATGATTTTGTATTAATCATATACTTAAAAATTTCATACTTAAAAATTTTTTACTTCTAATTTTTATTAATTATACATTTATGGTTTTGTCCTTATATATTTTGTCATTTCAATGTCAGACAATGTCGTAGTTGAGCCTACTCAACCTGAATATCATGAGTATAGGGAAGCCATTCCAACGGTGCCCACTAGTGGAACAGGCAAATAATTACATCGGATAGTTTTTTTTAATATTAATGAACTACTTCATTGATATTTAAAAATTAGCCATATAAATTTCATATTTTTTGTTTTTGTAGGCAATGGCCTCTCAAATCAACCTCCATGCTATGAGTATGAGACTAGGCGCACTCAACGTGATAGGACCAAAGCAACATCAGTTGTTGAAGAGCCCCAAGAAAATGAAGACATGGAGGTTGATGACTTACTTAAGAACTGGACTAGAAAACTAAAGAAGACTAAAAGAAATTTATGATGTATGATAATTTTATAAGATATATCGATGTATATTATATAACTATTATATTTGGAACATATTTTGGATGATAAATCTTTTTTATAAAAACCATTTTTTATGACATATGCATTTTAATGATAAACCTCATTTATAGCTTTAGAAGCACCTTTTATCAATTTTGAATATTTTTAATACACATTTTTTATTAGAATATAGATTGGGTATTGGGCAATTGAGAGTGATGTGAGGGGGGCGAGGGGCCATAAGATATTCCACCTTCATGTGGTTTGCCCTGTACAGTGGATATTTTTTTTTTGATCCATTTATTCTTGGAGAAAACCTCTCTCGATCCAACGGAGCAACAACATAGTCAATGTTGACTTCATTGTTGCTCCTTCAAAACATGGGAGGTTTTCTCCAAGATAAGATGACTCCAATAAATTATTCTCGAAACCAAGAGGAGCTTATTCAGGTCGTCGCATATGTGATGGACATTCCTTCTATATATAGTGTTCGTGATATGTGATTCATCATTGTTGAATGCTTACATCTTTAGAATACTAATCGTAATGAATCTTTCTACATTTGATCAAGTTGATTAGTTATTTATCAATATAACATTTTTTTCTTGTAGTCTTATGTGCACAAGTTTTTGAAGGTTTCATAAGAAGCAATCAAGAATAAGTAAAAGAACTTCAAGATGTGGATCTACTTCAAACATAGGACCTCAGGTAAGTTCATCATGTTTTCTTTCTCAAAATTTAGTTACTTTGATCAGATTAGTTACAAATTCTTTGATTATCATTATTATTATTTGTTACATATAAATAAATTCATCTTGTACGAGTCTCCTCATTAATGATGCCATCCAACCTAAAATCCTTCAAGCTATGCACCTTTATAGATTTTTCCACCACTAACGTATAACTAGCACATCCATGTGTAGGTTGTAAAATCTTCCTTCTTGATGGTTTTATAAATTACTATTGGTATTCCTCGTGAATCCCTTCAACTGCATTGCACACCTTCATGTGTGAAACCTTATTCTATGCATCCTACACTTGAACATATTTATTGTGCACAATCCTTAGTTATTCCTTTCCCAACCTTCATTTGTGTTGACTTCCCCCTACATATCTTGCTTGGATCCTTCTCATTGCTACCTTGCACACATACATCAAATATAACGCATGTTTTCACATACTCTCCTTTTGTGCCTAGATGCACAAATGAATTTTCTCCTATCAACAATGCTCTTGCATCAAATTCCCCTTACCAATAGAAATTTGTGGGCCTAAGTGATTAGAATATTGAATCTAAAACACATGTGATGCAAAGGAAATTTTTGTAAATGTCATCTCAAATGGCCTCACCAATATCCTTGACTAGTTGAATATTAGGGGTATAAATGGAGAACTTGTAAATGGAAACAAATACATACATGCACCTATAGCCTAGAGCTATGTTGAAATCCTAAGTAACAATAGTTAGGACCTTTGACAGTGATGATTGATATTAGTCAATGTTTGAAGAGCTCAAAGAGCAAGGTAAGGTATCTATCTATTAATGATTTGACACCCCTATGGGTAGAGAATTCCTTTCCTTGAGTGATAGAAAAGTTGTACTAATGGGATACTAATGGGTTTTTATTATTCATCCCCTTTTTGGGGATAATGATTTGGAGAGTGTTATGGATCATTGAATTTCTCTGAGTATATTAACTAGGGAACAAAATATTTATAAGTCGTTAATGCAAGCCTCCCAAGGCATAGTGAGAACATGGGTATCTAAATAACATGACCTTTAAGCCATGATCTTATCTAGCTCAGAATTAGATGTATTTTAACTCTCAATAACTTCCTAATATCATAGTATAAATAGTTGTTATGCTATCCTAATCAATTTTCCTAAGGCGAGGTAAAACTTGTAAATTTTTACCTAAATCTTGCCCATTTTTATTCATATTTTGATTTCATATTTCACTTGTAAAGTTTTGATAACTTTGGGGCAAGGCTAGGTAAAACTAGTCCAACCTTTTTCATAACATTTCCAATATTTCAAGAAATCCTATGAATGTAATCTGTCGATTTTTGCATTTGAGGAAGAAATAAAAGCATAGAATTGGTCATATTTTTTGTATTTTCATCACTTTTTAAAACTTGAACATCCTTAATAGGATATTTGCAATATAGAACATAGGTTGTCAATAATATGAACTCTCATATTCAGTGTGTTTCAAGTCGTATATCCTATGAATCATGCCTCCCTAAATTTTCATATATGCTATGATGTGTAGAAAGTACAAAATGATTATGTTTCTATGGAGGACATATAGTTTTGGCCTTTATGGATTAAAATGACCCTACATGGATTGATTTTTCTCCCTTCCTAAAGTTCAACATAGGCCCTAATTAAAAAACATTATGCTATGTTTGGATATTTTATTTTTATGCATTATGATTGGGTGTTAAGATGATGACATATGACTTAGGGATATATAATTGAGGGGGGGTACTGGGAAATAATATTACACATTAACTAAAATGAAAGAATTAAGTTGGTGACTCAAGTAACAATTAGTTTATCAAGTATGTATTTGTCAGATATGTCATCAATTTGAAATAGTATTTTATCATATTTTGTGTGGGTTCATGTTCATTCCTTTAATGTCAATATTAATGTATGTATTGAAGTTCAATCCACAAGGAAGGAGAGTGTAAAATGAGCAAGGTGGATCTATCCTTCCTCGCATCAAGTTCTTTCCTCTATAATTTTGTTCTTCCTATTTATTATATACGGTTTATATGGTGTACCATGTGTCTTGAAAACCTTTTCGCCTATCGCTTCCTTAAACTGGTTTTTGTTCTTCTTGGGAATATGGTTGCATTAAACATATTTCATGTCTTCCCTAATGCATAATCTTATGTTTCTTTGTAATATTACATATCCTTCATATTGAATATCAATAATTGTAAAATTATTTAGGCAATTTCGCCTTGTAATGCATTATATATTTTGTTAATCTTAAACTCATTTTTTTTAAATACTCAAATCTCATCTCTATCGCGACGAATTTTCTTGTCGATGGTATTGATAATTCATCGACGTTATTGAAACTTATTCACCCAAATTTGTCTTGTAAGTGATGACCTAAGGTAATCTTGTGTGCGATGACAACTTTCGGTTGTCTTGCATGTGACGACAACATTTAGTCGTATTTCGTGCAAGGACAACTTTTGGTCATCTTTTGTGAGACAAAATTTTTACATTGTCTTTCATGCGACAACAACTTTCAATCGTATTTCTCGTGAAAAAATATTCTTTTCATATTTCGTGCAACAACATCTTTTGGTCATCTTTCGTGCGACGACATCTTTCATCTTTCTTCCATGCGACGACATCTTTCAAGCATCTTTCGTGAAACAACAATGATACTACATCCTTAGGTCATCTCAGAAGCGACAATATCCTTTGGTCATCTCAATTTCCATGACATGTGATACGATGTTTGGGGGGTTCAATATTCGTTGCCATCTCCGCAACCTAAATTCGAGTGCGCAACAAAATTACCATCACAAAATGACCCAAATTTACTAGTGCAATCTACCTTCTATTTTAATAGTGACTAAAGGTGTTATTAGAGCCTTGTTATTAGTACAAGTTCGACCTTGCAGATTACAGAGTATTTTTTCACAGAATATTATTTTATGACTCTTAATGAAAAACTGACCTTGGTTGATCTCCTAACCCACCATCCTCTGAATCATCAAATTCCATGAATCTTTGTGCATAAAAATCATCCTTTTGGGAATCTAAATGCACTACTAATTATACAAATGGGTTATACATATTGGAATGATCAATTTAAAAATTACACCCTAAATTATTGATCTGTATCCAACTTTGGGCATGTAGTTTAATATAGCCAACTTTACCAATTTGGCACTTTGGTTTTACAATGCATTTTTTATCCATTATGCACACTAGGTAGGTTTATGTCTCAAAATTACAACATAAGTTTGTAGATAGGTGTGAAATCACAAACCATAGCTAATGCAATATGAACCACCAAATTTGGCTCAAATTTGAGACTAGGGTGTGCATTTGAGGTTGACACATTTTTCCCTTCAAATTTATATGAAATCCCAATTCTAGGTGCATGAAAGAAAACTCTCTTGTTATTCAATTGAACCTTATATGCATAGGTAAATTTACCATTTATGTAACTCCATCTTAAAACTTATAAAACAACTTTTGGAGTTACAAGGAAGCTTGGGCGTGCATTTTCATTTACTCAGTATAATTTACACTTTACAAATTACAAGGCAAACTTTTCCTCTTTTGAAAAAACACCCTTTTTGAACTTACAATTGAAAAATAAACAATATGACCATGTATACTATGATAAACCACAGCCCTAGCAACTTGCAAAACTCAATTCTAAGTTCTAATACAAAATTGGGTTACTTTTTACAAATAGTTTTTGCATTTCCATAGTTTTACAATGCATTTCTTGAATATTTTTGCACAGAATATTCTTTTATGTCTCTTAATGCAAAACTGACCTTAGTATATCTCCTAACCCACCATCCTCTGAATCATCAAAAAGACATGAATCTTTGTTCATATAAATAATCCTTTTTGGGGTGTAAATGCACTACTAATTATACAAACATGTTACACGTCTTGGAAAGATCAATTTACAAATTAAATCCTAAATTATTGATCCTTAGCCAACTTTGGGCATGCAATTTAATATATCAACTTTACCAATTTGGCACGTTGGTTTTACAATGAATTTTTAACCATTATGCACACCAGATAAGTTTATGTCTCAAAATGCCAATATAAGTTTATAGACACATGTGAAATCACAAACTATAGCTAATTCAATATGAACCACCAAAGTTAGCTCAAACTGAAGAATAGGGCATGCATTTGAGGCTGCGACAGGTTTCCCTTCAAATATACATGAAATACCAATTCTAGGTGCCTGAAAGTAACCTCTCCTATTCTTCAATTGAACCCTATATGCATAGGTAAATTTACCATTTATGTAACTCCATCGTAAAATTTATAAAACAACTTTTAGAGCTACAGGGAAGCTTAGGTGTGCATTTTCATTTACTCACTTAGTACAATTTACACCTTGTAAATTACAAGGAAAACTTTGCCTCTTTTGCGCAACCACCCTTTTTAAACATGCAATTGGAAAATAAACAACATGAGCAGGTCTACTATGATAAACCACATCCCCAACACCTTGCACAAATCAAATATAAGGTATAATACAACATTGGGTTACTTTTTACAAACAATATTTTCATTTCTAGGGTTTTACTATGCATCTCTTGCCTATTTTTGCACATAATATTTTTTATGACTCTTAATGAAAAACTAACCTTCGTTTATCTAACACACCATCCTCTAATTCATCAAAATGCCATGAATATTTGTGCATAAAAATCATTATTTTTGGACTGTAAATGCACTACTAATTGTACAAGTAGGTTATACATGTTGGAATGATCAATTTATAGCTTAAATCCTAGATTATTGATCCTTAGCCAATTTTGGGCGTGCAATTTAACATAGCCAACTTTAACAATTTGGCACTTTGGTTTTACAATGAAATTTTTATCCATTATGCACACTAGGTATGCTTATGTCTCAAAATTCCAATATAAGTTTATATACATGTGTGAAATCACAAACTACATCTAGTGCAATATGACCACCAACGTTGGCTCAAATTTGAGACTAGGGAGTGAATTTAAGGATGAGGCATTTTCCCCTTCAAATTTACATGAAATCCCAATTCTAGGTGCATGAAAGCAACCTCTCCTATTCTTCAATTGAACCTTAAATGGATAGGTAGATTTACCATTTATGTAACTCCATCTTAAAAATTATAAAACAACTTTTGAAGATACAGGGAAGCTTAGGCATGCATTTTCATTTACTCACTTAGTACAATTTACACCTTGCAAATTACAAGGAAAACTTTACCTTTTGCACAACCACCCTTTTTAAATTTGCAATTGCAAAATAAACAACATGAGCATGTATACTATGATAAACCACATCCCCAAAACTTGCACAACTCAAATCTAAGGTATAATACAACATTAGGTTAATTTTTACAAATATTTTTTGCATTTCCATAGTTTTACTATGCATCTCTTGCCTATTTTTGTACAAAAGAGTCTTTTATGACTCTTAAAGAAAAAATGACCTTGGTTTATCTCTTAACCCACCATCCTCTTAATCATGAAAATGCCATGAATATTTGTGCATAGAAATCTTCCTTTTTGGAGTGTAAATGCACTACTAATTATAGAAACATGTTATACATCTTGGAATTATCAGTTTACAAATTAAATCCTAAATTATTGATCTTTATCCAACTTTACCAATTTGGAACTTTCGTTTTACAATGTCTTTTTTTATCCTTTATGCACACCAGGTAGGTTTGTGTTTCAAAATGCCAATATAAGTTTATAGACATGTGTGAAATCCCAAACTACAGCTAATGCAAGATGAACCACCAAAGTTGGCCCAAATTGGAGAATAGAGTGTGCATTTGAGGCCGAGGCAGTTTTCCCTTCAAATTTACATGAAATCCCAATTATAGGTGCATTAAAGAAACCTCTCTTGTTCTTCAATTGAACCTTATATTCATAGGTAAATTTACAATAAATGTAACTCCATCTTAAAACTTATAAAACAACTTTTGGAGCTACAGGGAAGCTTGGGTGTGCATTTTCATTTACTCACTTAGTACAGTTCACACCTTGCAAATTACAAGGCAAACTTTGTCTCTTTTGCAAAACCACCATTTTTAAACATGCAATTGCAAAATAAACAACATGACCAGGTGTACTATGAAAAACAACAACCCCAACAACTTTCACAACTCAAATATAAGGTATAATACAACATTGGATTACTTTTACAAACAATATTTTCATTTCTAGGGTTTTACTATGCATCTCTTCCCTATTTTGTACATAAGAGTCTTTTATGACTCTTAATGAAAAGCAAACTTTCATTTATCTCATAACACACCCTCCTTTGATTCATCAAAATGCCATGAATATTTGTGCATAGAAATCATCCTTTTTGGAGTGTAAATGCACTATTAATCTTACAAATAGGTTATACATGTTCGAATGATCAATTTACATCTTAAATCCTAAATTCTTAATCCTTATCCAACTTTGGGCGTGTAGATTTACATAGCCAACTTTAACAATTTGGCACTTTGGTTTTATAATTAAGCTTTTATCCATTATGCACACCGGGTAGGTTTATGTCTCAAAATTATGATATAAGTTTATGGACATATGTAAAATCACAAACTATAGCAAATGCAAGATGAACCACCAAAGTTGGCTCAAATTTGAGACTAAGGCGTGAATTTAAGGTTGAGGTAGTTTTCCCTTCAAATTTACATGAAATCCCAGTTCTAGGTGCATGAAAGCAACCTCTCTTGTTCTTGAATTGAACCTTAGCTGCATAGGTAAATTTACCATTTATGTAACTCCATCTTAAAACTTATAAAAAAAAATTGTAGTTGAAGGGAAGCTTGGGAATGCATTTTCATTTACTCACTTAGTACAGTTTACACCTTGCAAATTACAAGGAAAATTTTACCTCTTTTTCACAACCACCCTTTTTAAACTTGCAATTTCAAAATAAACAACATGAGAAAGTGTACTATGATAAACCGCATCCTCAATAACTTGCACAACTCAAATATAAGGTACAATACAACATTGGGTTGCTTTTTACAAGCATTTTTTGCATTTCTAGGGTTTTACTATGCATCTCTTGCCTATTTTTGCACAAAAGAGTATTTTATAACTTTTAATGAAAAACTGGCCTTGGTTTATATCCTAACGCACCATCCTCAGAATGATCAAAATTACATGAATCGTTTTGCATAGAAATCATCCTTTTTTGATTGTAAATGCACTACTAATTATACAAACATGTTATACATCTTGGAATGATAAATTTACAAATTAATCCTAAATTATTTATCCTCAGCCAACTTTGGGTGTGCAATTTAATATAGGCAACTTTACCAATTTGGAACTTTGGTTTTACACTACATTTTTTATCCTTTACACAAACCAAGTATTTGTATGTCTCAAAATGTCAATATAAGTTTATAGACAGGTGTGAAATCACAAACTAAAATGTATGCAAGATGAACCACCAAAGTTGGAAAAAATTGGAGAACAAGACATGCATTTGAGGCTGAGGTAGTTTTCCCTTCAAATTTACATGAAATCCCAATTCTATGTGCATGAAAGTAACTTCGCATGTTCTTCAATTGAAATTTAGATGCATAAGTAAATTTACCATTTATGTAGCTCCATCTTAAAACTTATAAAACAACTTTTGGAGCTACAGGGAAGCTTGGGCGTGCATTTTCATTTACTCACTTAGTACAATTTATAGCTTGCAAATTACAAGGAAACTTTTCCTCTATTTCACATCCACCCTTTTTAAACTTTTAATTGAAAAATAAACAACATGAGTAAGTCTACTATGATAAAAACACATCTCCATCAACTTGCACAACTCAAATCTAAGGTATATTACAACATTGGATTACTTTTTACAATTTTTTTTTTCATTTCTAGGGTCTTACTATGCATCTCTTGCCTATTTTTGCACAGCAGAGTCTTTGATGACTCTTAATGAAAAACTGACCTTGGTTTATCTCCTAACCCACCATCTTTGGATTCATCAAAATTCCATGAAACTTTGTGCATAGAAATCATCCTTTTTGGAGTGTAAATGCATTACTAATTGTACAAAAGGTTATACATGTTGGAATGATCAATTTACAAATTCAATCCTAAATTATTGATCCTTATACAACTGTGGGAAAACCATTTAATATATCCAACTTTACAACTTGGCACTTAGGTTTTACAACGTAATTTTTATCCTTTATGCACACTAGGTAGGTTTATGTCTCAAAATGGCCATATAAATTTATATATAGGTGGAAAATCACAAACTATAGCTTATGCAAGATGAACCACCGAAGTTGGATCAAATTGGAGATTAGGGCATGAATTTGGGGTTAAAGCAGTTTTCCCTTCAAATTTACATGAAATCCCAATTATAGGTGCATGAAAGCAACCTCTCTTGATCTTCAATTGAACTTTAGATGCATAGGTAAATTTAGAATTTATGTAACTCCGTATTAAAACTTATAAAACAACTTTTGGAGCTACATGAAAGCTTGGGCATGAATTTTCATTTACTCACTTAGTACAGTTTATACCTTGCAAATTACAAGGCAAAATTGGCCTCTTTTGCACAACCTCCCTTTTTAAACTTGCAATTTCAAAACAAACAACATGAGCATGTCTTCTATGATAAACCACATCCCTGACAACTTGCACAACTCAAATATAAGGTATAATAAAACATTGTGTTACTTTGTACAAACATTTTTTGCATTTCTATGGTCTTACTATGCATCTCTTGCCTATTTTTGCATAGAAGAGTCTTTGATTCCTCTTAATGCAAAATTGACCTTGGTTTATCTCCTAACCCGCCATCCTTTGATTCATCAAAGCCTTGAATTTGTATGGATAGAAATCATCCTTTTTGGAGTTTAAATGCACTCCTAATTGTACAAATAGGTTATACATGTTGGAATGATCAATTTACAAATTAAATCCTAAATTATTGATCATTTTCCAACTTTGGACAGGAAGTTTAATATATCCAAATTTAACAATTTGGCACTTTGATTTTACAATGCAATTTTTATCCTTATGCACACCAAGGAGGTTTATGTCTCAAAACTCCAATATAAGTTTATAGATAGGTGTGGAATCACAAACTAGATCTTATATAATATGAATCACCAAAGTTGGTTCAAATTGGAGAATAGGGCAATCATTTGAGGCTGAGGCAACTTTCCCTTCAAATTTACATGAAATCCCAATTCTAGGTGCATGAAAGAAACCTCTCATGTTACTCAAATGAACTTCAGATGCAAAGGTAAATTTTTCTTTATGTAACTCTATCTTAAAATGTATAAAACAAATTTTGGCGATAAAGGGAAGATTTGGCATGCATTTTCATTTAGTCACTTAGTACAATTTATACCTTGAAAAGTACAAGGCAAACTTTGCCTCTTTTGCACATCCTCCCTTTCTAAACCTGCAATTGCAAAATAAACAACATAACTAGGTCAGCTATGATAAACAACATCCCCAAAAACTTGAGCAACTCAAATATAAGGTATAATATAACATTGGAAAGTTTAGGCACAAACAATAGAGAATAACTCTATGCCATCTAGATCTTAATTAAGGTTGCAACAATGGATATGTAGGTTAAGAGGCTATAGGTATTTGGTGACTCCAAACTTTAGATGGACTAGGAAAATGGTACAAGTAACATTTATAACTTGGAGTTGGGGCCTATTTTCAATAGGATTATGGAAAAGAAAATAGTTTTTGAAGAGGTGTCCTTCATTCATGTCTACTGAGAATTCAACCACAAAGATGATCGGTTATCAAAGGAAGAACTTATTTTGGAGGAAGTTTTTTTGCTTGTTCATGAGATTAAGGACCATACTCCTACAGATTTTATACTCTTTCATAATTTTTGATGAATGGATTTTTGGTCTTGTTTTAGTTTTTGTTTATGTAAAGTTAGAGAAAGTTGTCTCATGGTTTTGTCTCAGCATCAATATGAAGATATGGAACTATTTGTTTAAAGACTAACATGTATAAGGATTATTGTAAGAGTCAAAGTCATAAGCATAGGTTGTAGTCTTATATGATAGAGGAATTCTATAAAGGAAACGGCTCCTAGCATTAAAAGTATAAGGGATCTTGCCAATGTGTATGTCATTTCCACAAGAAATATCAATACAATGAATTTTGTCTCATTAAAAGACTAGAAATTTAAATATTTCTTGTAGGTATATTCAGACATTATTAAATAGATGAATCAAAGATCACTTAAAGATTGTAGATAATCACTAAATCTCACAACAAACATCACATATAAGAAACATATGAGTCAAAAACATTATTGATATTCCATTAATTCCTCATAAATATAGAATGATCCTTACATGATAGGAATCACATATGCAATCTCCATTAAAAATTGGGAAAATTGTAATAGAAATTCTACAACATTCTCCTCTACGAATATTCCTCCTAAGGAATCTATAGAAACACTCTCCTTTGTTATATATATAATTACATCCTTATATGTTATGTTCCCCATGGGGATCAACGTGACCCATAGTTTGCTTGCATGAGTGGATCATAACTAAATTTACATGTATTCACAGATCCTCCAACAAGTCATTACAACCTTATATATTGTATTCCCCATGGGGACCACTATGACCAATAGGTCGCTTACATAAGTGGATCATAACTAAATTTACAAGTATTTTGATAGTTCCTCGACCCAAATGTTAGATATTTGAGGCAATGCTAAGTACTTGAGGCACACTCTATCTTTTTGTAGTCAGTCGTCCATTGAAATCAATACTCAAAAGGGTGTTTTATCCAATTCACTAGCTTCACACTATGGGTGGGTACTAAAGCAGATTATAGTGCCAATGGGTTCCAAAAGTAGTAGTGCACTGAAGCGTCTAATGGAAGATAAAAAATGAAATATGAATATGGAGGGTGAACCACTAAGCAAGAAGAGAGCATGGGGAAGTATTAGGGACGAGCTAGAGGCAAAATACTATGGTGTTGATGGACAGGATTGATACCAAAAAGGTATATCTTTACCAATTGTTATGTTCTTGTTCCTAAGAAACTATCACGCTATCCTGTACCTAGGTTGAACACCTTCAATGCCAATTTGGCCCGACTAACCCAAACATATTCCTTCTCGTGAACTACTTTTTTTGCCATCTCCTTGTACTATCGCATTCCCTTGAAACTGTTGAAATAATCAATTCCTCCCCTCAAGATGTTCTCCATTTCTTTTGGTCCTCCCACTACTACTAGAGACTCCCCCTTTCTATGTCTTGCAACCTTCTAGACTATCAACATTTATGCAGAGTGCTTCTTCTTGAGTGGTGGAACCATCCACATATGGGTGTAGTATTGTGACCTCTAAGATGGCCACTTGAACCATTACCATGTTTCCCCCATGGTGGTGTAGTCTAAACATTCTATGATTAATTGATTTTTTTCACCTGAATCAGTTGATTTAAATCTATGCAAAATCATAATTTTATGTTGTTTAACTTGTATTTTTGAATTCATAAATGGATTCAGTGTCCCGATAAACCCTTGGGGCACTTGGATTACACATACTTAACCACTCAATGGGATACTTATTATTCCATGGACTATTGTCCCTTCTTTATTCAAAGGGTGACTCTGGGGCATGGAAGTATCGGTTAGGATCAACCATCATATGACTTCAGAGGTGACATTAACCAACATCTGATTGAAATTTGCCCATAGGCTATCTGGTGGCACATGTAATCTGGGTTAGATACTGTCCATCCTTCCCACATCATGCAAACTTCTAATTTGAACTATGTTCATCCATTAATCCTTGCACTTACTAATAATATCTCTAATCCATTCAAATTTAATTGATGTTTGGAGCTAGAGAGAGCATAATTAGCCCACGAAGAACATTTTTATCCACCATAGCAAGCATAATTGATGTCTCGATCGAGAAAATATGGGCATAATTAGACCGATCCATATATTTTTAGCCATCAAAGTAGACACAATTGACACATCAATCGAGAAAATGAAGGCATAATAAGCCTGTGACATACATTTTTATCCCCCTAGTCATCATAATTAAGGCCCAATTAAGTGCCAAACCCACCAATGACACAAAACTTTGTTGACATGACAGTTCCATGTAGGTGCCACAAAGACAGGCCACTAGGAAATGGTGGTCACGATGGTGATGCCATCGATATTGAAAACCATCGAATATGAGTCAAAAATACACCAAACACTAAACTATGTCGTATGTTCGATGAATGTCGAGGGACCAAGAAAACAATTATAGAAAAATCTTGAGAATTAATGTGTAATGTTCAATGGTAAGGTGGATTTTTTATGTAACTTCGGGACACCCCATCGAAATTCAACACCATATATAGTAGCGAGTGTCATGTCATCATATGTACAATCCATGTCAACATCGGTACTGTCCACATGTCATGTTCGTACAATGCCACATCAACATACGTACTGCCACATGTCCATCCATACTACCACGTGTCCATTCATATTGCCACATGCCATCCTTATAGTGATGCCACATGGAAACCCTGTCATCATTTTGATTTTTTGGTGAAAACTTCAGAAGGAGATATCTTCCTCATACAACATCCATTTGATTCTGTTCAAGTTGCATTGGAAATATCTCGTTGATATCTACGCAATGGAATAATTTTCATCAACATTTGAGAATGGATTTTTTTTAGCATTCTCATATCCACTTGGATCAATGGTATCAGATCACAAGTTAACTCCATTATCTCTCTTGGTGTTTTCTTCCCCCCAACATGCAAAAAAAATGCATGTTTATCCCTCTACCTTCTGTCACCCTAGTTGATTATCTCTCGTAAATCAATCTGTGTTTCAATCATTCTAGATGTGTACTGCATTCCTCACATGTAGTGATACCTTCCTATTGTTGAGGACCAACGATTAAGAGAAACCCTAATTCACTCCACCATTCATTTGAGTTTTGAAACCCTAATTCATGCTCTACCATTCTATATATTCTCCACAAGGTGCATGCATGATTGTTTGTTGCAGTTGAGAGGTGTGAGGGGAGGTTGACCAGTTCATCTCCAAGTGAGACACATCTCCAATTTTGATATCAGTTGTAAAATTCATCTCTAGATTCTATTTCAGTCATGTTGAAAATAGCTCCAGCTCCAATGCATATTTACACTAGTTTGGTTTGTGAATAAGTGTGTCTTTCCATCAATATGTTTGTGTATTCCCTTCAAAATTGACCCATACACTGGTATACACTCTTCATTATTCTCTTCAATACACTAGTATACTCTCTAGAAATTGTGTGAGAATTTCCTTAACGATTCGATCCTAAAAGAACTCTCTTGGTGCTCTTTTTGGTTAGCGTATGAAAAATACTTATGTCACCTTAGTGAATTTGTATGTCGGTGACGAATTTGGATTTTATGGTTTCTCATTACATATTTTAATCCATTTACTTATATTTCCATTTGATTACAATTCGTTTCATAAATTGTCTATCATGGAATTGTTGGTCAAGGTTGATTGATTCTATTTAGACAAGGAACAATATATGGGGAACTATTGTAAATACGAACCTTACATATTTGAAACCATAATTGAAAAAAATATAGAGACCAAAAATATAGTTGTTTGTAACAAAAAGACTCCAGCAAATTTCTTGCTTCCTTCCTTTCGTCTGTTAGTAAGAAATGAAAGGACGTGGAAAGAAGGAACTCATAGGAAGGGGGGTTTGGCACAATCTTCATCAGAGATATGATATTCACTATACCAGTTGCATAAGGTATGGGTCACATGAAGTGACTTCCTACAGAGTTCCATGGGATAATATCAAAGAGTACAGACATAATCAGAAATAATACAGAGGTAAGACTTCAGAACCAGCGAAACGTAAAGAACCTACTCATTACATTGTTTCCCATTGTAATATAGGAGTAAATGAAGAATTGTTTAACACTTCATTTGATTCTTGGGGAGATGCATGGATTCTTGACACAAGTGAAACCTCCCACATGACATTCAGAATAGACTTATCTGAATACTATGATGAAAATGTAGATGACATAGTTTATTTTGTAGATAGATCAAGTCTTAAACCTTCGTGAATGAGCACCATTAGGCTTAAGTTTCCTAGACTTTTGGATTGTCTTCTGCATAATGTACTCTATCTTCTTAAGTTTCAAAGAAATTGTTTGTCCCTTGTGCATATTCAATAGCATGGCCACTATGTGCATACATTTAGAGGTAAAGTTGAAATAAGGAAGGATTCTAACAACATGGTTTTCATGATCAAAATGGAAGATGGAATAATGTTGAAGATGAAATGGACATCTTCCCATACACAAAATGTTTCATACTCCTCTCATCATGATGCATGTATAATCCAATCTAGTCTTTTGTGGAATGCTATATTTGAACATATTAATTATGGCATTCTATGTTTGTTGAGAAAGAATGGTGTTTCTAGTTTTCCTACTATTCCTAGGAAATTGAAGCAATGCGATGCTTGTATCCTTGGAAAACACAACAAACAACCATTTCATGATTCTACATCCAGAGCATATAGAAAAATTGAATTGATTCATTATTATTTGTGTGTCAATATGCATGTTCCTTCTGCAAATGGAAATAGATATATCATGACTTGTATTGATGACTACACCAGAATGTGTTGAGTGTATTTACTGAAAGATAAATCACAAACTTTTGAAACTTTAAAAAAAATTCATGTATGGATTCAAAATGTATGGCTCTCTTTGCACTGATAATGGAAAACAATAATAATAATAATAATATATTTTTAAGGTCACGACCAAGCCAAACACCAAATTGGTGTATGAGACCCCCTTGTTTGTGGGACAAGGGAGCCCCTCCACCCAGTGATTTGACTGGTAAAGTCTACGGAGGTATACATACCCTACCCCCCTTTGGATTTGAAATTTACCTTCACCAATATGGGATCAAGCATCAAACCACAGTTCCATTTAATCATAAATAGAATGGTGTAGTTGAACAAATGAATATGACACTCCTAAACATGGTTCAATCCATGATGTTTTTCAAGAATGCAAAATTGATGCTTTGGGTTGATGCAGTTTTATGTGCATCAATTTTACATTCTTGAAAAACAAGACTATTTGGTATGGATGGATTCCTTCGTTGAGGCATCTCAGGGTCTTTAGTTCCACATGCTATGCTTTGATTCCTAAGGATAAAATAAGCAATCTTGATGTGAGGAGTCATAAGTGAATCTTCTTAGGGTACTCAAATACCACCAAGGGATGTCATCTTTAGGATGAGACAAACAAGAAATTCACTAAGTGAAGTGACATAACCCTAGTGCCTCCTCAACTAGTATTTATATGTGAGGATGGTGCCTCAGAGTTACACTCTCACACTCACTCATCTAGTGAGCATATATTGAAGGCAATTGCAGTTGCAGGAGGAAGGAAAAGAGAGCCTCATGCTCAATCTTGGTTTATCTTTGGTGTTTTGGTCTTAGTCTTGGAATTGTATTGGAAATCTATTATTGAGGAAGTTTTTGTTGGGTTTCTCCCCCATGAGGACTTCCCAGGATAAAATGTTGCATACCTTGTGATTGTGTTTCTTTCAGTGATCCTATTTATGTTGTTGTTTTGGAAATACTTTGAATACTCAAGTAAATTGGAAATAATCTAATAAAAATAGTAAAAACTTAACATGGTATCAGAGCTTGACTAAATAGAGAATATTTCACTGGGTATCTAGACATCGTTGTTTCCATACAAGAAAATTAGGGATTTTTACTGAAGATGATTTTTTAACCAAAAACCACCTTGGTAAGTGTTCCATGTCCTAGTGCATCTTTTGGCAGATTGAGCAAACTTTTTCAATGGCCAGATTCTCTAGAAAATCAAACCCTAGTTTTAACTAGTACCAGAAAACCAGAAAACCAGAACTAGTACCAGAAGTACCAGTCCATAATTGCACAAGTCAAATTTCAAGGGGTAAAACTTGGAATTTCCTGAAAAAATCAGCTCCAACAAACTTGCCTCAACCTAGCGCATCTCCTGGTAAGATCAGTTTCATTTTTTGAGCACTTTCATTTTCTGGTCATTTTCATAGCTCTAGGTCAAGATGTCTACAATCACCAAGCTTGTTGACAAGTTAGAATGTGTGGAAAATTTCTGCTGGAAGTACATAATTGGACTCATTCTTGAAGAGAATGACCTTGCAAATTTCATAAAAAAAAAATGTATCAGAACCAGATGCAGCCAAAGAGAAGTACAAGAAGGATATGATTAAGGCCAAAAGAATAATTGCATATTCCATTAAAGACTACTTTATCCTTCAAGTGTATTCTAAGAATACTCCAAAATAAATGTTTGAGGCACTAACCAAAATGTATGAAGGAACGAACATCAACTAGAATATGAACTTGAGAACCCAACTCAAGAATACAAAGATGCAAAAAGAAGAAATAGTTCAAGACTATTTCTCTAGGGTTTCTCAATTCAAGGAACAATTAGAGGCAATTGGAGACAACTTAGATGAATATGAACTCATGATGACAAATCTTAATGGTCTCACAACACCTTTGGAAACCTTCATCCAAACTATTTGTGAAAGAAAAGAGAAAATCCAATTTGACAGTTTATGGGAAGAATGTGTTCAAGAAGAAGCAAGAGTGGTTAACCGAGAAACTTCCCTATTAAGAGATGAATATCAATCCCTAGCTAATCATTCTAATGGTGGAAATAAAAAGTCTCATTTTCAAAAGGAGACCCACTTTCATAAAGAACCTCACTCTCCAAAGAGATTCCAAAAATATCATAAGGGTCAAAGAAAAGGGAAAGATTTTTCCTCCTATCATTGTTATCATTGTGATAATATGGGACACATTGCTAAGAAGTGTCCTTCCATAAGGGAAGAATACAACAGGAGAAATAACAAAATACATGATGCCCATGCAGCTGAAGATGATGAGACACCCAAGAAGTTAACTAAAGAAGATATTGCAGATTATGTTTTGTTTTTCTCCCTCTCAGGATCTGTGATACCTGGAGAGGATACTTGGCTCATAGATAGCGGTGCCTCTAAGAACATGAAAATTCATAAAGACATTCTCTCTATCCTTATAGAAAAATACTTCCCCAAGAAATTTTCACTTGGAGATGATTATCAATACCTATCAAAGGAATGGTAGAATCCACCTACAAACTTGATTCAAGAACTCCGATGAGAATGAAGCATGCACTCTATGTACCAGGTTTGAAAAAGAACTTACTTTCTATCTCATCCCTAGAAAAGAAAGTTTTAATGGTTTCATTCATGGATGGTGAAGTTCTTATGTGGTCTAAAGGAAAAACTATAGAAGATACAATTGTTATTGGAATAGAACAAGGTTGTTTGTATAAGTTAAAAGGTCACTCAAATGTAGCCTTGACTCACTCTGTTGAAATTACTTGTGAACTCTAGCATATAATACTAGCTCAAATCAAATACAAAGCCTTACCATATGTAAGAAAGGTATTTATAGGTTTACCAAAATTAAAGGTTGATCATGAAGGTGTATGCAAGGGATGTGCACAAGGAAAGAACACAAAGAATCCTCTTTCAAAGAGCGATAGTAAAGTAGAAGGAATCTTGGAGCTTGTCTACTCAGATGTATGCACTCCAATGCCATCAACCTCTCTAAGTGGGTATGTATACTATGTATCCTTTATTGATGATTACTCTTGTAATACTTGGGTTTATTTATTGAAATCAAAATATGAAGTACTTGGAAAGTTCAAGGAGTTCAAAGCCTTGGTAGAAAACCTCTCCGAAAGGAAAATCAAGATACTCAGGTCAGAAAATGGAGGAGATTAAACTTCAAGTGAATTTCGAAGTTTTGTAAATATGTTGAGATTAAGAGGGAGCTCACCACTCCATATGATCCTCAAAAAAATGGTATAGTAGAAAGAAAGAATAGAACAATTATGGAAGTAGTAAATACTATGATTCACAATCAAGATCTTCCAATCCACTTATGAGATGAAGCAGCAAGAACAAAAATATTTTCCAAAATAGATTATCCCATAGTGCACTTGGATTCATAAACAATTGAAGAAATTTTCACCAGAAAGAATCCATAAGTAAGTCATCTCAAAATATTTGGTTTTCCAGTATTTGTACACATTCCAAAAGAAAAGAGAACTAAGTTGGATCGTTCAGGAAAGAAGCGAATATTTGTTGGATATTGTGAGGTCTCTAAGGCCTTCATAATTTACATACTAGGTTACCATCATATTTAAATCAGTAGAGATGTAACTTTTGATGAATATGCATCACTCAAAATATCAAGGAAATTCCATCTTGAAGAAGTATATGAAGAAGAAACTATAGATCTCAGAGTTGCAGAACTCGTGAAGGAAGTTACAATCACCCCTGATGATGAGATTCCAAAAGATCATGATATGATAGAATCTCAAGAACCTCCCCATATGATGATCTCTCACAAGAGAAAGCCAGCATGGGAAAGATAACTTATTCAAGATGCAGAGAAGTATGGTGCCCCAGAAGGAATCATGAGACAAAGAAAGAAATGTAAGCCATTCTCCAGCTATATGTCCTTGATGTGTGATCTTGAAGAAAAGGAACCTACTTTCTTTGAATAAGTCGTTTAGAATAAATAATGTATGTATTCCATGAAAGAGGAATACCAGTCCATTATAAAAAATGATGTATGGGAAGTAGTTCCCATACCAAAGAACAAAGATGTGGTATATTCCAAGTGAATATACAAGATAAAATATGCAACAAAAGGAAGTATTGAAAAACATAAGGAAAGATTTGTGGCTCATGGATTTTCTCAAAAGGAAGGTATTGACTATGAAGAAACATATGCTCCTATAGCCAGATACACTTCTATCAGAACCATCATAGCTCTTGCAGCCAAAAATAAGTGGAAGTTACAACAAATGGATGTGAAAACAACCTTCTTAAATGGTGTTATTGAATAAGAAGTGTATATAGAACAACCACAAGGGTTTGAGCTTGAAGATAGAAGGAATCATGTATGCAGATTGAAGAAATCTCTGTATGGGGTGAAGTAAGCTCCTAGAGATTGGTATGGAAGAATTGATAGTTTCCTGACAAGCTTGGGATTTACCAAGAGTAAAGTTGATTCTAACCTTTACGACAAGGTTATGGATGATGATCCAGTTATATTTCTACTATATGTGGATGATTTATTCTTGACAGGAGAAGATAATCTCATCACATATTGCAAGAAGAATCTCTCTTCAGAGTTTGAGATGAAAGACCTAAGCCCGATGCATTATCTCTTAGGTATTGAAGTTTTCCAGAGCCCAGAGAAGATATTCCTTAACTAAGGGAAGTATGCAGTTGAAATACTTAAGAGATTTAACATGTTGAAATGTAAACCCATGAACACACCCATGGAAATGAATCTGAAGCTTCTGGTTGATACTTCGTTAGAGTTGGTTGATGCTACTCTATACAAATATATTATTGGATCGTTGATGTATCTGATGAATACCAGGCCAAATATATTCTTTTATGTGAACACCTTGAGTCGGTATCTGTTGGAGCCTAGACGTGTTCACCTTGTAGATGCAAATCATGTGATGAGATACCTTAAGGGTACGTTGGATTATGGTCTCTGTTATATTGGATATCGTGAATTCAGACTGTGTGGTTATACTTATTCACATTGGAATGGAAATGCTTTAGAAAGGAAGAGCACTTCAATTTTTTTTTTTAGTTTGGGGTCAACCATGACTTCATGGAAAAGTAGGAAGCAATCTAGTATTTCTCTCAGCACGACAGAAGGGCAGTATAATGCAGCATGTTCTTCCAGTTGTGAAGTCATATGGCTTCAGAATTTGTTGACAGGTTTGTTCAATATGGATATGGAAGCCACCATGATTCTATGTGATAACAAAAGTTGTATAAAGATGACAGAGAATGCATTGTTCCATGATAAGTCGAAGCACACAGATATATGGTATCACTACATTCATGATATGGTGTAGAGGGGAGTTGTAAAGCTCCAATATTTAACACAAATGAGAAGTTTGTAGATGTGTTGACCAAGCCTCTGTCTCATGTGAAGTTTGAGTACTTCTGAGACAAGCTTGGTGTTGTATGAAAGGACCTCCCTTGAAAGGGGGAGTGATGTTGATGATACTATCGTATCCTGACAAACAACGAGTAGCTCTATTAATATTTTATATCCCTGGGAAGATCCTGAAGATCCTTTAAGAATGGTTTTTCAGAGTACCTGTGCATGTATATCCCAGTTATGGATAGTAGTGGTAGCTCCATTAGGATTTTATATCCTAGGGAATATTATGATTTCTGGGTAGATCCTGAAGGTCTGGTAAGGACGGTCTATCAGAGTACCACATGGTAGCTTGTTATGATTTTATATCCTAGGGAATATTATGATTCCTAGGCATATCCTGAAGGTCTAGTAAGGACAGTCTGTTAGAGTACCACAAATGTTGTTGTTGATTCACCTGCCTCATTATGTTAGCACATGTTGATGATGTTATTTTTCCAACCTTGTGTTGTTGATGATGTTGTTGTTCTAGCCTTGTGTTATTGATGATGTTTTTGTTACAACTTCATGCTATCGATTTTGATGTTTTAGCTTCATGATGATGATGATGATGATGTTACTCCATCTCCATGTTGTAAACGATGATGATATTGATGTTGAGAAAAACTTCTAATGATTTATAGATGTGCCAGCCAGTGTTCCAGATGTTGATGAGATGTTTCCCTCTCCTTCTCTTGATGATGTTGTATTTATCATGTTAGTAGAATACCCTTCTCGTTAATGGGGAGTGTTGAAATATTGTAACTTCGAAGAGTATTATAATTATATTTGAGTTATTATCTTATAGATCAAATCCAGTTTTGTGGATTGATCATGTCGGGTATTATATAATATCAAATCCCCTATTTTGGAATGGTCAAACCATATTCGTATGGTGGTATTTGCAAAGTCAAACCCTAGTATTTATAAACTGGTTTTAACCACTTCTAGGAGAAGTTGACCCCACTAAGTGAAGTGGCATAACCCTAGTTCCTCCTTAACTAGTATTTATATGTGAGGATGGTGCCTCACTTGTAAACTCTCACACTCACTCATCTGGTATGCATATATTGAAGGTAATTTTAGTTGTAGGAGGAAGGAGAAGAGAGGTGCATGCTCATTCTTGATTTATCTTTGGTGTTTTGGTCTTAGTCTTCGCATTGTATTGTCAATATATTATTGAGAAAGTTTTTGTTGGTTTTTCTCCCCCATGAGGGTTTCCCAGGATAAAATGTTGCGTACCTTATGATTGTGTTTCTTTCAGTGATCCTCTTCATTCTAATGTTTTGTAAATGCATTCAATGCTCAAGTAAATTGAAAATAATCTAATAAAAACAATACAAACTTAACATATTCATCATCATTTCATCCATTTAATTAAACCATTTTCACATTTTTAATCTAAGCAAATCCAAATAATTTGTGTTTGAATAACATAATAATGTATTAACCAGGTCATTTGTTAACATACACCCGCAAAGAATAAGTTTGGTTTTGTAAAAGTATTCAAGTGAAACAGGGCACTATAATTTCATTAGCCAATGATGAGGACATGGAAATCATGGTAGGCCTAAAAGTCGGTAACATTCAAGGAGATAAATTCTAATTTATTTTCTTTGTCTGACATGTTTTCTCAAGTAGTTTTCTTATTCTTATTTCTAAAGAAGTATACCTTCCAGACCTATAAATTCTAGAACTAGGTGGGAAAGAATAGGAAATGTTTTATGAAGTTCCATATATTTTTGTTAACAAGTTCCAACTAAACTGATTTTTTTTTGTATTACAATACTGTTCAGTTAGGTCATAGATTTTTCTAATACAAAATATATCTATTTTTGTGAAAAAATAAATTCTACTCTTAACCACCCAAGTTGCACCCAATTGACATAAAAGTTTTGAATCATCTCATCACACCCTTAACAACCTTAACTACATGCAATCAAATTTCTTTAAATATTTGAAAACATCTTGTCCCACCCTCATCTGCACTTATGTGAGAGTGAGATTATCGGTGCCTTGAAAGTTGCAATAGACTCACATGGGGAAAACATGTCACAAGTGACATTTGAACTTGGGTGGGAAGGATAACAAATCCTCCTCTTAACAACCTAATCTATACCCAATTGACTTAAAATGTTTAGAAGCATCTCAACCCACCGTCAAGCAATTAAGTGAGAATGACATTACATGTACCTTTCCAACCCCAATCAGCCCACAAGGGATAAACACGTTATAATAAATTTTGGAACCTAGGTGGGGAGGATAACATATTTTCCTCTTAGCCACTCAAGGTAGACCCGATTGACAAAAAATGGTTGGAAACATCCATCCCACCCTCAAGCACTTAAGCAAGAGTTATATTGTCAGTATCTTAATAACCTAATTGGTGTTGATTTTTCAATAGGAAAGGTTTAAACATGAAGTTTATTCCATTTTATCATTTTACTTAAACCATAAAAAAATTTGTTGCAACAACCAAGATCACAAGAAGAAACACCATGCACAAGTACACAAGAAGTATTCTGGGAAACCCTCTTCAACAAGGGAAGAAAATTTAACCAATCCTTTGTTATATTCTTCAAGAGAAATACCTCCACCACCAAGAAAACCTAGCACACAAAAGAGTGTTTACAAACCCTATAAGACTAGCACCCAAGAGAGGTGCGTACATTTGTCAAGAAGATGTACTTGCTGAAATTTCCAAACACACACAAAAGATATGATTCCTCAATGGGGAATTTACCTTTACTTATGCTAGACTGAACCTATCAACAAAAGTGTATATTGGCACAATAGGGCCAACCTCTCTAACTCACAATATAATTAATAATAACCATATTAATTATCTTTTACATTAATTATATATTACATTAAGGTGGGGTCGACCTGTACCCTTTACATTACAATTAGGGTTACAAGTATGTCTGACTCTTGAAAAATATAGCAAGGTATCTCATACACCCACTAGTGCTTAGGCACTAGGGGCACATCCATAGGGATGTCCATATATCTATCTCATTGCATCTCACATGAGAACCACACTCACTAGTGCTCAACCACTAGGATCATGTTTACCTGTTCTCATCCACAGGCATGTTAAACTCAACAGATCTTCTTTCCCACTGCATTACACAGAAGAGTCACCTGGAGTTCATCATATCAACTCTATGCTTAGATCAGGCTAATACATCGTCCTCATCTTTGTCTCATAACGATGCACCCATATCATGGGAATTCAGACATTGACCTTGTGTTCAACCATAGGCATGTCCATCTCATCAGATCTTCTTTATCACTGCATTACAAAGGAGAATCATCTAGAGTTCTTCTCCACTCTCTGTAAGGAGGAGGCCATCACTATGTTCTAGTTCTGTCTTAGATAGGAACCACACACCCAGCTCAGGGGATTCTCTCTTAGGTCTGTGTCCTGGAGGATGTCTCATGCAACTTTAATCATCAAGACTCCCTCTCATCTAGGGAGGAATTCTCCATCAGGACAAGTCTCTCACGTAATTAATCGAAATTTGTCTTGGCTATAGTCATCAACACTCCCTCTCAACTAGAGAGGTATTCTTCACTAAGTCAGTTTGGTGAAGATGTCTGCAAATTTCTCATGTGTAGGAAGGTACTACACATGTACTTATTTCCTCTGCATCATGTTTCTGAACATAATATTTTATCTTAATGTGTTTTGATCTATCATGAAACACAGGTTTCTCAAAGAGCTTCACACAGCTCTGGTTATAATCATAGGATCCATCTCATGATCAAGTAAATCTTTTAGAAACTTATGAAGCCACATTGTTTCGCACACTCAATGATATATACTCTGATTCTATGGTACTCAAGGCCACAAAGATTTGTTTCCTGTTGCACCAAGAAATCATGGAAAACAACAATCGGATGTGCTCTTCCAGTCCATTATACTTTTTTTCCATTCTCCATATCCCTACAAACTCAAGTCTTCATTGGAGGCATATCTCAGTCCATATCTAATTGTGCCTCGTAGATATCTCAATACATGTTTTGTTGATGTCGAGTGAGTCTGTCTTGGTTGACTCATGGAATGACTGGGTACATTCACTACATAGAATGAATCAACTTTGGTGTTAACCAGATACATCAGTGATCCAATCAGCTATGGATCAATATCGTCTAAATCATCATCATTCATTTTCTTCAAATCCATCACCATGGATTTGCATTCTGGCATATTGAACTTCTTTAATATTCCCACTGTATATATTCCTTAACTCAAGAAAATATCATCGGTCCTCTGTCGTACTTCTTGTCCCAAGAAGTAGTGCATCTTACTTAGATCCTTCATCTCGAAATCAAAATTAAAAGCTTACTTGTATCAAACAACAAGGCTTTTTGAATAAGTCATCAAAATCAGGCTCTCGTCACCAACACTGTAATAATATACGTTTGGATCAACAACGCTCTTGCTAAAACCCAAACTCATCAAGAATCCATCAATCTGACATAGTTTTCAACTCATGGATGGTAGTACGGATGGAAGTGTATCAGGCTTACTGGATCAAGTGTCTCATCATAGACAACTCCCTATGTTTGTGAGAGTTCATTGGATATAGATCTTTCTTTGTATTTCTCGACACTTACATTAGTTGCATGCTTGATCTTATAGATCCACTTGGAAGTCACCACAGACTTCCCTGTTGGTCTCTGAACAATATCTTATACATCATTCTTTAATATATATTGGTATTCTTCTGTTATGTCATATTGCCATACTTTTTCTCTTGTTGCTTCTCTATGACAAGAAGACTCAGAATCAATATGTGTCTCATGGCTGGAGAGTAGCTCAAAAAATATCTTTATTCTCTTGGGATGTACCTTGAGAAGCTTGTATGTTTCTCTATCTCCTGCAGAGTGAGCCTAGGCAGGCCTTTTATGCCCTACTGCAATATCTCTGGATAAATCAACTGGAGGAACTGGATCAGTTGAGATAATGTTTGTCTCCTTATGAATTGTTGAAGGGGTAGAAATTATTGTCTTACTGTCAATCTCCATCTGAGATTATATGGATCTTTGAAAGGATATATCTTCTTCAAGGACAACATATCTTCTTGTCTCAATATATCTCTGACCAGGGATGTAGATCTGGACTATCTTCGAAGATTCATTGTTATCCCATAAATGTATCCTTTCTCCCTGAAGGGTCTAGCTTGGACTTATTCTCCTTGGGTATAAGAAAATACATTGGGCACCCAAATATCTTGAAGTGTTTAAATCAGGCTTCACTCCGATGAAGGATTCCTCGGGAGTTATGCTTTTCAAAGTTTGGTTAAGACTCATATACTGTGTCATGCATGGTTCTTCCCATGGAATCATAGAAGGATTATGATCATGCATTATTGCATTGGTTGCCTCATTGATGGTTATATTCTTCCTCTTTATCAAATATTTTTGACTCCCTATGATTCAAGTGTCTCCCTCTAAAGGATAAACATCTTCCTTTGTTGTTAATGTGTTTGGAACAAGAAAACAAGAGGAACCAAAATAAGAATATCTCCTAAAGAAGAATAACGAGTACATTTTTAGAATCAAAACAATTTAAGGATTGGTGTCTCAGCTACAACACCTACTTGTAATGTAGCAAACTTTGGAAATATAGGTTAGAGGAATGACAATTTCAACAATCAAACCTAGAGTCTTCACTTCCAATGTGTTGTTCTTCTAAATGCACTGAGATCCCTCGAGATCCATGACTTTAGAAAAAGGTTCCTTCCTCCTATAATTACCCTCATGACAATGATACAAATAATATATATACAGCTTCATACATGAGGGTGCTGATATAATTTCTCCAATGGAACCTAACTGATTTATGTCCTATGGAATATTCATGAAGAAGGTAGTCACAATGTCACCTTTTTATATCACCCACAATAAGTCTTCCTCTGAAGTATTGTCTTCTAAGAACTTGAAGTTGCTTGATTCATCAAGCTTATTTTCCATCATAGTTATGTTCATCATAATTTTAGATTCTTCACAAACCCTTGTCAACTAGGCTAGAAAACCTAACAGCTAGGCTAGGCTAGAAACATTAGGTTTTGTTGGGATTATGATTTTCAACAATAATCCTTGAAATTTATAAGAACATAGGTAATATTTAAGTCTTTTTCAAAGAGTTGTTGAAACCCTAAAAACCATAAATCTGCAGAAATTTGTGGAACCCTAGAAACCCTGGGGCCAAAAATAAAAAATTCTTGGAATTTCACTTTAATAGCTTATGGAGGTTCACTAAAGGCATTCGTACCCTCCTATACAAAATTCATCCCCAACGTCAAAGTATTAAGGGCTGGAACACCTCAGAAAGGAGGGTCATACGGATTTTATGGAAACCTTAGGAGGGTCATACGGTTCTGCAGAAATGAGAAGAATATGACCGGTAGATGCTTATGCAATGGGTTATTCAAGACCTATGCTCTAATACCATGTTTATTTTTCAATAGGAAAGGTTTAAGAATGAAGTTCATTTGATTTTAGCATTTTACTTAAACCATAAACAATTTTTTTGTAGCAACCAAGATCACAAGAAGAAACACCATGCACAAGTACACAAGAAGTATCCTGGGAAACCCTCTTAAACAAGGGAAGAAATCCCAGCCAATCCTTTTCTATATTCCTCAAGATAAATACCTCCACCACCAAGAAAACCTATCACACAAAAGGGTACTTACAAACCCTAGAATACTATCTCCCAAGAGAGGTGCGCACTTTTCCCAAGAAAATGTACTTGCTGAAATTTCCAAACACACACAAAATATATGATTCCTCAATGGGGAATTTACCTTTACTTATAATAGAATG
Source organism: Picea engelmannii (assembly GCA_009831015.1). Classification (NCBI taxonomy): domain Eukaryota; kingdom Viridiplantae; phylum Streptophyta; class Pinopsida; order Pinales; family Pinaceae; genus Picea; species Picea engelmannii. Next base: position 1,360,389 of record ML779162.1, read on the forward strand.
AACCTGTCAATAGAAGTTTCTATTGGCACAACAGAGCCGACCTCTCTAACTCACAATATAATTAATAATAACTAGATTAATTATCTTTTACATTAAATATCTATTACATTAAGGTGGGGCCGACCTGTACCCTTTGCATTACAATTAGGGTTACAAGTAAGTATGACTCTTGAACAATATATAAAGGGATCTCATACACCCACTAGTGCTCAACCACTAGGGGAACATCCATAGGGATGTACATATTTCTATCTCATTGCGTCTCACAGGAGAACCACACTCATTAGTTTTCAACCACTAGGATCACGTTCACCTGTGCTCATCCACAGACACGTTCAACTCAACAGATCTTCTTTCCCACTACATTACAGGGGAGAGTCACTAGGATTTCATAATCTCAACTCTCTTCTTATAGTAAGATAATACATCGTATTCATATTTGTCTCACAACGATGCACCCACCTCATGGGAATTCACACGTTCACCTTGTGCTCAGCCACATGCATGTCCAACTCAGCATATATTCTTTCTCATTGTGTTACATAGGAGAATCATATGGAGTTATTCTCAAATCTATGTAAGGAGGATTCCATCACTAAGTTCTCGTTCTATATCAGATAGTAACCACACACCCATGTCAGGGGCTTCTCTCTCAGGTCTGTATCTTGGAGGATGTCTCATGTAGTTTTAATCATCAACAATTGGCTTAGAAGGAGAAAATTCCATAAGTAGAATTAGAACCTAGGTGGGGAGGATACAAAAATTTCATCTAAACCACCCAAGATAAACCCAATTTTCTATCCAATCATCTTATTTAATGAGGAATTTCCATATATGGAAAAAAATTCATTGTATATTAAGAACCCAAGGAACTAACTCAATTGATTATAATAAGAGCTATGTCCTTGACTCATACTCTTAGCTCCAACCCTAAGTAATACTCCAAGATGTCTACAATTGTTGAGTAACAATTGTCCTCCCCCATATAAATTTAAAGTTGTCAACACTCCCCAATGAAATTTTAACCCTAAATGGGGATAACAAATGGACATAAATTGTTTAGTAGCCAACATGCTACTAAGTTAACAACAAGTTGGGTTTAACTTCTTCCTAGGATGAAATTTCTATTTTATTACTCATACATACACACATACATGTGTGTGTGTGTGTGTGTGTGTGTGGTGTGTCTTTTCATAAAAAATACTAAAGAGAAAGTAGATGCAACACCACAACCCTTTAAAAGACATATTCAAAAAGTAAAGTTGGAAAGACAAAGAAGGGAGTGACTTGAAAATGTTCAACTTGATGATATGTTGGATCAATACATTTGGAATGAGTTTGCTGCTATGATATATCAAGCAATATTAGGTCAATATGAAAACATTGCAAATATTATTTATAAAAGGGAGTACTCTCTAGTTATTGTAGATATCCCTCATGGTTACAATATCTAAAATATTGGTTATAATTATGATCCTTAGACTTACCAATAATTTAAAAAAGGGGTTACAAGATTCCTAAATATCACAACTCACCACTTTGGAGATTTTTGGTTTTTCATTCAAATCCATAAAAAATATTAGTGCTATCAACCTTGAAGAGTAAAGAAAATTCAAGGAAGCATTGTTATTGGTAAGGGGGTCTCATCACGAGTCAAACTTATCATTTCCACTAGGTATTTGTGGGTGACACTATCATTACACCATTCCAAGGTAGTGACCTTCAACTTGTCCTTAAATTTATGAAAGAAATAAAGAATGGAAAAATAATGGGCTTGGAAAAAGTGCATTGCAAATGAAGGTACCACACACCCTCTACAAAGGCACCCATGAATGAGACACTACAACCCCTTGTATATCATGAACCCCATGCCCATTGAGTCTTGACCCTACCAAATTCACCCACTTTACATGTCTTAGAGAGGGATATCTTAGAAACTCTACTTGACCTAGGGCAAGATCTACCCAATAGGACACCTTGTCAACCCTCCCATATTCAATCTTGAAAAGTCACATAATTTATTTGAGCACTTAATTGTTTGACATGGTAATATTTGATGCACATTCTTATGTGGCTCATGTGTTGATTGGATTCACTTTTTATGATGTTATGACTTGATATCCTTGGCAGGTGTGCTTATTTGTCTTTGCAGGACCTAATTGGTGGACAATTTTGGAAGAACAAGCCTAGGTTAGGCTTCCATGGGGCTTGAATCCCATAGGTGGATGCCAAGGGATGCATTCCGGATGAGAGAGATCAAAATTTGAAGGCTTATAAGATGACTTGGATGACATAATGTATCCCCCACATGCCAAAAGTTTTTCCTAGGAGAGGTAAAACCTCACCTTTAAGGGCATGATGTCACCTAGGTGGGTTAGGGTTTGGTGGTGAGGTTGACATGCATTGGCACAAGGAAATTTTGAGGGGATTAAGGATTTGACCATGAAGGAAGCTATTTGGATGCTTGGCATGTGGCTTTGGGAAGCCTTCTACACTCCATCACCAACAACCTTCTCCTATTTCCAAAACATCCCCTAAAGGGGTGATGTCTTTATAAACCAGGGTTTTTCTTTGTGCAAAAGTGAAATTAAAGTGAATTGTTTAATATTACTTTGTAAAATGGGAAAGATTAGGTTTGTTGACCCCTAATTTTGTGGTTTACCCTTAATTATGTGGAAAAAATATCTTAGTGACATTTTGTATAAATAAGAGATCATAAGATCTCATTTTATCATAACTCTCCATTCTAAGAGGCTCTTGGGATGAAATGTTCGCTCTTTGGCTAGATCTCTCTATTGTACTTTTGTTTATGGCTATGTCTTGGATTTTTGGTTTATGGAAGTGATTCACTAGCCTTCGAAGGATTTTTTCTAGATTTTATAGTGGTTTGTCTTATCTTTTTCCTTGAATTGGTAAGGTTTCTACATTGTTGCTTTCATTTATTTTTCAAGTCAAGGTTATTTTCTAGAGATAGGTGGAAATTATAAGGGCATACACCCCCACTTTAGTCTCCATCACTTTATGCTTACATGATATTAGTTTAACAAGGGTTTTCTAAGAGAAGTATCAGGGCATACACCCTCTTAGCCTAAACCCTAGCTAGAGATACTTGCCTTGGTGAGTAAGAGGATTTACACCCCAAAGGATGTAGTACCTCTAGTTATTTCTTGCTTGACTCCATTAACCATTTTTTTAAAGGATCTGGTCATTTACTTATTGTAGTGGAGATACAAAACAAATGCCTCGACAAATTTGAAAAATCAACTTTTGCAAGCTCTCTTTTTTGGATAGTGATCTTGATGCCTTAGGGATTCTTCCTCCCTTAGGGTGTTCCCATTCTCCCACAAATTCTCATTTATTTACTAAATTGTTTCCTACATCCATTAGGCTTCATAAGACACTAACCCTAACCGCTAATATCTCACAAACTAACCCTGGAAACTCTCCCTAATTTCACTCACCTAACCTACAAATTAGGGTGTATCTTTTGGGATAATCATCTCTAAATTTTAGTGGATGATTTCTATGATATTATTCATCATTTCCTATAGCCTTTAGGGCTGCATAATACTGTAGAAATACAATTTATAACAACCTTCTTAATTCAGTCTCAAATTGATTTACTTTATTCATAATTAATTGCTAGTTTCATTGATGACATTGTTAACTAGTATTGTGCTTTCCACGTTGGTTTAAATATCTTTCTTTTCTGATATACATTATTGCTAATAGATGTATTTAGGGACATGAATATTAACTTTCTTTTCCAATTGATTATACTGCAATGTATTCTTGTTTCTCTTGTGGCTTGGGAAGGTGTAATCATCCGACAAAGCACTATACTTTTGAGGCAGCTTTCCTTGATCTACAAGTCATCTTCCTTCCCTTCCTCTTCCACTTAGTCTTTTGACCTCTAGGGGAATTTCCATATTCCTTCATGTTATCTTACCTTTTCCCCTAGGGTCTCTGGGATTTCCTCCCAGGAGTGGCCTTAGTCAGCCCCCAAGTGTGGGACCTACATAGAGGTGGCATTGGGTGTAGTGTCTCATAGTTATAGCACTTACTTTTGTGGTTGGGTAAGGCTTTTCCAAACCTACAACGTGTGCGATAACAAAGGTTACTCTCCTTCCTCCACTAGAAACAACATAAGGTTCCCTCTTCACCCCCAATCTCGGGACCTCCATAGGTTTATCAGGTACCCTACTAACTGGATTTCCTCTGCACAAAGGAGTCCCTTCTCTGCTATATGGTCCCTCGACGACCTCCCCTTACTAGTGCAAGTTTCATTCCAGTAGGTACCAAACTGCAGTCCTCTATTGCTCTAGTATGGATCTAGGTATTCTTTGTTCCATGGTGACTATTAATCCTTTGGAAAATCTTTCCATTTTCCTCGAGAACAAATTACCAATTTATTTTGCTACCCAGTTTTATTCAAGTGAACATCTATGTTCATTGCACCCTTTGTTTGTGAGTTTGTTACTTAGTTTCTATCGTGAGATATTCCATCGTGCTTTCCTTGTATCTTATTTTGTTTGCCTATCTATGTCTGCTACTATCATCCTTCTTTTTCCCATTTCCCTTTTGTTCCTCTTTTTTTTGTTCTTCTCTGCACATCTCATATCTGGGTGATGTTTTCCACCTTTGGTCTCTTCCTCCTCTTGATCCTTTGGATTCCTATGGCTTATTTCATATGCGACCTCTAGTTAGGGATCTAAATTGAAGGGGGAATCCAATGAATTTCCTTCTTTCAGTTAGTTTTTTCCAGTTGACCCTTGCCTCTTCAAGAGATCAATTCTATCAGAAGTTATGACTTCTTCAACCTCCTATATTGCTTACCATAATTGGTCACGTGGCTCCATGCAGGTTCAAGTACGCTAGTAGGTGTGTATTTATGTCTTGCAAGTATATGATGACTTTCTAAGAAAGAATTATATTTTATTCACTGAAACCTCTCAGGTTCCACCTCATCAAGTCCACTTCACCAACCATCGCACCAATCCCATTTCATCAATTCCCACTTGTAATATCATGGCCAATAGTACTTCCAGAAATTTCCATCTCAATCAATTGTCCAGTGTTTTTAATTAATCAAAACATAATTACATAATCATATTATATGAATTCTTAGAATAATTATAGTCATGGGGGGAATAGGGTGTTACAACATATGCCTAAGGAATCAAGATGACACTAGTCTTTCTCTCATTTCAAGTGACTTTAGAACCGTANAGGACTAATTGCATTACATTTCCATTTATAGTAATTAACAAGCCTAATGTCTAGGGTCTTCTTGCATTTCTTACCTAGAATCATCCTTGACATCATTTATTGTTGCATTATTGCATTTTTTCACCCAATAGGGCTTGACATCTTACATTTATTTAAAATAGTTTTATGTTATTTCATTTCAAAAATTATTAGCTAGTGGTTTGTTAGGATTTTAACTTACATTTAGCATCTATTTCATTACTCGGTTTGCTAGCTGTATGACTACTATAGTATTGTTGTTATAAATTTGTCATATGTTGAAGTGAATCATCTTTTATTGAAATTTTATTCTAGTATTTTATTTTTCTTTGATAGCTAGTGTTTTGGGTCATTTATTTGATTCATTAGTTGTCATGGATAACTTTAATTGTCTTAGAATAATCCCTCACACACACTCATTAAATTTTCCTTGTCTAAACCACCTTGACCTTACAATGGACTTTGATCTAGTTGTTGGTATAATGAAGTAACCAATATAAGGGGTCGTAGACTTTTCTTGACTTGTTATAGGATCCTTTGAGGCTTCTAGGGAAGAATCCCTTGTGTTGGACCTCTATCCTTCACTAAAATGAGGGAAGTAATTGGTTAGGTGACATTGACAATCACTTCTACTTCTTACACTGATCAAACATCTTGAAGGATTTGCACAAGTGTTATTTTTGGTGATAACATTTCATGGCGTTGTTTCCAGGGAGAATTGAGTCATTCTTCTCAAAATATGAAGTCTATGTTTCAACACTCTTTTGGTAAGCTTGAATCAAGGCCTTAAATGCATCAAAGAAGAAAAAAATGTCTTAGCAATCATAAATCTCATATATCTATTAATGTACTCAATTTATAGTCTATCACTAAAACACCTTGATGATCATCTTTAACTAAGCCTTTTATTTCATTCCACTTATCCTCTCTAACATGTACTTGATCAAGATGGCTCACTTGAACTTTTCCTAGGAAATAATTATCTCATAATCCTTCCCCTTTTCTTTGTATGTAACAAATTCAATCTCCTTATGGGTTGCAATGCTTCTAACTATGGCATTGTTGGCACCCAAAGTTTTGGGTTCAATTTTGTGCATGCGCACAAACAAAGTGGTGCACGCTCATTCCATAGTCTTACACGCACCTACGTAAATGCGTGAGGAATGAAAAAGAGTGTGCACCAGACCGAGCTTTGACAGTGCGCAACAAGCGTAAAATATTATTGAACACACGTTGGTCCTAGTTTTGATGCGCCAGAGATAAAGAAGATGCACATTGGAATCAAGAAAAGAATCATCGTGAAATTCTCTCGAATGATTACTGCCAACAACACAATAGATTGTGGAGCTGAAAAAATATGATTTGAAAAGGAAATCAAGATTTTCCCAATTCTTGAAGGTTACGTGGATTGCATGCATGTGTTAGAAGCATGCGAGGAAGTTTTTTCAGTTGAGTGAGTGGAGCAGAGTAGAAAGAGACAATGCTCCCGAGGAGAGAAAAATAAAAAAATAAGTAGTCATATCAGAAATAAGGCTAGCTAGATGTTTAGGAGAAGAGATTCATTGAGTACTTAATATCTATCTCTCTTTGAACCTATTGTAATATTGAAATTATTTTGAATATACTTATGTGTTTTTTATATGTCTGAGTATTGAGAGAAGGCACATTGTAGAGTGTGTTGTAATTCTAAGGATTTATATAGAGGAGATATGAATTTATATGGTTGTCATATGTATCTATTATGTGCAATGTTGACTTTTGGTATGATGGAATGACTCTAGTAACAAGTATGTGACGATTATGATCTATCATGTGTCAATCATGTATGAGTTGAATATGTGTGTGTATTGTTTTAATTCTTAGTCCTAATAATTTTTCAAATATGAGTCACATGGGTGCCAATCCCAAGGAATCTTCCCGTTTTTATCCTTCATCCCTATCACAATACATTATGGTCTATGTGATCTTCTCTGCATCTTGGGTGAGACCTTCCTTGTCTTTGGATGAGGATTGATATGCCCGTGCTCTGGGGTTTTTGTTGGACAATTTCAGACGAACCCTAGGTCTAAAGTACCCAACAATAAGAAGGACATGTGAAAGCACATATCAAAATGCCCAACAAATGGTAATTTTTGGGGGACCTAAAATTATTATTGGGAACGAGGAAGGAAAGGGATGAGGTTGCATCCATATCAGGAGGAGATTCAAGACTGGTTGATTGCAAAAGAGCATGAGTTTTCCATGTGAGAAACCAAGGGACTGAGGGTGTATTTCAGCCAATGTAAGGATAGGTATTTGTACATAGATATGCATGATATTGTCTTTGCTTATTTTCCTTGTTTATTGTTTGAATGGATAAAAAGGAAAATTGCTACCAATTCTCCTGTATGACCATTGGAACCAGTGGTTTGGGATGAATACAAGCTTGAAGAATTGAATGTGTTGGATAATAAGTGGACTTGGGTGATTGACTTCTGGTTTTGCAAGAGTAAAAGATGGCTACATTGTTGAATTCATCGTGGAATACATCAACTCCTTTAGCGAGTCTGAAATAAATTTTGCAAAAGGACCGAGAAAGAAGATGCTAGAAGAAATTACACTCTGGATAAAAATGAAGTTCATAGAGAAAGGGATGATGTGCATGAATCCCAATTGAATGGCTGAGTAAATTCCCCTAGTGTGGGGGGTTGCAAAGACAGGGGAAATATAGAGAGAATATGGATCCATTGAGGAGGATCCATAATATTGAGATGAGGTGAGGTATGGAATGGACCTAGAGGAGCAAAGGAGAAAAGAGTCGAGAGGTACACAAGAAGAGTTGAGATAAGATGAAGAGAGGAAAAGAGAGGTGGAAAAGAATTATCTAGGGCACATTATGAGGGGTCAAGTCCAATATGAAGAGAAAAGGGACTGCACTAGGTAGTAGTGCGGAAGAGTATGTTGTGCTATAATGGAGCAAAGATGAGGATAGGCCCACAAAGAGGCATGGCATAGAGGATATGTTGTCCATTGGGGATACCAATAGTAATACTAGTATGGGCCTAGGTGATGAAGTCCACACCCCTTTGTTATTGTGGAGTGAAACAACCTTAGAGGAATATGAAACACATAGAAGTGCATTGATAAGAGGAGAGGATGGCATGCAGAGAATTTGTTTTCTGTTAGGAGAGGAAGATAGCGTGCAAAGTGGTAGTGCAAAGAGAGGACATGAAGGTAGAGCACAACGTGTTGGTGCATAGAGATAAGAGTAATATGGAGGCTCCCCTAGTGGTGGGGGAGACAAATTGACAATAGTATATTGTTTTGCATGGCTACAAGTAGATAAATATCTAGGTCACCTCATGAGAAGTTTCATAAGAAGATGGACTTACCCCCTTTTTGTACCACCCCCCTTGTACATTTTTAATCAAGAAGAAAACACAACAGATAGTAAAAATATTGGAGTATAAGAGAGAGAAGAAAGAGATATAAGCAAAGAGATGAGTGAATAAGAAGGTGAAGTCAATAATAATTTACCTCGAGGAATAGTGGTGTGGAAAAACCAAACCCCTAGCAGTCATAGAAGAGGAACTAACTCGAGTTTGAAGATGGAAAATAAGGATAGTATCCTGAGGCTACCCATGTTCCACAGAATGGGTAAGGATGATGCAAAGAAACACTAGTTTACATGTGAAGCAATATGGTATTTGAAGAGAATCACAAACGAAGAAGCCAAAATTGTGCAGCTGGAGACCATGTTTAGGGAAAGATCCTTGACATGGTATATGAAGTATAAGGATATTGTTCCAGTGGGACAGGCAAGGTCCATGATCAAAATTAAGCATGATCTATGTATGGAGTTCCAAAAACCTAATTTAGAATCCTAATGTATCATAGAGATTGTTATCACTCCAAGAAACCCTTTGTGGTTGCAGACCAAAGGTGCTTGGTAACTTAAGAAATAAATGTTTTTGTATTTTGTAAAGGTGGATCAATGGGATAACTCAATTCTACTTATAGCATTCAGACATCAAAGTGATAA
>ML779162.1:1371459-1384109 GCA_009831015.1 Picea engelmannii
GGCCACCTTCGGCGTCTGCCCTCTCGCTTTCCCTGCTCGGGCAAGGGAACCAGGAACCTTACTCATTGTGATACAGCAATCTAATGCCTGAATACAATCTCAACCTCCTTCGATTAGCCGAGAGCTCTTCCAACGCCAAAGCCGAGTTGCAAAGTAAGAGTTTGATCGATTCGGGTTTGTGTTATGATGACGAGCTCAGCACGAATGCCACCCTGAATATTCCGAACCCTAGCTTGCACACGGCCCTTGGATACTCTCATGCACAAAGGTTCGTGACCTAACACAACAGTATTGACCCTAATTAAAAAATAACGCAAAATGTGCAAGCTCCACGCAACAGGATATGCTTCCAGCTGTAATCCCCAATCTTGTCTGGTACGAATGCCAATGCCAGAGCGAACAATATGAAATCCACCATGCATACCTCCTCTTTCGACATATGTACAAAACATATCAACGTGTATCTCTTGTATGCTTGATGATCGGCGAGCGAGTAACTTTCTTCAAATGTCCTGCAAGAAAATTAATACCACAATGCAAATTCCTGCTTGATAAATGCAAAACTTGTTTAGAACTAAACTATGAAACACGTAGCCCATTGCAAGGTCATTCTGCATGTTGTGTAGCTTAGTATTTGACCAATGGCTTAGCATGTACCTTTGCATAATCAACCTGATGTCTTAATCCTTCAAAAGAAAACCCATAGATCAATCTATGTTGCTTTTTCAAACAACTATGCGTGCCTTTGGCTTGATTTTGTTGACTTATAACTGTTATGTGGCTTATCTCGTGAAATGGCTCATGACTGGGTACGCTAAGCTTTGTGACTTGACTAGAATTTATTGGTTTGCCAATTGACCTGTAGGTGGACATTTGGCGTATGCAAGAGGAAAAGGGTTTTTTATTTTTACACATGGAAACATTTTCGGCAGTTAAGGTCATTCTGACAAACTACCTTAGCTACCGAAAACAACCTGTTTCGGCAGTTAACTAGACTAAAACAGACAAGCTAAACTGTCGAAAGCTGAGACTTCAAATTTTGACGGCCAACACTCATAGAAATAAAGTTTTTTAACCCGTTCTACCACCCAAAATGACGGTGCGTTTTTGGGAGATAACAGAGATAAAAGAGATCAAGCATAAGGAAGGAGATATCGTATGGGATTATGACCAACAGTTTAAAATTTTGTTTGATAGGTTGGCGTTCCAAATCCAGAACGTGTAACACAGGGAATGGTTTATTGTGGGGTTACTTCCCCATATCCAAGTTCAACTCACCTAGCAGAAGATGAAGACTCAAGCAGAGGCAATAGAAATTTCCATGTTTCTGGAAGCTACGCTGGGAGGGGTGGAAATATCGATAAGTTTGGAACAAGTGTAGTCACAACTAGCCAACTTGACGATGAAACTACAGTATATGTCTAAGATGGAGGTCATGTGCGAGAACATATGGTGTACCACCTTATGCTCAGAAGGGAATCAAAGAGATTAATGACTTGTCTTGCCAAATTATGTGGAAATGGGTGCACCCATTCCATTTCCATCTGGGCAAACAGAATGTGTGAAATATGTAGACAATGGGGCCATGTTACACCCCCGCTTCCCAAACTTGAAGAAGTACCAAACATCGATTCATACTGCATTATGTGAGTTCTATAAATCTATTGGGAATGATGTCAATAGATATTGCTCACTCTAGTTGATGCAAGATAATACCCACAATGCATTTTGGGTATAAGAAGATCAAAAATGTGGTGAGTGTGGTGGTCTAAAAAGAGGCGGATACCAAGGAGGTCCATGAGGTGGTGGTGTGTAAAGGCGCGTTTGTAGTTGAGGATATAACGGAGGAGAAGGTATACCCCCTACATGTTTTAATTGTCATGAGATTGTTCATGTATCATGATTTTTTACCAAACTGTGTGTGCTTTGTGCATATTGTTATAGTCTCGAGTATGTCACTGAAGACTATTTTTAATTACTAAAGAAGTGGGAGGAAAAGAAGACCAATTGTAACATAGTGCATGCAAAGCCAAAAAATAATAAGAAGAAGAATGATGAGGCTGATGTCCAGGTAGTAAACCAAGGAGGGGAAAAGACAAGAGAATACTTTGAGAATGGTGAAGTATCAAGTCAAAATCCGGATAGGAAGATAAGGAAGGTGCCTCATCCCTCTCCAAAGTTTGGTGTTTCCCCAAAAAAGTAGTTTTTATCTGATGTAGAGAGAGAACTGGAAAAAGAAAGAGAACGTGAGTAGCTGCAATGCACAACTTAGAGGTCACTTGAGGAGGCTCAGATCTTGGAAGAAGTGCATAGGGAGACATAAAGGTCAATGGAAGAAGATCAGATCCACGAAGAAGTACAACACATGATATAGAGGTCGCTGGAAGAAGCTTGTGCACGTTAGGAATTGAAGCACAAGGTACAAATATCATTGGAGGAGTCTTCTGTGTGAAAAGAGGCCTAGTGCACGAAAAGATGATCAGTATAAGAGGCTCACAAAAAGATTGATCTGTGACACACTGAGAAAAAGGAATATGAAGAACAACTCCAACAGGAATTGCAATGCGTGTGGAAGTCTTACATGAACTAGATCACAAGGAAGAATCTGAAGACCAAGTAAGTTCTCTCGTGCATCATTGTTTGCAACTATTTAATGATCTAGAAGATGTAAGTAATTTGAATCATATGTTAATTACTTGCATGAAAGAACAAGGAGTGGAGGATACCATATTCGCTCCACTATCAGAAATAATTGTATGTCAGGTCAACAAGCAAAAGTGCACTGGTCAAGAATTTAAGATGACATTAGATCTCGGTGGCTAGGAAATGGTTGGAGTCATGTTGGATCTAGGGTCCAATGTGAATATTTTTCTGAATAAATATCGGGAGGTGATGGGTAAACTGAAGTTGGTCTCATCGCTCATCTAACATCGCTTGGACAATAAATATAAGATCTACCTGATAGGTCATCTAGAGAAGGTGGAAGTAAACATATAAGGTGTAAAACAAAGGCCTATTTTGAGGTAATAAAGGTTATGGATGAATCTAATCCATATATTGAATTATTGGGCATTGACTAGGCCTTTGATAATAATATGGCGTTAAACTTGAAGAAGAGGCAGATGTCCTTTGAAACAGACACCCTGCGCATGGTCTCACCACTAGATCTATATGAATGTGACTAATATAATGATTCTATGGATGAGGATGCATAGATATTATTCATTGGAAACATATATAAGATCACAGGATGCAAGGAGGACTACATCAACATCAACCCCACCACAGATAGAGAGTTAAGCTAGAGAAGTGTCAAGTATTATGACACAGATTCTGAGGATGCTCTGGATAGGTGGAAGAATAATATTTATGAAGTTTCCACTCGCATATGTGTGAGGATAACAAAAATATTACGATGAATCAGGTCTGAGCTATGTGATGCCCCACAATTTGATGGGACAAGGATGGTGGAGACGTTCCTCATACAGATGGAGAAAACCATTCCCATGGAGAAGAGACTTTAGACCATGGATGCGGTAGTTAGAGGGACACTTGCATGGTGGTGGGAGATGCACCGACCAAATATTCATAGCTGGGCATAGGTAGCTGAGTTCATAAAGGTTCGATTCCAACCCATCGCTAACTTCAAACTAGACAACAAATATAGGGAAAATGAGGATCATTAAGAACATATTTATTTTTTTGAACGACGTTGAATCTCTAAAAATATCCCTCAAGCCTAATGGGTGCATCAGTTTGTACACACAATGGACATAGTCCCTAGAATATGGTACATTCAAGAAGAACTCAGGAGGATAACAATTGAATGGACCCATATGGGTTCCTAGTTTCATTTAGCGTTTAGCTTCACAACAAAATATCAGGCTCAAAGAGAGGCACTCCACCGGATTAAGGATTTTAATTTCCATCAGCAACCAAAAGAAACCACACCCAGAGTGGTATGTTTGTATAATCACTCGATGGAAAAATGGAAAGAAGCACTACATTGTTGGAATATTGATGTTGACAATATTGATGACGATGACCCCTACAACATCCATATCAAAGAGTTATAAGGGAGTGTGCACTAAAGGGTAAGGAAAAAGAGATGGCCACACTAGACTACAATGGCACGATAAAAACCAAGAAACACAATATTAGTAGTGAAGAAACACCCAATATGGCCATCATTGGGATGAGGAGACAACCACTCAGGTCGTTGACCTCCTTAGGGAATATGGGGACTTGTTTCCTCAAAGATTTTCCGAGATGAAAAGCATTGCAGGATCATTGGGAGATACGAAGATTCAACTCAAATAGAATGCCAAACCGGTCAAGAGAAGGCTTTATTGCTTAAATCCTAAGCATAAGGAAAAGGTGCGCAAAGAAATATATCAAATGTTGGATTCGATAATTATTTTGCTTGTTGAGGTGTCTGAATGGATTAGTATTATGGTGGTGAAACCCAAGAACACTCATGATATTTTCATCTGTGTCGATCTGAGGAGTCTCAACATAGCCTGCATCAATGACCCTTTCCTGACACCCTTCATAGATGAGGTGCTAGAAAATGTTGGCGGTCGGGAAGCCTAATCATTCACAAATGGATTCTCAAGATATCATCAAGTTCAGATCATAGAGGAAGATTAGGAAAAGACCACCTTTGTGACTAAATGAGGGTCATTTGCGTACACAATCATGCCCTTTGGATGCAAGATCCCCGACCAATTCTGGATCGATGTCACCAGTTACAATTATTTTTTAATTTGAAGAAATGCATCTTTTGTATACCCGTTGGTATATTTTTGGGCCATGTCGTGTGCAAGGATGGATTGCTTGTGTACCCAACTAAGATTTTTGCTATCTTGGGTATGGTGGCCCCCACTTTAGTTTGATAAATGTGTGCAACATTGGGTCATACAAGATACTACCTATAGTTCATCCAGAATTATGCGACCCCATTGGAAAATTTGTTGTGCAAGGATACTAATCATGAGTGCACACCAGAATGTCGACAAGACTTTGATACACTCAAAGAAAATCTAGTCATTGCGCCCATTTTTTTTCCTGATTTGTCAAAACTATTCCATGTCCACGTCGATGCTTTGTCCATTGCGCTAGGTGTCATTATTGCATAACAAAGAGAGGGAAACATCGATCATCTAGTCTATTTTTCTAGCCTTAAGTTGTTTGATGAAAAAACAAATTATATGACAACCAAGTATGAGGGCTTGGCCTTGTTATATGTGTTACAAAAGTTTCACCACTATTTGTTGGGGTTGGATTTCAAATTCTTCACCAATCATTGCACGCTCAAGTATTTGGTCAACAAGTTGGTGTTGGGCTATAGAATCTTTTGTTGTTTGTTGTTTTTCCAAGGATTTGACTTCGAAGTTGTCATTAATCTTGGAAAACATAATGTTGGACTCGATCATCTATCACAGATTCAGACTAGGGAAGATACTACGAGCCTTGATGATGAATTCCTCAATGCGCATCTCTTCCAAGTCAAAGTCGTGCATGATCAATTAGATGAAATAACATGATTTATCATAATTGGCCAGGCTCCCACCGAGTATACTCTCATGCAATGTCGACAATTGGTGACCCTTAGTGTCAATTATCAACGGATTGCTTGAAAATTATATAAGTTGGGTGCACATGGAATCTTATGTCAGTGTGCTTTGGACACAAATAGAACTCCATCCTATAGGAGGAACATGAAGGAAGTGATAGAGGCCACAATGTCGATAAGGCTACCATGCACAAGGTTCTTTGTGTAGGGATTTGGTGGCCCTCTCTCTTTGTAGAATCTAAAGACTACTTCTAACACTACAATGTATGTCAACGTGTTGGAAATCCCTGCCAAAGAGATGAGCTTACGTTGTTCCTTGTGACTACACTTGAGCCCTTCAACAAATGGACAATATATTTTGTCGGACCAATAAATCCTCCCCCGTGTCATACTAATCTAAAAATCCTTAGATGTCAAATTAATTCTTAAGCTTACATTAACATCCAACCTAACTCGAAAAATTATGATCTTCTTAACTATTTGCAAATAAACATGTGAATTATCTTATCCAAAATCTCATAAAATGATAAGTAACTTGCAGAAATAAAATACTCAAATAGAAAGAAATAGAAACAACAATAACAAGTCACATTACACAAGTTGATAATAAATTTCACCCATCTTGGGCTACATCTCCGGGACCTCTTCCAAATGAGAGACTGTTCGATTAATGCTCAAATGATTGATGCAATAATGACTCTAACTTGTGTTCTTACAATGACCTTATTATCTTCTGCTCAAACTCATATTTGAGTGTCAAAATCATCTCTGCCTCTAAAAATTGAAACTTTTGACTATAAACACCCTATATTTTTCTCAAAAATCCCTATGGCACGAATTTCAACATGAAACCAAAATTGTAGAGTTACTTGCACGCAAATTGATGTTGGTACAATGTTTCAGGTGCTTGGTTTATATAGAGGAATTCGGGGGGCTCAAACCCCACTCAACCCCCTATATGACCAGGTTGCATATTTATTTAAACATAAAAAAAATTGTGTTGGCTGGCTTAACCAACATGCACACGTAGCGTAATGGTCGAAGCACTTGTTTAAAGTTGTTGGTTCGGTCTAGAGGTCACGAGGTTGACCTTGAGGACATCCTATATTTTTCATATACCATTTAATATATATATATATATATATATATATATATATATATATATTTGTTGGCATATTCAATGAACCCAATAGCAGAGTTGGTTGAGATTGTTGGTTTGTTATGGATAGGTCGAGGGTTCGATTCCATTCAACTAAACTAATTTTGATGCCCCTTAGCCAATATTGGCCAATAGGAAGGTGCCATGTGTCACCTTTTGGTTAGTCCACATCCTTGTTACATATCATGCATAGTCAACATGTCACGCCAACGTCATGTTTCCACCTTCACTTTCCACGTGTACGTCCATACTACCACATGTCATCTTTGCAGTGCTTCCACGTGGTATCCGTACATTCTACATATCACGTTTGTACAGTTCCACATGTCACCTCTTGATGATGCCACATAGCACTCCCTTTTGGCCATTTGCCCTATTTTTTCCAAAAAATTGAAAGGCCATAAATTCCTCATACGACGTCCATTTGAGGTTGTTCAAATTGCATTGGAAACGCTCATCGAACTTTATGGAATTGAGTCATTTTCATTATCATTTGAGAATTCTTAGATGCACCTGGATCATTCCTCCCTATTGGAAGCCTTTTGAACCACAAAAAGTATGGATTACTCAACAACTAAGTGAGGATAAAGCTCCATCACTTTCTTGATATCTATCCATATTTTTTTGCTTGGATGTACCTATTTAAGACCAAATCGAATATATTCCACATCACCTCGTCATGAAGTTTCTCTTCTTCTGTCATGGATAACATCTTCTTGTAGCTCATGTAAATATTCAGGAGCAAAATCATAAACAATCAAAAACTGAACACCTTCATCTTTATCCATAATCATAGGAGGCTCATAAAGTTTCAAATTCTCAACATTCACCACTGAATATAATTTCATACAAGATGGAAAATCTAAACAGAAAGTGTCGGTACCAATCTTCTCTAAAATCTCAAATGGACCATATTTGATTGGCTTGATTTTTTTATCTTCACCCTTCATTCTATCCTTTTTGATAGGTAACCACACGTGATCACCAACTTGGAATTGATGATCAACCCAATGTTTGTCATGCCTTGCCTTATACTTGTCTTGAATATTCTCCAATTGTTCTTGTCTTGTCTGATATACCTGTTGGATCCTCTGTATGAACCTCTCATTTTTTTTGGTATCATCTTGTCCATCCACTGGTCTCACCGAAAGAAAAATCCATAGGTGATTTAGGAAAGTATCCCAAACTTGATTCAAAACGAGATATATGAGTAGAAGAATGCATGGCACAATTATAGGCATGTTTTACATAGTGTCACTATTCATCCCACAACTTAGGATGTTTATTACAGTACCCTTGAAGCAAATGCATCACTGTCCTGTTCACCACCTCTGCTTGTCCATCTTGCAGATGAAAATCAATTCTCTTCTTTAACTTTTTGTCCACTAACTCCCATAAACTAGAGAAAAAATTCCCTAAGAACCAAGAGTCTCAATCAGATACAATAGATGTAGACAACCCAAAATGAATCCAAAAATTACTAAAGAACAATTGTGTTGTTTGTTCAGTTGTGACTTTCTTCTTACAAGGCATTAATTTACACATCTTTTTTAACCTATCCACTATGACATGCAAGTAATCATGACCTATTCTAGACATTGTCAGACCCCCTACAAAATCCATGGACAAACTTTCCCATGGTTGAGAAGGTACTGGAAGTGGTATATATAAACCCATTTTTTTGTTTCTAGGATTACTTGTGGCACACAAAACACACCCTTTTATATACTCAGAAATTGTTTCATTCATTCGAGGCCAATAACAATATCTTTGCAATTGTGCTACTATCTTTCCTACCTCGAAGTGACCAGAAATAAGATATGTATGGGATTCCATGATTACATTTTCTTTTTCACCCGTGGGTATACAAATGTTCCCAAGATGATATAATAAAATATCATGCACATGATAATTCAATTCTTCATTTTGGTTTCCATGAGTTATAAATTCATACACATCCTTAAAGTCATCATCTCTAGTATATTGTTCAACAAAACCTTTGTGAGCTAAAGAATTATGCTTTAATATTGTATATGCATTGACTATTGGGCTTGATAACATATCTGCAACCTTGTTAAGATTTCCCTTCTTATGCTTGATTACCAAATTAAATTTTTGTAAGAAACCCATCCACCTAAAGTGTATTGATTGTTATAGCTTGGTCTGTGATTGAAAATACTGTAATGGCTGATGATCTTTGTGAATTATTGTTTGCTTCCCCAATAAGTAATGCTTCCACTTTTTAACACTTTGTACCAAACAATACAATTCCTTATCATACGTTGGATAGTTAATTATTGCTTGAGTGAAAGTTTCGAAATGGTAACAAATAGGTTTACCTCCTTGCATCAAGACAACTCCCATGGCATACCCACTTGCATCAATTTGTATTTCAAATGGATTTTGAAGATCTAACAGAGCCAAAAATGGTGCAATACTTATTTTATCTTACAATGTCTCAAGGACTTTATGTTGCTTGCCTCCCCACTGAAAGACATGTTTCACATTTTTAATGCATGGAAAGGAGAATCTTTGAAAGATAAATTAGGAATAAATTTCCTCCAGTACTGTACTGCTTCTAAGAAGCTCCTGAATTTTGTGGTAGTGTTTGGCTTGGGCCAATTCATGATGACTTATACCTTAGTGGGATATATCTTCAACTGACCATTCCCTACAATATAACTCAAGTACACTAGAGAGGTTTTACCAAACTCACATTTAGACATATTCACACACAACTTCTCCCTTTTCAAAAGTTCAAATACTTTCTCAACATGAATTACATGATCTTCCCATGTTCAACTAAAGACAAAAATACCATCTAAGTAGACAATGAAAAAACCATCTATAAATGACCTGAATACATCATTCATTACCCTCATAAATGTCACAGGTGCATTGCATAAACCAAATGGCATAACCAACCATTCAAATAATCCCTATTTTTACTTGAAAGAAATTTTCCACACATCACTTTTTGCAATTCTAATTTGATGGTAACCATTTCTCAAATATAACTTAGTGAAACAAACAACATTTTTCAACTAATCCAATAAATCATCAATTCTAAAGAGGATGTTGATTTTTTACCGTGATCTTGTTTAGTTCTCGAAATCCAATACACATCCTCCATGTATCGTATTTCTTTGGAACCAACACAATAGGATATCCAAACAGAGAAGAAGTTGGCCTTATGATTCCCTTATCAAGCAACTCCTGAAATTATTTATTCATCTCTGTACTCTCTATCATCGATGACATGTACATACCAATGTTATGAAGAGGAGCATCATGTTGTATATAAAGTTCATGTTCAACTCCCCTCTTGGGAGGCAACCCTGTAGGTTCCTGAAATAACTCATCATAGTTCGAAACAATTTTTACCAATTCTTTCTTATGATATGAATCACAAGTTGAAAAATTATCTGATATATCTTCCTCTTTTTTCTTCACCATCATGAGAACAAAATATTTACTAGCACTTACAAGTCTCTTCATTTTTACTTGTGCTCACTAACAAAACATTATTTTTAATCTGGTGATCTATAACAATATATTCAATCCTGTCTTTGAAGAGGTGATACTTGTTCTATTCATGATAGAATATTGATTTCCTATCTTATATGTATGGACTGCCCAAGACAATACTGCAAATTTCAAGTGGCAATACCTCCAACCTAACATCATCAATGAACTTGGAAGTAATTGCAAATTTAATTTTACATTGTTGAGTTACTTGCAACTTAACATCTTCACACGCCCAACCTAATGAAAATGGTTTCACATGAGGTGTGGTATTTAAACCCAACTTCTTAACAATTGATTCAGATATTAAATTAACTTGAGATCCACTGTCAAACAAAGTATACATCTTTGTATTCTTTTCTATGACCCTTATATGAAAAAGCTCACTTCATTTCTTTTGACTAAGAACACTTTCAAATTTAGAAGATTGAATTGAAAAACTATAACTAGCAGTAGACATACCTTTACTTCCCAATGTTGTGATTTTAGTTTTATCTCATGAATATGATTCCAGATCTTGTTGAGCTGTTGCAACAGTATTTTGTTTCTCTTTATTCTGGTAATTCTTTGGTCATAACTCTGGATACAACTTCCAACACTTTTCCTCCTCATTTCCTTTCCTCTTGTAGTGAGAACATGTAGGATTCTCATCAGCTTTCGTCACTGTAGTTGACTTCTTACTCTTCCCTTTTCCCTTTGACTGCTTCTCGAATTTATCTGGCTTCTTATCCTCGAACACATGCTTTTCCTTGCTATCTTCAAGATGAGTATCTTGTACTGACACTTCATCAATATTAGTAGGATTAAACATTAATATAGTATGTCGAATATATGAATTCATACCACCAATATATTTTAGAATAGTTTGAAGAGTATATAACAAAATTCCTAAAGAAAATGATTTCTTCTTAAATTCCTATGTATATACTTGAACATTTTTCCATTTTCCTTGTCTCGGATGTTGCAAATCAATTATTGTTGTTTGCATATACAGTAATGGATATAATTCTTTTCATAATGCAGTAGTAAATTCAACCCAAGAAGAAACCACTTTACCCTGTTGGATGAGATGATTTTCTACCTTACTCTCCCACCATATCAAAGATGTGTCACCCAGACGAAGAGTAGCCAATTGTATATTTGCAGTGTCATCCACGATTCTCTGCACCCTACAATATAATTCAATCTATTTGATACAATTATCCAACCTCTCTGCATTCAATTCTCCATCATAAATCGACAAATCAAACTTTACATCTAACTTTAATGAAGAAAAATCATGAGCATGAGAATGAGAAGACTTATTCTTATGAGAAGAAGATTCACTTTCATCAGAAGAAGATGAAGATGATGATGAGGATGAAGGAGGAACTGGAGGTTCTTCACCTCTTCCTTCTCCTTATGATTTTACTAATTTTCTAGCTCCTCCTTGAACCTTACAGGGCATTTCTTCCATGATTTTCTTCATCTTGAGAAATTCCTCTATCGTATCCTTGAACCTCATTCTAGGATCTTCTCCTTCTTCGGACGCCATTCCTCATTTTCAAAATTCTCTTTGAATTTTTGGGTTGAAGTCTTCAAGCGTGCCTTCACCTAGCTTGGACTTGGACATCGTAAGCATTCACTTGCAAACACAGGTCAAAACCTTCTCTGATACCAACTTGATCTGAAAATCCTTAGATGTCAAATTAATTCTTAAGCTTATATTAACATCCAATTTGATTTGAAAAATTATGATTGTCTTGACTATTTGCAAATAAACATATGAATTCCCTTACTTATCCAAAGTATCATAAATTTATAAATAAATCACGAAAATAAAATGTTGAAATAGAGATAAATAGAAAAAACAATAACAAGGCACATTACACAAGTTGATAACGGAGTTCACCCATCTTGGGATACGTTTTCAGATCCGCTTCCAAATGAAAGACCACTCGATTAATACTCAAATGATTGATACAATAATGACTCTAACTTGTGTTCTTATAATGACCTTCTTATCTACTTATAAAACTCAGATATGAGTGCCAATATCAACTCCACCTCAGAAAACTAAAACTTTTGACTGTAAACACCCTATATCTTTGTCAAAAATCCATATGGCACAAATTTCAACATGAAACCAAAATTGCAAAGTTTACTTGCATGCAAATCGATGTTGGTAAAATGGTTTAGGTGATTGGTTTATATAGGGGAGTTTAGGTGGGTCAAACCCCACCCAACCCCCTATATGCTTGGGTCACATATTTATTTTAAATATAAATAAAATTGTGTTGGTTAGCTTCGCCAATGGGCTCACATGGCTTAATGGTTGGAGCACTTGTTTAAATTTGTTGGGTCGATTTGGAGGTCATGGGTTCGACCCTAATCAACATCCTATTATTGGCA
>ML779162.1:1384159-1403779 GCA_009831015.1 Picea engelmannii
TATATATATATATATATATATATATATATATATATATATATATATATATATATATATATATATATATATATATATATATATATATATGTTGTCATATTCAATGAACCCGGTAGGAGAGTTGGTTGAGATTGTTGGTTTGTTATGAATAGGTCGGGGGTTGGATTCCATTCGACCCAACTAATTTTGATGCCCCTTATCCAATATTGGCCAATCAGAAGGTGCCATGTGTCACCTTCTGGTTGGTCCACATCCTCTCCATGTATCATGCATAGTCAACATGCCACGTCACTGTCGTATTGCCACTTGTCACCTTCCATATCAACGCCATACTGCCACCTTCCCTTGCCACGTGTATGTCAATACTTCCACGTGTCATCCTTGCAGTGATGCCATGTGGCGTCTATCAATTCCAAATTTCACGTCCATACAATTTCCATAAAGTGCCATGTGTCACCTCTTGGTGATGCCATGTGGCACTTCCTTTTGGCCATTTTCCCTGTTTTTTCGAAAACTTTCAAAGGCCATAACTTCCTCATACGACATCTTTTTGAGGCCATTCAAATTGTGTTGGAAATATCTCATCGATCTCTACGTAATGGAGGCATTTTCATTATAATTTGAGATGATCAATGTTTGATAATTCTTAGATCCACCTAGATCATGCACATGGGCACACTACATCATTACCATGACTGAATACCTCACGAGGTGGGTCGAAGCAGTGCGAGTCAAAGATTGTACTGCCTAAAAAATGATGCACTTCATTTTTGAGAATTTCATCACCATATTCAGATGTCAAAGGGTGATGATAAGTGACCAGGGGTCACATTTTTTAAATGAAGTCATTCACCAACTCACTCAGGAGTTCATGATCCATCACCAAAAGAGCACCCCTTATCACCCTCAAGCCAATGGTACAATGGAGGCTTTTAATAAAATTTTAGAACATACTCTAACAAAATTTTGCAATGTGTGGCATGATGAGTGGGATTAGCACATCCTCACAATCCTATGGTCTTATCGAACAACATGTAAAAGGATGACAAAGAACATGATATTTAGACTTTTTTATGGAAAAGAAGCAATCATGCCACTAGAATTTGTTGTTCCTAGCCTCCTAGTCACCATAGACACCTTAGATGACTAATGACCAGTCTCTTCAACACAAGTTAGACAAGCTATTGGAACTAGAGGAATACAGAATGATGGTCAGTTTCAGTCAAGTGGTTGAAAAATAAATACATAAGGCATGGCATGATCGTAACACACGCCATAAAATTATCCAACCTAGATCTTTGGTATTATTATATGACAACAAATATTTACACCATCCTGGAAAGCTCTGCATGCATTGGTTGGGTCCTTTTTGGCTAGTCTACATCAGTGAAGCAGGTGTCCCCAAGATGGAAACCCTATAAGGAAAACCACTCAAGGGACTCATTAATGGAAACAATTTGAAGGTATACTATGGCCCGCAAAGGTCAGTTGTAGTTTAAATTTCTAGTATAAGTTTTGAATTCGGGTAGAATATGTGTAATGTAGGTTGTACAATAGGTATCATATCTCATATTCGAAATAGTTTACCTTTTGGATATCACAACATGCACATCAGCCATGCAGGTGGAATCGATAGGTTTACAGTTTGTGTCAATTTCCATATTTCCAAATCAAGTTGATGCTTTGGCATAGATATAGGGTTCATATCCATTCTGATAATTCACGCAAGTTTTAGAAGATTGTCTTGGCGATTTAGTTCATTGAAAGGGAAATTAATCCCATTTGATCAGTTCACACATGCCACAATTACACAATTAGTTATACCACCACATTCTCCAACATGCATCTCCAGTGCGACGGATCTGTAATTATGATATCTCCATGAGTCACATTTCATGACCACTTTCTACTTGTTCTCCAAGCCATCCCCCTATCAAATCTTTCTTTCTCTCTTTATTCATATTCTCCACCCTCTCCCCTCTATATATATCACACCCTCGAAACTAACACTGGGATAATTCTCCATTCCCCATTCTATACCAACTCCATGTGTGACTTCCTTCATCATCTCGTTGTTATTTCCCCAATTATAGGAACGCTCTACATTTTTGTACACCCCCTGTCATGGCGTGGCTTAGAAGAATGTCCATACTCTATTTTTTCCTATTCAGACGAGAAAATCAAGAGACTACACTTTAGCTTTCATGAAGATTGTTAGGGTGTAACCAACTGCTCGGTAGAGGTCCTTCCTCCTTCTTTCCTAGAAAATATCAACTCAGTACCCAAAATTTCCTTGAACTGTGTTTCGTACTCATGGTTTTTCACCATCTCTCTCAACCCAAATATGATTTAAAAACTACCATACATCATCCCCTTTGTTGATAGGAAGGGACCCTACTCAATGAGTCACCATGGAACCTTCTCTAGAAGCAGTGAGCCCGGGGCACACCCATCCGTTCAACCTCGTTATTGATATCCCTATTCTCACATATTTCCATGGATCCCCAATCCTCTATAAGTAGACAGGTCGAAGCTACTCGCTTGGCATGGTCTTCCTAGAACAAAAATACAAGTAGAGAATGATACTCTCTCTTGATGGAGCCTCACTTCTCTTCAATGGTTGGAATATAATGGTGGGATTTAAAATGATCCCTTATTCACCTCCATAGAAACTAGTAAAGGTTCGAGGGCGAGCATATGGTTGCATGCACTCCAAATCCATCCTTCACCATTCATCTTGCTTAATTCATTCTAAGATATGAGGTGAGTTTCAACTACAACCTACATAGATGATTTTCTCTTACTTAGGCCCGAACGTAAGCACAACTTG
Source organism: Picea engelmannii (assembly GCA_009831015.1). Lineage (NCBI taxonomy): Eukaryota > Viridiplantae > Streptophyta > Pinopsida > Pinales > Pinaceae > Picea > Picea engelmannii. Next base: position 1,386,987 of record ML779162.1, read on the forward strand.
TTTTGAAGAACGATGATTTTCTTTTACTCAAACTACTCGCTTTCAAAAATTGCAACAATTGGCTCAAGGATGAGACAAATAATAGTGGTGGAGGCATGTTGGCACCCAAAATGTTGGGTTCAGTTTTGTGCCCGCACACAAATGAAGTTGTGTGTGCTCATTCCATAGTTTTGTGCACACTTAAGGAAATGTGTGAGGAATGAAAAAGAGTGTGCACCAGACCAAGTTTTTACAATGCGCAATAGGCATAAAAGGTTATTGAACGCATGTCAGTCCTAGTTTTGATGCGCCGGAAATCATGAAGATGCACATTAGAATCAAGAAAAGAATCATCAAGAAATCCTCTTGAATGATTACTGCCAACAACATAAGCGATCATGGAGCTAACAAAAGATGTGATGGCAGGGTAGTTAATATTTACATGATTCTTGAAGGTTATGTGGACTGTAGGAAGGTGTCAGAATCGTGCGAGGCAATTTTTTCAATCAAGTGAGTGGAGAAGAGAAAAAAGAGACAACACTCCTGAGCAGAGAAAGATCAAAAAGGAATGAGTGATATTATAAATAAGGCTAGCTATATCTTTAGGAGAAGAGATTCATTGAGTCCTTAATATTGAGCTCTCTATGAGTCTGTTGTAATATTGTAATGCTTTTGAATATATTTATGTGTCTGTTATATGTCTGAGTTTTGAGAAGGTGCATTGCGCAATATCTTGTACTTCTGAGGATTTATATAGAAGATATATGAAGTTCTATAACTGCCATATGTATATGTTCTACACAATGTTTACCTCTATTATGATGGAATGACTCTAGTTATAAAGATGTGAAGACTATGATCTATCATATGTCTATCATGTATGAGTTGAATATGTGTGTGTATTTTTTTAATTCTTAGTTTTAATAATTTGTTAGATATGAGTTGCATGCGTGTCAATCCTGAGGAATCTTTGTGTGTTTATCCTTCCTCCCTATCAAAAGACCTAATGGTCTCCATGATCCTCTCTGCATCTCAGGTGAGACCTTCCTTAGCCTTGGCTAAGGATTGATATGTTGGTGCTCTAGGGTTTTTCTTGGACAACTTTGGGCGAGCCCTAGGTCTAAAACATCTAGCGTTAAGAAGGACTCGAGCAAGCATGGATCAAAACACCCCACCGATATCGACCATACTTACCAATATAACCTTTAATCATGAAAACTCACTCTTCCATCCCCTTTGAGTTCAAATAAAAACCATGATGATACTCCTTTTCCAATCTAAGGGATCGATTTTTATAGTACTTCTCTTTTCTCCCATTCCTACAATCTTCTCTTGGTTGACGAAAGACTAGGTTTAACAAATACAAGGTCCATGCTAATCCATTTAACAAATAACAATGCAAATCATGATGCCTCTAATTTTCAAAATGACCAAGATTAAAATAATTAATTCTTCCACAACTAATTAAGAAACACGCATTATCTCTATCCAATATTCAAACAAATCCAAACAAACTAAAATAAAAGACCTTAAATCTCATGTGACTAAAAATTAAGTAGAAACACAAACAAACCCTGTAAAACTCAAGTTAGTATTTCTAACCAATAACATTGCAATATGTGTAAAAACAAATCCATATGAACAACATACTAAATAAATTTAAATTTTATACAATTACAATGTCACAATGTCGCTTGTCCATTAAAAAAAACATAATAAAATATGTGATAATGTAACAACAATACAATAAAATACAAACATCAAAATAAACATGAAATAATATAAACATGAAACTCCAAGTTCAATAATAGAACAAAGAAAGGCTAAATCATAAAGAAGTAACAATGAGGACTCTTCTTAATATGATCAATGGAACCAATTCTCTAAAAAAAATTCATATAACACAACACTAAAGTATTAAAATTTCATTTAGACATTAAGAATTGACTAAAATAACTTAATGGGAAGAAGTAAATTCTTAAAAAGAATTTTGCAAGAATAATAATCAAGTTATAAATAGCCTTAAATATATAATTAGGGAAGTGCACTTTCATCTCTACACCTAGTAGATATCACCCACTATATCTTCAAAAATTAATGTATTTGCAAATTGTACACCTGGATAATTGAAACTAAGAACTTCACTTTCTATTGGCCAATATACTATGGAATTATAAGTAGATATTAATGCTTGTTTCATGATTTATGAGGTTCATTAACTCATTCCTTTCGTCATGAGGTTCATATTTTCCATCTATTAATAGGGAATTATTTTTTCACAACCATCACTTTCTAACCAAAGGAGACCAAATGGACCTTTGAACCCATGGCATAATTTCTTTCTTCCTACCACTTCATGATGTTTTTGGCCACAAATAACTATGTATTGTAGATAATCTAAAGAGGTATCAACAAGACATTGTTTTTCATACAAAATTATTACACGATCAACACAATCCCCTCTTAGATCGATCACAAAAATGTATGATTAATACAATTTAGGGACCATAACTAAGGTCGAATCACTAAAGACTATGTTCCTTCCTGCATATAATCAATGATGACTGATATAAAAGGTAATAAATTAAATACAACTAGTAAAGGATTTTAACTTACGACTTTGCCTCCTAGACCCATTATGCCTCCTAGATTCATACAATAAAATAACACATCTACAGATGCATTGCATATTGATGATCTTCTCTGTGAAGTGCTCTTGTAGTTGTGAATGATGAATGTTGTACCACTTTCTTAGTTCTTACATAATTGTACATTTGACCAATTATGTATTATATTTTCCAGTAATTTTCAACGATTAACTTGTTTGGAATTACATTAGGTGGTCTCCCATAGTATTTTATGACACTCGTTTTAACAATTTAATCATTCATGGGCATTAAGCTTTTTTGGGTAAAGTAATTTATATTATCTAAAACAAAATTTAGAAACATGTGCTTCCTTTGAAATCCATATCAAATTTAAGTATGCATTTAAATGATTCACTATTAATTTATTTTCCAAATGTCATATCATGACTTCACATAAGATCACACTTACTTATTTCTACCCTTTTCTTCTCTCTCTCCCTTGATTTCAGTTCAACTAGCCAATTGATTGCGGAGTGTTGGGGATTTCATCACCGTTAATTGTTTTTCTTAGATAAATGAAACTATGGGATTTGGGCCCCTTTAATGATACAAAGAATTAGATTCGTTTCTCCTCTCCCCTCTCTAAATTGAGTCTTCTTGCATTAAGACTAGTGAGATGGGAGACTTTGCATTTGTGTCGTGACCAAATTAATCCCTTCATCATGTCCCTATGAAGATGGAACAAAAGAATTTGTGATAGTAGTAAGATTAAGTTTCTTTAAGGACTTGCTTTGTTACATATTTAATGGTGGTCCATATTCAAATATTTTCTCTACGAGGGTTTTCTGCTTCCTATTCTTCCTAAAAAGGAAGTATGTCAAAAATTTTCCTTTATGAGATCATTACAATATTCATGATCAAAATAGATTCAACATTGAAAGACAATGATCTTGTATTTTATAAATTGTGCGATATTTGGTCCCCACTCTCCAACATAATTTGTACAGGAAAAACTGTGCTTAAATAATCATAAGTACATATTCATGGATTAATATTTGAAATATTGTTGCAAGTCTATACAGCTAGGATAATAAAATTAACGAAGTCATTATTAATGGATTTTAGAGTCTTGTAGCCCAAAAATTTCAAGGGGTTGGGATTAGGTAGTGTAACTTGAATCAAGACCTCCAATAGAAATTTTGTATGAGGGTTGAAACTAGGGTGCCATGGCTTCAAAAAGAAGCTTGCACCCCCCATGAATCAAGACCCTCTACCAACTTATGCTTTGTTAGCAATAAATTCTAAGATGGAGAAACCTTTTACAATTGGATGGATAACCATATTGTCCTCCAAGAAATATCCCCTAGCCATCTCTCTCCAATTTTGGATTCAATCATACCATATACCAAAAAAAAGTCCTCACCATTGACATCCCTTACTAGATCGAGCTTCAATACTAGGGCTGACTTTCCCACACGAAAGGATGGTATATGGTTCCTCTTAAGCACTAGAGGAGATGGGTAGCGTTGGGTTGGGAGTAAGTTTGGAATTGTATTGGGTTTTTCCCAAATAGAGGAAGATCTCTTTCAAAGAGGGTTTTTTGTTCTTGACAAGCCCTTCGAAAATAAAAAATTCTTATTCCCAAATAAAGAGCTCAACACTTTTTTCACAGTTCCTCCACAAACTAACCATCTAGTGTATAATTGCTTCTTCAAACTGTTATAATTTCATAGCGTGCAATCATATTCTAACTTCTTTCCAACAAAGGGTAGTGTTGGGTTCTGTAACATACCCAGAAACCCACAGGCCAGGGCATGCTACCTTCAAGCCCACCCTTGGACTTCTTTCTCTTACAGATACCTTTTAAAATTTAAGGATGCATAAAAGAAAAGACTTTAACGACATGCACACCAATATCCAACAAGCATGCATAGTCTAAAGACTCAATTAAATGATATATAAATATACACATCAGAAATACATTCATATACATGTAAATGATACCATAACAAAGAACACTTATCTTTATCAAAGATGACACCAGTTGGTTGCAGACCAAGGACGTTCTACCCAACCGTAGACACCATTGCTCCAATATCAATAGCAGTGTCACCCCTGACTCAAGGCTATGAATCCACAAGGACAGTTCTAGAGTGTACTTGGCTTTCCAAACCAGTCAACACCCAAGCTCTCACAGGCTTCCCATCTCTCACAACAATCCAAGTACCCATCTCTCTTCTACCCATATTGCACCACTTGAGAGAACGGACCTCCACCCTTCTCTGCCACGCAGTCCCTCGGGTAGTCCTTCTCCTTATTCAGGCTCCAACGCAACTGGTCCAAAATCTCAATGCTGGAAATCGCAGGACTCACATCTGTGAGAAACACTGGACACAGGCCAATGCATCTCAGACATCCGGCCTCGGGTCACAGATGGATCACACCAGCGATCACTACAACCAACTATACTGTGTATTTATTATTAATAATGATAAAAACCATTACATGTCTTGGGCACACTGGCCTTTTAATAATTTTTTGGCCACTCTGGCCTCTCAACATTGTAACAATACATTATTTTAAATGGGGTTCAAAACCTAGGGTGTTACATCCCCTCCCCCTTATTTTGGCATTGTCCTTAGTGCATATACAAAATAGAGATCAAAATCTCAAATTTATTCAAAAAGATGCGGGTACTATGCCTGCATGGCATCTTCATGCTCCCAGGTAGAATCTTCAGGACCATAGTAGGTCCACTGAACTTTTACCATCTCTATAACTCGATTCCGGAGCATTTTGACTTTTCTGTCCAATACTCTCACTGGCTGAACCTGAAAATCTCCCTCTGTCTGTACCTGAATCAGATGCAAATCAATAACATGGTTAGGATCATGTACATATTTCTTTAGTAAAGAGACATGAAATACATTATGCACATTCATGGAAGCAGGCAATGAAAGAATGTATGCAACTGGCCCTATTTTGTCCAATATTTCAAATGGACTACAAAATCTAGCTGCCAACTTTGTACAACTACCCAATTTCAAAGAGATTTTCTTGGGCTTCACTTTCAAAAGTACATGCTCCCTTACTTTAAATTCTCTAGTTGTCTTGTTCTTGTCTACATAAACTTTCTGTCTACCTTGAGCTACCTTTAAATTCTGCTTGATCTTGACCACCTGGTATTCCATGTCCTTGAGCAACTCTGGCCCAAGTACCACTCTATCTTCTGGGTTGTTCCATCTTACTGGGGTATCGCATTTCCTACTGTACAAGGCTTAAAATGGGCTCATTCTCAATGAATCTTGATACCCATTATTATATGAAAAATCAACCAAGTGTAAGTAATCTTCCCACTTAGATGGCTTATCCATCACATACATTCTCAGCATTTCTTCAATTATTCAATTGGCTCTCTCTTTTTTTCCATCTGTCTGGGGATGATATGTTGTGCTAAAGTTTAGATTTATGTCAAATACTTTAAACAATCCCCTCTAGAAATTGGAGGTAAACTGTGTATCTTTGTTCGAGACAATTGTCCTAGGTATCCCATGCAACCTAGCAATTTCCTTCATGAAAATTTATGCAATATTAGCTGATGTATGCGTTGTCTTCACAGGAAAAAAATGAGCAACCTTCGTTAATTTTTCAACCACCACCATGATTAAATCATGTTTCTTATTCATTCTGGGTAATCCTGTGATGAAATCCATGGTGATCAATTCCCATTTCTTCTCTGGGATTGGAAATGGTTGCAACAAACCCATTGGGTGCCTATGCTCAACCTTAACCTTCTAACATTCCATACATCGAGTGATGTAATCAACAACATCCTTCTTCATTCTCGACCAAAAGAACTGGCTTCTTACTGCTGTAATTGTTTTATGGTAACTGGGATGTTCAACATAAGAAACATCATGCATTTCCTTCAGCACCAAATTCCTCAGTTCTCCAGAACTAGAAACATAGTTTATGTTTTTATGCATGAGTAATTTGTCTTCCTTTATCTCATACTCCTTTAATTTCTATTGTACATCTCCTTGTTGTAAGTTTTCCTTTACCTGTAGGTAATGTTGGTCTGTAACAAGACCATCTAAAATTCTTCTCTTCAATTATGACTGATGCATAGTAACAACAGTAGCATCCATGATATTCACTATTCTACTAAGTGCATCGGCAACTTTATTCTCCTTTCCCTTGATATGCTTGATATCAAAGTCATATTCACTTAGAAATTCCAACCATCTTGTTTGCCTGGCATTCAAGGTTGGATGTTCAAAAAGATACTTCAGGCCAATGTGGTCTGTCCTTAATTCGAATTTCTTCCCCATGAGATAATGCCTCCACATCCTCAAGGCGTGAACAATGGCATCAAGTTCCAAGTTGTGGGTGGCATAGTTCCTCTCATGTTCCTTAAGATTTCTAGACTCATATCCAATCACATGTCCATTTTGCATGAGGAATCCCCCAAGTCCTCCTTACATGCATCTATACATACCACAAAAATTTCATTTGGGTCAGCAATATTTAACAATTCCTTCAACAGATTAAAATTATTTTCAAACTTGAGTGTCCATTCAAATTTAGTTCCCTTCTTTTGAAAATAAGTAATGGGATGAGGAATCTTAGAGAACCCTACTATGAACCTTCTGTAGTAGCCAACAAATCCCATAAAAGATCTAACGTCTGACACATTTATGGGTGTTGTCCATCCTCTAATGGCTTCGATATTCTCTTGATCTATTGCTATGCCCTGCTCTGAAATAATGTGTCTCAAGTAATGGATCTTCTTTTGATAAAAAGAACACTTACTCAACTTGGAACACAACTGTTGTTCTCTCAGTACTTGCAATACCATTCTTAAGTGATGTTCATGCTCCTCTTCAGACTTAGAATAGATAAATATGTTATCCAAGAATACTATGACAAACTTATCCAAATAATTCCTGAATATGCTATTCATTAAGCACATGAAGACAACTAGTGCATTGGTCAGTCCAAATGGCACCACAACAAATTCATAATGCCCATACCTGGTCCTAAAGACTATCTTATGAATTTCTTCTTCCTTGATTCTTACCTGATCGTATCCTTCCCTCAGGTTAGTTTTTGAAAATATATTTCCTCCTCTTAGCTGATCAAATAGGTCATCAATTCGGGGTAGAGGATACTTGTTCTTTATAGTGTACTTGTTTAGTTGTCAGAAGTCAATACACAGCCTCCAGGATCCATCCTTCTTTTTGAAAAAAAGTATTGGTGCTCCCCAAGGTGAAACACTTGGACGTATGTACTCTTTCTTCAATAATTCCTCCAACTACATTTGTAATTATTTTAACTCTTGTGTGCTCATTCTGTAAGATGTTTTTGACACCGGGGCAGCTTCTGGAACTAAATCAATTGAGAAATCTACCTCCCTTCTTAGTGCAATCTGGGTATTTCTTGGAATACATCTTCAGGTTCTTGTAGTACCGAAAAATCTTTGAGTCATGGCCCCTTTGTATTATCAGGATCTTCCACATGAGCTACATACAATTGACATCCTTTCCTAAAACATATTTTTAGTTGTAAGGCTGAAATCTCCCTTATAGAGATGGGTCTTGGAATTCCTTTCACAGTGCTTTTTTTTCCATTTCGATCAAGACATGTAAATGTCTTGTTATGACAATCTAGGACAACATGATTCTTGTCCAACCAATACATTCCAATCAGAATATCATAAGACCCCAATAGTATGATATTTAAATCAATACTAGTATTCATGCCATTAAGACTTATGGAACAACTTCTGACCATATCATGGATTCTTCTTTTGGTTCCAGTGGCTAACTGAACCAAACTTTCTTTTCCAAGTTTACTCTTCTCCAAATGTAATCTATCCACTATATTAGGATCAATGTATCAATGACTTGCTCTTGAATCAATCAAAATAGCAATAGGTTGATTTATGATCTTACCTTCCACCTCGATCATATTGGATTGGTACTCTGCTTGTCGATCATTTAAATATGCATAGGTTATTCCCATATCTTTGACCGTTGTAGCCTCTTGGATGTTGTGCATAGTATTTACTCTGTCCTTTCTGTGTCGGTAATCCTTGTACATGTGATCTTCCTTGCATCCCCAACATTGGATTGGTTGTATTCCCCTTTTTCCCAAGGAATATTCTTTCTTGAAATCCCCCTTAGCATAATGATCTTGATGATTTCTATTAGGCTCATTCCTATTGAAGGGAGGTTTGAATCCTTTCCTCCTCTGATCGGACTTTTCATTTTTCTTGTCCTTCCAATATTTCTGCAGGGATTATCTTCCCTGGCCTTTCTCATACACGTGTTTAGCCTTCCTGATAGCTTCAGTCAAGGTCTTGGACTCATCATACTTGATCTTTTCCTTATAAAAGGTTGGAAGTCCGCTTAGAAATCTTTGTATTTTTACTTTCTCATCACCAATGAACCTAACATACTTTAACAATCCCAAGAACTTCTTCTTGTACTCTTCCATATTCATGCTTCCCAACCTGAGTTCAAAGAACTCCTGCATTTTCTTGTCATAGAAATGCTCTGAGAGGTACTCCTTCTGAAATTACTTCTTGAACTTCTTCCAAGTGATCATACTTTCATTAACATGTTCCACTTGCTTTAATTGGTCCCACCACATTGCATCTTTCCCATGTAAATGGTAGGTGGAAATCCTAGCTTCCAGGTTTGATGAATAGTTATGAAACTGACAATATCTCTTGAGCCTAAGAAACCATTCTTCAGAATCATCTTCCCTTTCTCTTTCACTGTCGAAGGAAGGTGGCTTGAGTTTCCTCATCTCTCCTTGCAAACTATCTACCTCTTGTTTTCTTATTTGGTGTCCGATAAGAGACACCTATGGACTGCTAATGGGATCATCTGTTGCATAAAACCTTCTTTCCGAGTAAGGAGGTGAGTGGTTTCCATGAGCTCTGCTAGCACTTATGGAATAACCATATTTTTCACAATCATTCCTTCTTTCATGGCACCTTCCTTTTTCCTCTTGTCTTGAGTTTGATCCCTTCTTCATTTGTCTCTGCAGCTGATTTAAGATCTGCAACACTCGAGCATTTATTTGACTTTGATCTCTCATCAGTCTCTCGTTGTTTTATTTGTAGATATGCACTTCCATCTTTAGGCTTCTTATCATTTCTAGTAATGTTTCCTACTCTCCTTTTACCTTGCGTCCATTGGACTCTGTCTTTGCATTACCAACTCTGGTATTCTGGCCTTTTCCCTCCTTATCATTACTAGAGGCTCCCTCACCTTATTCAATTTCCTCAATACACATCCTGAGTTGATGTGTTTAGACCCCTTAATTATGCAAAATGTGCAAGCGACCATTTTATTAGAATTATGCATATGAAAAACAAAATTGCCAAACCATGCTACAGGTCTCTTTATTTTTTTTTGTTCATGGAGATCATATCCCCATTATCCAAAAATAATAGTGTCATGTTATCCTTGACCGACACAGAATCTCATCCTGCACAGGCACTTTCTTCAAACCACTTTTCTAGGTGACCATGAATAGAAAATGTGGCTAAACCCTTCCTTAGCACTTTTTTGTCTCGAAGACAACCAATTCGTCCCATAGCCCTCCTTCCCTCAACTCTCAATCTACATTTGACCACGGCCATGACCCTGTTCTTAGTTGAAAAAGAGCTTGTCCAGAGCTTCAGGACTTTGGAACTTTCAACCAGGACCAGGTCAACGATCCTCATCCTCTTTCACGATCAGCGATCGAGATCTACTTCGAGACTCTATGCTTTGGGAGTCTCAACTTTCCTCACTTTCCCCCTCCTGGAATGATTTTACTCAGAGTTCATGATCTGTCGACGGGTGTCCTCCCACACATCAACAGTTGTGAATCGCTTCGGCTCTTCAGGCTTCAGAAGTTTCAAACTTTCCTCCTGCACTTTCTCCCAGAGTGCTTTCACCCGAAGTCGATGATCCTTCGACGTGTGTCTTCTGGAATCAATGGTCGATACATACTCCAAACTTTGGGAGTTTTCGACCCAACACTACCTGCCACATCTTTCCCCTCAAGAGCGTCTAGTCTCCAGACTGCACAATCTGTCGCCACATTACGAAATACTGGAAGCAGACATGTGGCCCAATCAGGAGGGTGACACATGTCACGTTCTAACTGACTTTTCAATACTCCAAATGCTCAAAACTTACTAACACATGGCACACATTCCATGTGTCCACATCATCCCAGGTGATGTCTGCAAGCCATGTCACTTCGAAAATTCTTGGGTCCACATCACCTCTTGGTGATGTCATTGTTCCCCATCACTTCGGCTCTTTGGGCTTTAGGACTTCAGGAGTTTTCCATACTAGCACACTTCCAATTCTCCCAAACTCTGAATTTTCGAATGGGCCAATATGTCACCATGTGTCCTCCTAAATCAAACGACTAAGATTCACTTCAGGTCTTCACCCGGAGTCCACAGATCTGCATCACGTGTCCTCCTTAATCTGATGGTTGAGGCTTACTTACGATCTTCAGACTTCGAAAATATCAAATTTCAAAACTTATCTGGCCCCACTAGATTTTATCCAAAGCCATGGATCTTGTGACGTGTGGCTCTCAGCAGATCAATGGTTAAGATCCTTTCAAGTCTTCGGTTTTCGAAAATATCAAATTTCAAAACCTCCTTGAAGTACATGGGATTCTACCATGTGTCCTCTTGAATTGGACGGTTGAGGCTTACTTTGGGCCTTCACCCGAAGTCCACAGATTTACACCATGTCTCTTCTGGATTAGACGGCCCAGATTCACCTCAAATGATTTGACACTTGAGATTTAACTTGGACGATTTGGTGACCGATATCTATTTCGGATGATCGGACGATCAAGATTTACTCTGGCTCTCTGGTTTTCTGAGCTTCGAGAGTTTCAAATATCAACTGAAAACCTCTCGAACAAATTTCTCCGAAGTTATTGATCTCCTGACACGTACCTCTTGGTGATCGATGATCAAGATCTACTTCGACTATACAGAGCTTCGATGTTTGAGCCCTAACATGTCACATCACTGCATGCCTTTCAATTTGCGGGGGCATGCATTGGCGGTTTGGAGTAACCCGCTTTTCGCCCCATAATTCTCTTCATGCTAACACGTAACCCCTTGGGGAAACCGTCATTTGGATTGCGGGACCACCTTGGGAAATTATCTCCCATGCAACTTGGTTCCCCACAATGCCTCATGTTCATTGATCTCTCTCTCCCATGGGATCCGACAGTTGTGACCTTAACCCTTGCTTCCTTTTCATCAGACGACCCCTGTTCACCTGTCCTCTGATCCAAAAATCCTGGATCTCTCCTAATCCTACAGTGGCGATCGCTCCCAAATTCGAAGGGGATGGTCACGATCCTTCAAACCTCTTACACGAACCTCTGACGTTCTATATCCTATGTATATTCTGCAACGCCATTCCTCTTGAGCTTTTCAACTTCACAGCCAAAGTTTGATCTTGACCCCGAGACTTTGACCAATAGACCCATCCCATACCGGCCCGGTGTTTCAACCAGAAGCTTTGATACCAAACTATAACATACCCAGCCACCCATAGGTTGGGGCATGCTACCTTCAAGCCCACCCTTGGACTTCTTTCTCTTACAAATACCTTTTAAAATTTAAGGATGCATAAAATAAAAGACTTTAACGACATGCACAACAATATCCAACAAGCATGCATAGTCTAAAGATTCAATTAAACGATAATTAAATATACACAATGGAAGTACATTCATATACATGTAAATGATACCATAATAGATACCACTTATCTTTATGAAAGATGACACCAACTGGTTGCAGACCAAGGATGTTCCACCCAGCTGTCACCACTGCTCCAATCTCAACATGAGTGTTACCCCCAAGCCAGGGCTATGAATCCACAATGATTGTTCCAGAGTGTACATGGGTTTCCAAACCAGTCAGCACCCAAGCTCTCACAGGCTTCCCAACTCTCTTAGCAATCCAAGTACCCAACTCTCTTCTACTCATCTTTCACCACCCAAGAGAACAAATCTCCACCTTTCTCTTCCATGCAGTCCCTTAGGCAGTCCTTCTCCTTATTCAGGCTCCAACGCAACTGGTCCAGAATCTCAATGCTGGAACTCTCAGGACTCGTAGCTGTGAAAAACACTGGACACAAGCCAATGCATCTCAGACATGCGACCTCAAGTCATGGCTGGATCACACCAACAACCACTACAACCAACCATATCGTGGATAATATTCAGCAGTTTGGCTCCCTTTCCCCAAGCCAAGACGTAGATGATGGATGGATCAATGAATGGGTAAGTGCATGCATGGAGGTGCATGCATGAAAGTGTGTGAGGGATAGAATGGAGTGAATGCATAAGTGAAGAATAAAACGAGCCAACGACCAACCCCCCCATCAGACCAGAGGCGGGTTTAAGTAACTTCGTGGGGAAATCAAGAACCTCATTTCCTTCTCCAAAAAGCTCACATAATCGATCCCCTCCCTTAGACAAAAAGGGGTAATTAGAATAGGAATAAATACTTAGCCCCTCAAGCCCCCACTCTTGTGGAATCATAGCCCCCTATAACTCTAGTCCTTGTCCGTCTAGCAGCCAACCGTGTATTTATTATTATTAATGATAAAAAACATTACATGTCTTGGGCACACTGACCTTTTAATAATTGTTTGGACACTCTGGCCTCTCAACATTGTAACAATACATTATTTAAAATGGAATTCAAAACCTGGGATGTTACAGGTTTTAACTAGTCTCAACTTATAAAACACAATAATACACTACCTTTCTAACCAAGTGAATAAAGTTTACATAAACAAACTAAAAAAATCATTGCATATCACATATATACTAAAATTGTAAGCAAAGTACTTAAGAATACTTTGAACATAAATGAAATAACAAATTATAACATAAACACATAATTATAACCAAACTATCATACTAATACAATTAAACCATAATCCAAGAACAATCACAACACCAACACCCACCATATTTATTGTGGCAAAAAACTCAAAGATCATGAGGAAAATCCATAGAGTCTCAAATCCTTTGCTAAAACTAACTTAGAATGAAATCTATTTATTGAATCAGCATGTCAACCTCTACGATCAAACCCAAAAAAACATCCAAACTATGCTACTCAAACTATATTTATCAACTTGACAAGATCAACTTTGATAAACTTCCCTTTTAATCTTGTTTGGTATAATCAAAGATGATATAATTTACTTAGCCCAATTGTTATATGGACTTTTGATTACAAAAATTGAGGTGTGTTTAAACCAAACAATTAACCTTTGTTAGATAATGGAAATCCCTTCCTTGATCTAATTCCTTTCCTTAACTGGTAAGAATTCCATAATCTCAACTTCTGCGAACTACGTTCTCCCGAACAGGGACTTGGTGAAGATCTAAAATCCTCATTCCAAACAGAAATGCCTTTCCTGTAGGCATGTGCGGGGGGTCTATTTTGCCTCTTGATTGAAAGGTTTTAGTCCTCAATGGCTTTCCTTTTTTTTTTTTTCTTTTAGTTGAGGTTGAAGCCCAGGTTGGGGCGAGTTTCAATGTTGAATGGAAGGATGGAAGAACGATTTACCCATGAGTGTCGAGGTTGAAGTCTAGGCGGGGCCAGTCTCAATGTTGGATGGAAGGATGGAAGAACGATTTTCCCATGAGTGTCGAGCTTAGAGGTTCATTGGAAAAATTTTATTCTTTCACACTTAGCTCCCACCCTCAACCTCTCTCATGAAATTTGTTCCAATAATCTCAACCTCTCCCATGAAATTTGTTCCAATAATCTGTTAAAACAAAACCCAACCCAAACCAACTAATCTTGACTTCCCTTCTTCATCCCAGATGAATGGTAACTCCCATTTGTGTCATAGTCCCTATTCCTATTCAAATCTTGCAACGAGAGACATAATTCACTAGTTCTTCCCCATAACCGACGTCGATCAACCTCAAAACTGTTTGAGGGGTATTTTTCAAGTTTAACTTGGTACAACTTCTTGTGGAAGTACGACAGCTGGAATATACAATCTTGCAATTTCTGACGGCTCCTTGTAATTTCCTGCATGAAATTATTCCTCTCTGCACCCTATGTCCAGACATTTGTTGTCACTAGATGGAGTTTCCGAGCTTGTGCTACCCAAGCAGAATAAAGCTTGATTGCAACTTCTTTCATTGGTGTTGTTACTGCTGTTAGCACTCTGTAATTTGCCCAAGGTTGAAAGGCAATCACAGAGGCAACATCAGAACCGCTTCGAGTCTTGGATCTAGCCCTCCAAGACTCAGAGAGGGATCTCTATGTCTGATATAGATTTGTTTGAAGAGATATTAGGCTAGTTAATGAGAACAATGGGTTTTGTTGTCAAAGTATTTTTGAATGGTTGAGACAATCTACTCCTCCATTGGGCTATGGGGTCTGTATCTAATAAAATCTGAGATGCAACCAGAAACGCTGAAGAAAACATTCACAAGGCGAGATAACACACTCACTGGATCTTTAATAATTTAAATGATGATCAGAAGAAGAGATGAGGAAATAACTCCAACCAACAAGCACTTAAGAATCTCTTAGTTGAAGATATTTAGAAGATGGACATTAAAATCTTTAGAATCGGAAACAGGGTATCGGGGATAAATCCTGAGACATACGCTACTCTTAAAGATTAGTTTCAGAAAACGAGATGATTACAGAGCAAGAAAACATTTAACTGAGAAAATCACATCACCAGTGAACATGTGCAGGAATCTTGTAAAGTGCCTCTTTCATTAATGGCAGATCTATTCAAAAATGTTACAGTTTGATAGCCACCGGGCGTGAAGATCCAACCCTTTTACATTAAAATCATCTCAATAAATAATACAGATTGTCCCCATCAAGTTCGAAAGTCGTTTTAACCTCCTCGGCCAAAAATAGCCACCACTCCCACGAAATTCAAAGTTTTCTGCCATGAAAAATGGACCGTTTTTCTGCGAAATAGGGGTCCAATCAGACGTAATTTTATATTCAATGATGAAACCTGGGAGAAAACTGAAAGAGGTTATTGTATATGGGCATGTGCTGGACAAAAACCTCTTTCGGTTTCACCGAATTCGTCCCCAGCTGGCCGTGACAGCTCCTGCAAAATCGGGACTGAAACGGAAAATTTAAAATATGAAAAAATAGGCCTCGAAGATGTCTTCGACTCGCTTTGCTCGTAACTCTGTTGCAAAAACTAAAAGAGGGTTTTGTTCCTCAGCTGTTCTGAGAAAAAAAATCTCTCGGATTTTTAAAATCCATCTCCGTTTTCCCAAAATATGCCTCAGACGAAGACATGGTAACACAGACAAATATTGGCAAAAATTGGGGAAAGTGATTTTTTGGCGGGAAAATGGTATTCTGGACCCCCCCCCCCCTCGTTAAATGCAGAACGCTCGGGGGGGGTCCGGAATTTAACCTGGGTTGTTGATCTCCGTGGTCAGATCTGATTCATTGGAATTTGTATGAGGTTTATTTATGATTCCCCCCCCCCCTCCCTCGTTAAATATCGAACTCACGGGGGGGTCCGGAATTAAACATGGTGCGTTGATTATTTCATGGCATGGTGGATGGGGGGCGGGGTAAGTGAAAATGCGTGGGAGTTTAGGTGGGCGGGAGTGTATGGGGTAGTGGGATATGACGTAGGGAGATGGGACGGGGGGTAGTTTAGTGGGAAGTGACGTGGGTTGATGTACGTGGGTACGTGGGGGTAGGATAGGTTTAGACTTAGGATTGTTCATTGTATTATGTTTTTTTTATTTTTTATTTGTTGTTTTTTATTATTGTTTGTTTTTATTTAATACGTTTTACATTTGTTTTTAGTTTTTGTGTTTTTGTTTTATTTATTGTATTTGTTTTATATTTTAGTTTTATTATGTTTATTTTATATATATTTTTTATTTATTGTAATATGTTTATAATAATTGTTTTTAATATATTTTTTATATTTTTCATTTTTATGTTTGATTTTTATATTATAATGTTTTTTTGTTTTTTATATGTTATTTTGTTTTTGTTTTTTTAATATTTTTAATTTGTTTTATTAAATAGTTTTATTTAATTAAACTAACCTAGTTACTAACTAATTACTAACCTAGGTTTTTCAACTTAATTAATAATTAATTAATTAATAAAAAGAATTAATTAATTATTAAATAGTCATTTAT
>ML779162.1:1427945-1447489 GCA_009831015.1 Picea engelmannii
GGGGGCTTAAACCTGGAAATAATATTTTAATATTATTTCAAAAGATATGTGCATCATATGTTTTTATCCTAAGTCCTTTTGGAAGGACACGTGATTTCCCAAGTGGTGGGAGGAACGCATGCTGGTGGAACGCATGCAGTCCAATGGGTGACAAGTGTCAACCCTGGTGCATGCACTAAAAGGTTGGGACGAGCCATGAGAAGGGTTCCTCCTCCTCCATTCGACCCAGTACGGCCCTGAGTGTGAGGGGTGCAAGCTTGTCTGCAAGAGACCTCGTGCAATCCTGAAATGGGGGGGGGGAAAGCCTGTGTTTGTTTTGCGAAATCCGTGTACACCCTTTGTTCTGAGAGCCGAGAATATTGTGTTCGTCTAAAAAGCCAGTTCACTCCTTACTCGTTCGGAACCAGGGAGTCTGTGTAATTCCCTGCGTGGATTGTTGTCACGCGTTCCCAGAATCAACACCGTGAGACCTTGCCGCCATTTCTAAGCTTGTGTGAGAAGCCCGAGTCTATATTCTCGGTTGACTGTGGTGGTCACACAGTGCTGGTCTGTGCGTGGCATACTAGCCAGAGTAAGCCATTGTTGAGCTTGTGTATGACCCCTCTCCAGGTGAGGTAGGTGGTTGATGCTGGAAGAGGCAGGTTGTCAGGCTTGCGAGCAACTCTTTCCTGGTGAAAGAGTTTGTTGGGAAGTGGTTTCTTCCAGAGAGTGTCCAGCACCAGCTACGGGCTCTGAGACTTCCTGATCTGGACTGTTGCCGAGACCTAGAGAGGGAGGTTAGCACCGATGGATTGTGCGTGTGAAGGTGTATACTCCCGTGCGGAACAGGCATGTGGGGAATGAGAGTCTGGTAGTAGTGGGTGTAAGATGGCATCTTTGGGAAGAATCCTTCCAGATATTTCTGTGTTTTTCTCCCTGTAACCTCAGCCTTGCTTAGGATTCCTTTCCTTGGGGTGGAGCTCAGTCCCAGCTCGGGGGTGACCCACTGTTGAGATGATGAGCAGTGTGGTCTAAGGCTGGGAGGTTCGTTGAAGGCCTGCACTTGGTTGGTGGATTTCACCACTGTTACAAGATAAGTATCTAACTATGTTCTTATCACATTTTGGCATGACTGTGTTGTATATATTATCATGTTTTCCGCTGTGTATATGAATTAGTATGAAGTGCTATTGATTGTTAATTATGGCAATAATTCATATGAATACTCTCTGTAGAATGTGTTTACTTGTTTAAATGCATGTGGAGTATATACTGGACTGTATGTGTTATGTGAAAAGTGTGTACAGATTGTTACATAGTGCGTTAAAAGCCTTGGTAAGAAAAAAGGTACACTACAACCTCAATCATACTATGATGATCACTGTTCTCATCAAGTATCAATTATAAAGGAAGTGTGGAAAGAATAAGGAGTTTTGGACATCCTTCACTCAGATGCATGTCAACTCTCTCACTAAAAAGGTATGTACAATATGTTTCATTTATTGATGAATTTCTCACATAAAACTTGCATTTGTTTCTTGGAAGAAAAAGGGAAAAGTATTTAATATGTTCTATAAATTCAAGAATTTGTGGAGATCTTATCTGAAAAAAAGTTAAAGA
This sequence comes from Picea engelmannii, assembly GCA_009831015.1. Taxonomy (NCBI): domain Eukaryota; kingdom Viridiplantae; phylum Streptophyta; class Pinopsida; order Pinales; family Pinaceae; genus Picea; species Picea engelmannii. Next base: position 1,429,545 of record ML779162.1, read on the forward strand.
TCTTGAGGTCTGATAATGGAGGGAAGTACACTTCAGATGATCTCAAGACATTTTGCAGAGAGGATGAGATCACGAAGGAGGACGAGATTACGAGGGAGATCACAAGCTCCTACAATCCTCAAAAGAATGGTGTGGAAGAAAGACAGAATTGTTCAATTATGGAAGCAATAAAAGCCATGATCCATGATCAACACTTACCAATGCATATGTGGGCTGAAGAAAGCAGAACTGTGATGAGGTCCATGATAAAGATCCTGTAGATCCCAAGATTCCAGATGGAGAGAGAGGTAAGAATGTTGTATCAGACATGGCATAATAAAAAAGATATGAAGATCCACACCAAGATAAAACTAAGAAGGGAATACCAACTTGGGCTCTTTAGATCATTCAAGATGTAAAGAAGCATGGTGCTCCAGATACAACTTTCATAGAAAGTAAGAAGTCAAAACCATATTCCAGTTAAAAAACCTTCCACCTTTCAGGAAGCAGTCAAGAAGAAAGAATGGAAGGAGGCTATGATGGAAGAATATCAATCCATCATGAAAACTTATGTATGGAAAATTGTGTATATATGAGTTTACAAGATAAAACATGCAGTGAATGAAAGTATCGATAAATACAAGGAGAGATTCATGGCTAGAGGGTTCTCCTAGAAAGAGGGAGAAGACTATGATGACAACTTGTTCCAGTAACCAGATATACCTCTACCTGTGCCATTATATCTCTTGCAATATCCATGGGTTGGAGTTTACACAGATGGATGTAAAGACTGTTCTTCTCAATAGAGTAATTGAAGAAGAAGCATATGTAGAGAAACCTCAAGGTTTTGAGGTATACCAAAAATAGACCCATGTATGCAGATGGAAGAATACCTTGTATGGATTCAAAAAACTTGGTGCAGATCCTCTCATGTAAAACAACAACATGGTGAAAAATTCCTATGACAAAGGAAGTGTATCGAAATGGTTCTTCAGAAGTCTGGGATAATGGATTGCAAATCCATGGAAAAATTCCATGATGACAGATATGAGGAAGTTGAGAGACTATGATCCAGTAGACCCATCACTGTATTGACAATTGAATGGCTCGTTGATGTATTTGGAGGATACTTAACCGGATATTTTCTTTGCTGTGAAAATAGTTCTAGGTGGAACCTAGCCATGAGAATTGAATAATTGCAAAGCATGCCTTGAAATGTCTTTGTGAGACGTTTGAGTTATGATATACAACTGCATGGATTTATCGATTCAAATTGGGCAGGGAGTGCATATGATAGAATAAGTGATTCTTGGATATGTTTCAATTTGAGATTTGCCATGATATCATGGGATAGTAAGAAACATAATTCTGTTGCACTCGTCATTGCAGAAGCAGAGTATATTGTAGCTTGTGATGCTTGTACGGAAGCAGTGTGGATCCGTAAGTTGGTTTTTGGACTGTTTGATCAGGTGATGGATTCGACCATGATAGATTGTGATAACCAGAGCTATGTAAATCTCTTAGAGAACCTGATGTTCCATGACAGGTCGAAGCACATTGAGATCAAGTACTATTTTCTCTGTGATAAATTCCAGAGGGGAGAAGTGGTTCTCGAGTATATCTCCATTGATGAGTAGATAGCATATATTTTGGTAAATCCTCTGTCCAAGATGAAAATTTTGTGTACTTAAGGGACAAGCTAGACTCATGGAGATGACTTCCTTATTAGAAAGAGAAGTGATTACCCACTAGGTTGGGAGGGAGCACTGATATGTTATTGATATATGGACAATCATTTTCCATTTTGGAAAATGGTCCATGTTGGGCAGTCACTTTCCAGTTCGGAAAGTTGTCCAAGATTCTTGATGGACCGTTATTTTCTAGTTTGGAAAATAGTCCAAGTTGGGTCGTCAGTTTCCAGTTTGGAAATTGGCCCAATATTTCAAATGGACAAACATTTTTTAGTTCGAAAAATGGTCCAGAATGGGCAATCATGGTCAGACAGATTGTTGATGTACCATAGACAATTATTTCCCTTGTGTCTAGTGTGGGGAAATGGTCTAGGATAGTTATTCTCCTTGGCAGTCACTCTGAGAAGTGCTCAAGAAGAATGGTCTGCCTCTCTGGGAATTCATTCTTTCGAAGCTCAAAGTTGTGAGTAGTTTCAAAGAATGGTCCGATGTAGGAGGTTGGTGCACGACAATCATTTCCATAGGAAATGGTATGGACAATCATTCCCTAGGGAAGACTCATTCTCTATAGGTTTCACTATGAATTGTGCTAGAAGAATGGCCTAGTTAGGTTGAATGGTCCAGGTTCAAAATCAGGGACAGTCATTCCCTTGGGCAGACTCATTCTCTCTAGGTTTCACTGTGAATCGTGCTGAAAGAATGGCCTAGTTAGGTTGAATGGTCTAGGTTCAAAAATCAAGGACAATTATTCTTCTATTCTTGGGAAGAATAGTCGAAACATCCCATGGTTGATGTTTAACTTTCTCAGGGAAGATGCTCTTCTATATCTCATAGATGTGAGTGGAGGAATGACCCATCTTTTGAAAATTTTAAAAAATAATTAAAATGAAAAGGAAGCAAATAAGAGAGAAGGCTAAAGGATGAGAAGTGAAGAGCCATGGTTGTTGTCCTTCCCTTACCCCCTACCTTTCCCTATTTCTTCATTATATATCATTTCCAAAGGGATTTTTGGTGAGGGAGGAGGCTCGAGCATTGTATGCAAACTTGTAGAAAGAAGAATACTAAGCACCATGCAAAACTGGTTTTCCTAATTGAGTTCCACGGTGAACAAATCATGCCTTAATGTGTTTTTCCAAAGGGATTTTTGGTGAGGGAGTGTTGATATTATGGTATCTGCATGAGGTATTAACCTCTACGTGTAACCTTGATGAGACTAGAATATTGCAGGAAGCAAGAGAAACCCTAATTAGTTGGGTAATAACCCTAGAAGACAAGTCGACTCAAGCGAATAAGTTATATTAAGTTATTATCCTTCAGAAGAAGAAGTTGGCCCAGTTAGGTCACTTGGAGGACTATAAATAGAGGGTGCTTGAGCTCATTTTCACACACATTCTCACAACTCCATAAGGACAAGTGGTGTGCATGAATAGAGAAGAGATGCAACTGTTGCGGTAGTGACTTGCTCTTTGGTTATGGTTTGGAATTTCTGATTTAGCTATGGTGTGGACCTTCTACTTGGAACGCTAGCTCTGGAGAGAGATACGCTACCTTGGTTGGCTATTGGTTTTAGGGTTTTCTTCCAGAATCATTCTATCTATCAAGGTTAAGGTGCTCGTGGGTGGCCTTTGTGTCTATGGTTGGGTGACAATATTGAGATATTGTCTATAGTAAAACGAGCACATCTCTTTTTATAATAGGCTATGGGCTCACACCACCTTCAAGACAGTTTAACCATTGTAACGCAATGCAATAGTTATTTGTTAAGCTCGTTATGGAACCAGTTACAACTGCAGCTAGGTTTTTTGATTGCGTCCCTGCAACAAACCCTAACCCTTGTGTTTGTGCACTTCTGGTGAAGCATTTGACCTAATTCCTTGACATCCTAGTGCGCCCTAGCCTAATGCACCTCTTGGTTCCCTCATCTAGAAAAAATGTTCAGTTTAATTTTTTGGTCAAAGTCAAAGTCAAAGGTTGACTTTTGGTCAAATTTGAAATTTTAGAGTTTCTAGCTTGTTATATTCATTGAATCTTCTAATTCAGTTTCTAATCTCTTATTGTCAAGATGGTATCTAGTTTTAGATTGGAGGACAAGCTAGACAATGCTATAAGATTTCAAAGGTATGCCCTTGTATATGTTATCCAAGTTATATCATCTAGCAAAACATGAGTCTGTTTGCAGGGAAATTACTAGAGACCTTGTCCAAGCTATAAATATTGGATTCAGTGCATTCAGAGGAAAAGGCGCACCCTCCATAACAGTTGAGGATTCAGGTTCCACATCTGATTAAATTGTTAATTTTTCAATTTGGATATATCAAGGGTGATAGTTGCTACATTACAAATTGTGAAAGCAGTATTTGAAAGGTTCTATTATTGCTATGTGCAATGAATACTTGATTGCATATAAATACCATTGATATAGATGCTTATTTTACTTGTTTTCAAGATGAACTAACATCTCCTCTAGAGAGATATTTCTTATTTTCTCTTGGGCATCTCACCACGGTCATACTATGATGATCACCACGAAATTTTCATTCATTCTTATTACCATAGATATGTTATAAAAATGTTATTATACTGGAAATTTTTTATTGTTCTTGTCTCGGGAAAGTTATCTTACAAGATTCCATGAAGGCTACCATGGAGATATATTTGTTTGTTACAAACAGGTTACTATGAAAGAATGATTGATCACAACACTAAAAGAGTGTTGAAGAATGTTGTCTGCAATTTTCCTTGTTATTTTTTTTATTCCAAGAAGTTCATAGTTGATAGCTCCAAGAGGGATCTATAGTGACAATTGCAAGCATGGAGCAGATGATTTCATCAGTGGTTAAGAAAATGGTCTCATCAAGTATCAATTATAAAGGAAGCATGGAAATAACAAGGAGTTTGGGACATCCTTCACTTAGATGTATGTCAACCCTCTCACTAAACAAGTATGTACAATATGTTTCATTTATTGATGAAGTTCTCACATAAAACTTGCATTTGTTTCTTGGAAGAAACAGAGAAAAATATTTAATATGTTCGATAAATTAAAGAACTTGTGGAGATCTTATCTGAAAATAAGTTAAATATCTTGAGGTCTGATAATGGAGGGAAGTACACCTCAAATGATCTCAAGAAATTTTGCGGAGAGGATGCGATTACGAGGGAGATCATCACTTCCTACAATCCTCAACATAATGATGTGGAAGAAAGAAACAATTGTTCAATTGTGGAAGTAGTAAAAGCCATGATCCATGATCAACACTTACCAATGCATCTGTGGGCTGAAGAAAGCAGAACCATGATGAGGTCCATGATAAATATCCTATAGATCCCCAGATTGAAGATGCAGAGATAGGTAAGAATGTTGTATCATACATGGAATAATCACAGAGATATGAAGATCCACACCAAGATAAAACTAAGAAGGGAATACCAACTTGGGCTCTTGAGATCATTCAAGATGTAGAGAATCATGGTGCTCCAGATACAACTTTTAGAGAAAGAAAGAATTCAAAACAATATTCCAGTTACAAAACCTTCCACCTTTGAGGAAGAAGTCAAGAAGAAAGAATGGAAGGAGGCTATGATGGAAGAATATCAATCCATCATGAAAAATTATGAATGGGAAATTGTGCCTATATGAGTTTATAAGATAAAACATGCAGTGAATGAAAGTAAAGATAAATACAAGGAGTGATTCATGGCGAGAGGGTTCTCCCAGAAAGAGGGAGAAGACTATGATGACAACATGTTCCAGTAACTAGATATACCTCTACCTGTGCCATTATATCTCTTGCAATATCCATGGGTTGGAGTTTACACAGATGGATGTAAAGACTGTTCTTCTCAACAGAGTAATGGAAGAAGAAGCATATTTAGAGCAACCTCAATGTTTTGAGTTATACCAGAAAGAGACCCATGTGTGCAAATGGAAGAAGACCTTGTATGGATTCAAAAAACTTGGTGCAGATCCTCTCATGTACAACAAAATCTTGGTGAAAACTTCCTATGACAAAGGAAATGTATCGAAATGGTTCTTCAAAAGTATGGGATAATGGATTGCAAATCCATGGAAAAATTCCATGATGATGGATATGAAGAAGTTGAGAGACTATGATCCAGTAGACCCGTCCCTGTATGGACAATTGAATGGCTCGTTGATGTATTTGGAGAATACTTAGCCAGATATTTTCTTTGCTGTGAAAATAGTTCTAGGTGGAACCTATCCATGAGAATTGAATAATTGCAAAGCATGCCTTGAAATTTCTTTGTGGGACATTTGAGTTTTGATATACAACTGCATGGATTTATCGATTCAAATTGGGTAGGGAGTGCATATGATAGAATAAGTCATTCTTGGATATGTTTCAGTTTGATATTTGCCACAATATCATGGGATAATAAGAAACATAATTTTGTTGCACTCATCATTGTAGAAGCAGAGTATATTGTAGCTTGTGATGCTTGTACGAAAGAAGTGTGGCTCTGTAAGCTGGTTTTTGGACTGTTTGATCAGGTGATGGATTCAATCGTGATATATTGTGATAATCAGAGCTGTGTAAATCTCTCAGAGAACCTGGTGTTCCATGACAGGTTGAATCACATTGAGATCAAGTACTATTTTCTCCATGATAAAGTCCAAAGGGGAGAAGTGGTTCTCCAGTATATCTTCGTTGATGAGTAGATATCATATATTTTGGTAAATCCTCTGTCCAAGATGAAAAATTTTCATACTTAAGGGACAAGCTAGACTCATGGAGATGAATTCCTTATTGGAAAGAGAAGTGATTACCTCCTAGGTTGGGAGGGAGCACCGATATGTTATTGATATATGGACAATCATTTTCGAATTTGAAAAATGGTCCATTTTGGGCAGTCACTTTCCAGTTCGAAAAGTTGTCCAAGATTCTTGATGGAAAGTCATTTTCCAGTTTGGAAAATGGTCCAGGTTGGGCCGTCATTTGAAATTGGTCCAATTTTTCTGATGGACAATCATTTTCCAGTTTAAAAAATGGTCCAAAATGGATAGTCATGGTCCGACAGATTGTTGATGTACCATAGACAATTATTCCCCTTATGGATAGTGTGGGGAAATGGTCTAGGACAATCATTCTCCTTGGCAGTCACTCTGAGAAGTGCTCAAGCAGAATGGTCCACCTCTCTGGGCAGTCATTCTTTTGAAGTTAAAAGTTGTGAGTAGTTTTGAAGAATGGTCCGATGTAGGAGGTTGGTGCAGGACAATCATTACTATAGGAAATGGTCTAGACAATCATTCCCTAGGGCAGACTCATTCTGTATAGGTTGCACTATGAATCGTGCTAGAATAATTTCCTATTTAGGTTGAATGGTTCAGGTTCAACAATCAGGAACAATCATTCCCTAGGGCAGACTCATTCTCTCTAGGTTTCTTCACTGTGAATCATGTCGAAAGAATGGCCTAGTTAGGTTGAATGATCCACGATCAACAATCAGGGACAATTATTCTTCTATGCTTGGGAAGAATAGTCCAAACATCCCATGGCTGATGTTTAACTTTCTTAGGGAAGATGCTCTTCTAGATCTCACAGATGTGAGTGGAGGAATGACCCAAATGACTTAGTTTATATCATGATATTGTTGATACAGGTTAGATGATATGTGATCTAGGTGGATATTGGTGGCCACCCACCTATTCCACTTGGACCCCCACCATTGCTTCTTTCAGTTTTTCAGTTTCCGCACAGTTTACTATTTTTAGCAGTTTTTCGGGTCCTGAACTTCCGGAGCCATTTTGAGGCCTTAAACGACATTTTTTTGGGAAAACAGGGAGCAACATTGATTATAGATCGATGTTGTTCACCCAAAAGTTGTAGTCCTCGGATAGATATTTCTAACGAGGTATGGAATGTGTCAAACGGAGATCGTATGCCAAAGTTATGTCCCCGGGAAGTTGATGTACCAACTTACCCAAACGGGGCCCATAATCTTGGCGTTTCATCTCCTAGGGTTAGGTTTTTGGATGTTTAGGGTTTTCCATTGTTTCTCAATAAGAATAGGCCTTCAAACATCATTGTAACATAGTTCAGAGGTCAGTAGCCGCCACATCTCTTCTCAGAGATAAGCTACCAGCACCCTAGCTAGTTTATTTCCATTCTGTCTGTAAGCATATTTCAGTCATTTGTTATTAATGAAATGAAGACTTATTTTTGTTGCATCCCTGTGTTTATGTGTATTTCTATAGTTCATTGTGTTCCTACATAAATCTGGATCAGTGGTATCAGAGCAGTCTGATCATTCTTGATCCTTCTTTACATGTCCCCAACGAGGTCGGGGTATAAGGAGTTGGGGCTCGATCTGGTTGAACCTTTGCAAGATCAGCCTCGCAAACCTTGACGACTGCCCATGGGGGAAGAAAAGAAAGATGAGGGAGCAGGAGATCTTATCAAAATGTTGCTCGAGGAGGCCCTCGAGAAACAAAGGAACGCGATGATGGACAACTTTTCCCAGATTCTTCAACGGATTCCCACTAGTGGCACATCAACATCCAACAGCCACTCTGGAGGTGCCACTCCTTTTAAGGTACAAGTAAACTTTGACATTCCCATATTTGAGGGCCAAATAGATGCAAATGCCGTAGATAGATGGTTGAATTTGTTAGAAGGATATTTCTCAGTTCATGACTTTTCCGACCGAGAAAAGATTATTTTCGCACTCCTCATAGCCGCCCCCCATCTCAAGGACTGGTGGGAAACCTACTCAGAGCAACAGGATGAGGGAGAACCCTCTTTTTTCTTGGCCTCACCCACTTGGAAATCTTTCCGATACGTCATCAATGAACAATATTATTCTGTGGGGAGCTATGAGGACAAATACATACAATGGACTACGCTACAGCAGCAAAGGGACCAATATGTGCATGAGATGATGAATATGTTTCATAGCCTACGCACAAAGTTGGGTATCAAATATTCAAAGAAACATTTGGTGTTAAAATACCGCAGTTTTCTACACAGATACATTCAGGAGGAAATGGAGTTCCTCGACATCTCCTCACTTGGTGTGGCATACCGATATGCTGCCAAGATTGGCAAAAAGTTCAAACAGAAGAGGCGAGACTTTGGGTCTGCGAATCAGAAGCAAGGGAAAGGTACCCCCAAACCGCAGAACAAAGGACCAAGCCAAGGTGGGGCAGCCCATGAAAACCTGCCAAAGCCACAAGCAAAGAACAACACCACAAAGCCAAAAAAGGACATGGGGGAGTGGTGTGAGTTCCATAAGAGCTCCGCTCACAACACAAGTGAGTGTCGGGCCAAGCAGTCACTGGTAGCCATGTTGAAGGCTTCTGAATTGGATGCATGCTCCGACTTTGAATCAGAACCTGATAAGGGGAATGACAGGGGGAAGCAGATTATCAATGCGGAGCCCAACGCCACCGTTGCCACCATGAAGATCCAGAAGGAGGAACCAGAAGATCCAGAGGAGGTGGAACATCTCTTCCATTCCAAGATGTGGGTAAAGGGTTCCCCGTTGTAGTTCATTGTCGACAGCAGGAGCCAGAAGAACCTCATCTTGGTAGAGGTCATGAAGTGGCTAGGCTTTCCAACCATAGCGCACCCACAACCATACACCATCGGGTGGTTGCACCAAAGACAGCACCTCCGCGTCAGTCAACAATGTCGCCTTCCCTACAACATCAAGCCCTTCATGGATGAGGTATTATGTGACATTGCTCCCCTTGATGTTTCTGATGTATTATTAGGCCAACCATACTTGTGGAAGCGACCTGTTGTGTATGAGTCCAGGCCTCGTGTTGTTATTATCACTTTGGGCAATAAGTTGTACATGATACTGGAGATAGCACCGCTTACCACCATCTCTTTGGTTACTGCAAAACAATGCAGTAAGCTCATTACCAAAACTAGGAAATTTGTTTTCCTGGTGATCCGCCCTTAGGGAAAGAGGAAGATGGTGGCCATGACCTCCAGACAGGGCCCCGCTACACGAAAACAACAAATGGATAAGGTCATGGAAGAATATGAGGACATCTTCACCTCCCCCGCAGGGGTGCCTGTACACTGCCAGGTCAAGCACCCCATCGATCTGACCCTAGGTGCGTCGCTTCCCAATGGACCCATCTATCGACGCTCTGTTCTGGAGAATGACGAAATCAAGAGGCAAATTCAAGAGTTGTTGCAGAAAGGTCACATTCGGCCGAATTCATCACCCTGTGGGAGCCCGATCGTGTTGGTGCAGAAGAAGGATGGGACTTGGAGACTCTGCATTGACTATAGGGCATTGAACAAGATCATTGTCCAGAATAGGTACCTGATCCCACAGATTCATGACCTTATGGACCAACTCAAGGGGGTGAAATATTTCAACAAGATCGACTTGAAGTCTGGTGATGCAGGAGCATCTCTCCATGCAGCCAGCTAGCCAGCCAGCCACGTCAACGCGCATACATTCATATGAAAAAAGGGAGGTGCAGCCTCATTTGAATTTGAAATGAATGTAATTTAATGTGCTTAGGATGTTGAGCCAGGAAATCCATGCCTTTGCGTAGGCTGTAGATAGGATAGGCATTTAATGTGTATGGATGAGATCTAGTTTTGGATAGCAGACTAGACAGCCCATTGATTGTAATTTATTAGAGTAGGTAGACCTGGAGGGAAGCGCTGAGAGAACCTCAAGTAAAAGAGATTTTAGATCTCATTTTGAGATAGAATGGTGGTATGAGAGAGCCAGAGAGAGCTCGAGAACACTTTCTAAAATACAGGCATTTGCCAGTTAATATAAGAGAAGCAGTTTTTCCTGCATTATTATGTCTTATATGTATGTATGTATTTGTTCTTTGGATATGCTGTGAATGTATGTTAGGTGGATGAATTCTGCAGGACTTGTGTTTGATTTCAGGGTTGAAGGTCTTTGAGGCTTCATACCAGGAGGGTGTGACAGAACGCTGAGGTTCTGAGAGCCATGCACAAAAGATGCACTTCTGAACTCTGAGGAGTCAGACAAAGACGTGCTGAGGCACATAACTGAAGTCATCAACTCAAGAAGAAGACCTGTGAGGTTGTTGAACACCTCAGGAGGTAAGGTTGTGTAGCTGAGACACAGTTGCAGAAAGAATCACTAAGGATTCTGTAGGAGCTCTGCCAAATGGGCATTGAGCGCATGCACGAGGTGCTGAGGGAAGGAACTCTGCTGTGAGTTCAGAACACCAGAATCTCTGAGGATTCTGAGAAGATACTCCGCCAGGAGGGCGTCGAGAAAAGTGTGTAGATGACACAGGAGAAGATACTCTTCCAGGAGGGCATCGAGTTAGTGTGCATGCAAGCACAGAAGAGGAAGGAACTTTTTGAATTCTGTGTTGTGATGGGAGAGTCCACTGAAGGGCCTCCATTGGGCTGTTGAATACCCAGAAGTACTCAAGAAGAGGCTTGAGCAGAAAGGATAGCTAGGAGGGCATCAGGTTCATTCTCCATCTGAGGGAGAAGAAGACAAAATCCCCCAAGGGGTCTGAGCGTTCGAAGAAGCTCAGGAGAGGCAACATGGTATATGCACGAAGACTCTACAAGAGGTAGAAGTCAAATCTCCAAAGGTTTGAGGAGAAGTTCAGGAAGGCAGCGCTTTTACGTGCATCGGCGAGGTTCAAAATCAAGGAGCTTGCAGAGATGAAGGACAGCAAAGGTCGAGGCCTTTAGAACCTTGCAAATCTTCCCAAGGAAGGATGGAAGCACAAGGGGGCTCTGAAGAGACCACAATAGCGTTAGATCGGCAGCAAAGGAAATCTGGACCATTGATTGGTCATGTCCAGGGGAGCGTCAGAAGGAGCGCATAGGAGAGGAGGACTGATAGTCGTCGGATCTCACCTAGAAATCCCGACAACCGTTAGATCGGGAGGAGTTGCGCGAAGAATAGCCTCAAGAGGAGGAATCAACGGTCAGGATTCATCGAGGAAACAGTGAAATCACGTCGACCGTTAGATCTCATCAGAGTAGCTCAGGGTTTAAGCCTGAAGGAGACAGAGGAAGACTTGGAATTTTGGAGTTCGGGATATCGGGGTTTCCATGGCCGAGGAACCCTTGTAGAAGGGAAATGTGATTCATGATTTTCTGAAAGGATCTCAGTTGTTGTTTTCGGTGAGACACGTGTCAAGGAGCAAGGGAGACAGTGGAGCTCAGCTCATCGGAGAATCGGGACTTCTGGAGCCAAGAGCCTAGGGCATGGAATCATGAGTAGCGATCTCCCGAGAGGATCATGGTCATTGATCACAGTAGTAATACGTGGCACGAGATCCCAGGGAGTCGGGATTCGACACTTCAGGGTTCTCGCATACAACGGAATCACAACAGGAGAAACCGCGATTTCACGAAACACGACGGTCCCACAGTCACGTCATTCCAGTGGAAGACAGGTGTCGGGAGGTCAGCCCTTGAAGGGAGTTCACGATAGGTGGCATTGGCATATCGTGAGCTCGGAGGTTCGCGAGTTGGAGCCACAAATATTGGCGTCAAAGCTTGTGAGGTCGCAAGAGGTGATATCTCGGCAAACATCAGTTAGCGCGTAGGGCCACAGAGCACAATAAGGAAGGACAGGTGGCATCGGAAGTCGGATATCGGAGATCTCAAAGGCGTGAGTTCCGCGCATTTTGATTTCGCGAAGACTGAATTTCCGATAGGGAATGNAATGGGTCGTGGTCTCGTGGACTGGCAGGTCATGAGGGAAAGGAGTAGCCGGAGGGGCTAAGGAGGTAGTGAGAGTGCCTTCATAGATCGGGAATCGAGGATTCACGAGGTGAGTAAACTGTGACCTCGCATGTACCGATTTCCCAACGGAACAATCTCCGATAATAGGAAAAGAGTACAGGCAAAATATTCATCAGGTTTCAGGGATTTTGAGACCCGAGTGTAGGATTCACAACCTTGCGAGGTTCGATTCTCCGATAGGAAAAAGGAGATCGTCAGGAGAGAATTTTGTGGGTGCGGAAATGTCCCGATAAGGGATTCGAGGATTACTTTAGCTCTTCGGGCCAGTGAAAGAGAAGGTCCTGGTGGTAGCAGACGCACGGGTGGCATGTGTGCGTCAAGTGGTATCAGAGCGGGAACTTCACTTGTATACTGCAGGTGAAGCAAGAAGGCAAGAAGAAGACAGAGTTGTTGAGGACTCTGTAAGGACTTTCTTGCAGGAAGGAAGCAGTCCATAGACAGTCAGCAGAACTGTGAGAGAATGAAGCTGAGCACTCAGGATTGTAGGGGTGACAGCAGTAGATCTATCAGGGAGGCAGATAAATCTAGCAAGATGGCTATTGAATGCCATAAGCATGCTGAGTGAAAAAAGCCAGAGCTGATGAGAGCAGCAGAAATGGATAAAGAGTTCGCTGACATAAAGCGAGAAATGGAGGAGCTCGAATTGAAAATGCAGCAGGATAAAAAGCCAAGATGGGTATATGAATGGCCCATGAAGACGCAAAAGATGAAGTGGCCAGTCAGGGAGCTGATGGTCAAAGGACAGCAGAGGTTGTTAAGACGATGGCCGAGGTATGATGAAAACCTCAGGCCCATAGAAGAGGAAGAAATGGTTTACATCTGTGAACCAGAGATTGGAGACATTCTCGGAGAGGAGAATGATCATAGATTGTTGCGGGATCTCATAGACTGCTAGGAGGGCAACGGAAAGTTTCCAAATTGCCATATGGGCAAGGGAATAGAAAATGAATTGGGATCTCAAGCACTTCTAGGTGGGCAGAGCAGAAGAAATTCCAAATTTCCAAGAGGGCAACAAGGTGACATCGACTGAAGATCTCACAGACTATCGGGAGGACAGCGAGGGAGTTTCACATTGCCAGCTGGGCAATGATGAAAGGAGATTTCTGAGGGATCTTAAAGACTGCCAGGAGGGCAGCGAAAGCATCTTAAACTGCCAGGTGGGCAGAGATGAGAAGGTGAGGCCATCTGAAGGTCTCATGAGCTCGATGGAGAGTTCAATTCAGCAGGGGTTGCTGATGCAGATGGGATCGGTTGATCTCATGGTCTTCCAGGGAAGCAGCGGAAGCATCCCATATTGCCAGGTGGGCAGGGATGAACAAATGAATTTGGATAAGCCAGAGGAGTTGACAGAGTAGATGAGACTATCTGAGGGTCTCATGAATTCAAAGGAGAATTTAGATCAGCAAGTGCAGCTGACAAAAGAGGAGGAAGATCAGAATGATATTTTGATGATTGGGGGAATTGGGATATTCCTACCATCTGCCCAGGAGGAGGCAGAAAATTCTGTTGTAGATGGTGCAACAACAAAAGAACAGTCACAGCTAGAGATGACTTTCAAAAGGGAATTCGAGAAGGTATTTGAAACTTCCCAAACACAAACAGAAGCGGATGAAAAGGAGAAGGAGCGTTCTGAGGAACGGCTCGATGATTTGAACCAAGAAGTTGAGACTACAACGTTGGAGCTTGCAGTAGAAGAGAATGAGTGTTCTGAGGAACAACTCAGTGATTTTAGCCAAGGAGCTGAAACACAACGAGATGTAGCACTGAAGCTAGCAGCCATGGAAGCCAAAGAACAAGCAGATAGAATTATCACACCATGGGAGATGGAGCTCAAAATGTTGGAGGATTGGTTGAACAATCCAGGGCCAGCAAGAGGACTGACAGAATTTGAGCTGTCAGGGAGGATGACTGAGCAACAGGTCAGTCAAGAAGAGACTGTAGAGCTGAAATCTGTAGTAGAGTGGCAACTTGAGGCCACAGATGAAGATGAGGATGTAGATGAAGGAGATGGCATGGGAGATCTTAGTGATCTTCCCGATGACCAAAAATTTTTGCGGCTGAGGAGACTGCAACAGCAGGACCAGCCACTGGAGCAGCTGGATGAAGTGATAGAGGACATCAGGGAGCTGATGATGAAGTCAGCAGACACTGCCAGCAGGGAGCAGCTGGGCAGAAAGAAAGAAGAAACAGCGCAACAGAAGAAGCAACAACGGCATGGAGCAAATGGACAGCTCCATAGATTCGTTTGGGATCCAGGAGGATTCCCACAGCTACAGGGAAAGCTCATAAGTAGGAGCTCATGATTTTTGTAGCTGTGGAGTATGATGGAGGAGCATCTCTCCATGCAGCCAGCCAGCCAGCCAGCCACGTCAGCGCGCATGCATTCATATGCAAAAAAGGAGGCGCAACCTCATTTGAATTTGAAATGAATGTAATTTAATGTGCTTAGGCTATTGAGCCAGGAAATCCATGCCTTTGCGCAGGCTGTAGATAGGATAGGCATTTAATGTGTATGGCTGAGATCTAGTTCTGGATAGCGGACTAGACAGCCCATTGATTGTAAATTATTAGAGTAGGTAGACCTGGAGGGAAGTGCTGAGAGCACCTCAGGTAAAAGAGATTTTAGATCTCATTTTGAGATAGAATGGTGGTATGAGAGAGCCAGAGAGAGCTCGAGAACACTTTGTAAAATACAGGCATTTGCCAGTTAATATAAGAGAAGCAGTTTTTCCTGCATTATTTTGTCTTATATGTATGCCTGTATGTGTTCTTTGGATATGCTATGAATGTATGTTAGGTGGATGAATTATGCAGGAGTTGTGTTTGATTTCAGGGTTGAAGGTCTTTGAGGCTTCATACCAGGAGGGTGTGACAGAACGTTGAGGTTCTGAGAGCTGTGCATAGAAGATGCACTTTTGAACTCTGAGGAGTCAGACAAAGACGTGCTGAGGCACAGAACTGAAGTCATCAACTCAAGAAGAAGACCTGTGAGGTTGCTGAACACCTCAGGAGGTAAGGCTGTGTAGCTGAGACACAGTTGTAGACAGAATCACTGAGGATTTTGTAGGAGATCTGCCAAGTGGGCATTGAGCGCATGCACGAGGTGCTAAGGGAAGGAACTCTGCTGAGAGTTCAGAAGACTAGAATCTATGAGGATTCTGAGAAGATACTCTGCCAGGAGGGCGTCGAGAAAAGTGTGTAGATGGCACAGGAGAAGATACTCCGCCAGGAGGGCGTCGAGTTAGTGTGCATGCAAGCACATAAGAGGAAGGAACTTTTTGAATTCTGTGTTGTGACGGGAGAGTCCACTGAAGGGCCTCCATTGGGCTGTTGAATACCCAGAAGTACTCAAGAAGAGGCTTGAGCAGAAAGGAAAGCCAGGAGGGCATCAAGTTCATTCTCCATCTGAGGGAGAAGAAGACAAAATCCCCCAAGGGGTCTGAGCATTCGAAGAAGCTCAGGAGAGGCAGCGTGGTATATGTGTGAAGACTCTACAGGAGGTAGAAGTCAAATATCCAAAGGTTTGAGGAGAAGTTCAGGAAGGAAATGCTTTTATGCGCATCGGCGAGGTTCGAAATCAAGGAGCTCGCAGAGATGAAGGACAGCAAAGGTCGAGGCCTTTAGAACCTTGGAAATCCTCCCAAGGCAGGATGGAAGCACAAGGGGGATCTGAAGAGAGCACAACATCATTAGATCGGTAGCAAAGGAAATCTGGACCATTGATTGGTCACGTCCAGGGGAGCGTCAGAAGGAGCGCATAGGAGAGGAGGACCGATAGCCGTCGGATATCACCTAGAAATCCCGACAACCGTTAGATCGGGAGGAGTTGCGTGAAGAATAGCCTCAAGAGGAGGAATCAACGGTCAGGATTCGTCGAGGAAACAGCGAAATCCTGTCGACCGTTAGATCTCATCAGAGTAGCTCAGGGTTTAAGCCTGAAGGAGACAGAGGAAGACCTAGAATTTCGGAGTTCGGGATATCGGGGTTTCCATGGCGGAGGAACCCTTGTAGAAGGGAAACGCAATTCACGATTTTCCGAAAGGATCTTAGCCGTTGTTTTCGGTGAGACACGTGTCAAGAAGCAAGGGAGACAGTGGAGCTCGGCTCATCAGAGAATCGGGACTTCCGGAGCCAAGATCCTAGGGCATGGAATCACGAGTAGCGATCTCCCGAGAGGATCAGGTTCGTTGATCACAGTAGGAATACGTGGCACGAGATCCCGGGGAGTCGGGATTCAGCACTTCAGGGTTCTCGCATACAATGGAATCACAGCAGGAGAAACCGCGATTTCGCAAAATGCGACGGTCCCACAGTCACGTCATTCCAGTGGAAGACAGGTGTCAGGAGGTCAGCCCTTGAAGGGAGTTCACGACAGGTGGCATCGACATATCGTGAGCTCAGAGGTTCGCGAGTTGGAGCCACAAAGATTGGCGTTAGAGCTTGCGAGGTCACGAGAGGCGATATCTCGGAAAACATCAGTTAGCGCATAGGGCCACAGAGCACAATAAGGAAGGACAAGTGGCATTGAAAGTTGGAGATCGGAGATCTCAAAGGCATGAGTTTCGTGCATTTTGATTTCGCGAAGCCTGAATTTCCGATAGGGAACGGGCCGTGGTCTCGTGGACTGGCAGGTCACGCGGGAAAGGAGTAGCCAGAGGGGCTAAGGCGGTAGTGAGAGTACCTTCGCAGATTGGGAATCGGGGATTCACGAGGTGAGTAAACTGTGACCTCACATGTATCGATCTCCTGACGGAACAATCTCCGATAATAGGAAAAGAGTACGGGCGAAATATTCATCGGGTTTCGGGATTTTGAGACCCGAGTGCAGGACTTGCAACCTTGCGAGGTCCAATTCTCCGATAGGCAAAAGGAGATCGTCGGGAGAGCATTCTGTGGATGCGGAAAAGTCCCGATAAGGGATTTGAGGAGTACTTTAGCTCTTCGGGCTAGTGAAAGAGAAGGTCCTGGTGGTAGCGGACGCGCGGGTGGCGCGTGTGCGTCATTTGGGTATCACCAGGTACCAATCGAACCCTCTGATGTGTGGAAGACTGCATTCAAATCCAAGGAGGGCCTTTTTGAATGGTTGGACATGCCTTTCAGGTTGATGGATGACATCCTATGGCCATTCACCAACTCATTTGTAGTGGTGTACTTGGATGACATTTTGATCTTCAGCCAGGCTTGGGAAGAGCACCTCCACCATATTCGACAGGTCCTCCAAACACTGCGGTAACACAAGTTGTGTGCCAATTTGGAGAAATGCACTTTTGGGATGACCTAGGTTCAGTATCTAGGATACATTATTGATGAGCGGGGGGTACATGTGGATCCAACAAAGATCCAAGTCATTCGGAATTGGCTAGCCCCAACCACCCTAATAGAGCTCCGCATCTTTTTAGGTCTTGCCAATTTCTACTGCAGGTTTGTGTTGGGATTCTCTCATATCACTTGGCCCTTGAGTCAAGTCACCAAGGGAGGAGCTAAAGCAAAATTCTTTTGGTCTGAATCTCAACAGAAGGCATTCGGGGAG
>ML779162.1:1458169-1474842 GCA_009831015.1 Picea engelmannii
CTCTTAGTCATAGGTTAAATTATGACCATCTTTAGTGAATTGGAGTGCCTCCCTTTCTCTCTCCCTTCACTCCCTCTCTTGTTCACTTCACTCCCTTTCTTTCTCTCTTCATCTCACTTAAATTCCTCTCTCTTTAACTTAACTCCCTATATCTCTCACTCAAATCCTTCTATATTCCACTTTGACTCCTCTTCTTCTTAACCTTCACTTCACTCCACTCTCCCCTAAGGTGCATGTATCTCTCTAGTTCATGCATGCATAAACTAAGGGAGACTCTTCACTCCTAAGTGCGCTTTAAACTCTCTTCCCTCAGTCAATTTCCAGTTAGACTCAGAATCTACAACGATTACACTCACCTCCACTAAGGGTGCACCATAAATCCTCTCCAGATGACACCTATGCATGTTGACACCAATATCAATAGTTGAGGAACATGGAATTCCCTCTCTCATGTCATTAATCTGAAAATGAAAGGCTTGTGTCTCTTAAAAGAGTTTTTAATTAAACATGAGAAGCATAAACATACATAACAACCATCAAAATAAGCACATTAACACAACAAAATCATAAAGGAGTTCACCCCACTCTTGTGCTACATCTCCTATTCCAACTTCCAATGGATCATTTTAATTAATGCTCAAAGTGTCAAAAGAAGTGCTTTACAATGCTCAGAATGAAAAATAGATAGCTTCAATGGCTCAAGAATGTCCAAAAACCCCTAGCTGGGCTCTTCTTGCACCTAGTTTGGCCAAAAAATGAGAAAAATACAACTCTGGAAGTTTTCTCCCAATTCTTTGTTGTCTCTTCTTGCCAAAACGCACCTTTGTGTGAGTAACCTGGCTCCCAGGCATTTGGGTTTCCTGTGCCAAAAACCCAGCACCGCACCCATTCCGAAAAAGGTGTAAAAATGTCGAACAGCTAGTGTGCCAAGTGCATTAAACGTCGGAGGTCCTGGTCGCATGGCCTCCATGTGGCTATGTCTTAGCACTAAATATAGACCCGTTGGAAATTGTTGGAACCCGTGGCATGGATTGACCGTTGGATATAACTGTTGGTCGAATGATCTAGTATCTACGCTAATGGTCATGTGGTATATGTCATGTGGAGTGAGTTTGAACAAGGGCTGGGGCTAAGCCCTGACCCTTTCTCGACCCGACCAAACCTTACAACAAACTTAAATACATGTTTAATGCATATAGGGTAAGAAACAAATGGTAGCTTGCCCTTCCCAGAGCCTCTGGCCTTGGTGGAGGTCCTTAGTTTGACCCTCGCAAACCCCATATAAGTTTTACCACATAAAACAATGACAGGTTGCCACGTGGCGGCCTCTGGTTGGGCCACATGGCACCTTCCCATTTGCCAACCAAATGGCATGTGTTAGCATAGGATAGGTCCACGTACGAGTCTGCCACATCACTTACCCAATCACCCTGCCACGTAGTTATCCACGTCACCCTGCCATGTGTCACTACAATGACCCTACCACATGTCAGTATGGTTTGTACAATCAGCAGTACAGTCTGTACGGACTATACAGTCAACACAAATTTTGCATGTTTGGAAAAGTGGACAAAACATGATATCTCTCATATAGAATGTCCGTTTGAACCTGTTCAAGTTGCTTGGGATCATGAGGATGTTTCTTACACATGAGTCTGTTTTCAAGCAATTCCGAGCTCTTTGATTTTTGAGCATATTTTGATCCCCTGGATCACTCCTCCCCATTGGGAATCTTTTGGAACTCTAAAAGACTACTTTAAATCAATATGAAGATGAGGGTACAATTCCCTCACCTTTTCAACCTCAATCCATTTCGATTTTCTTGGATTTGTTCCTTTAAGACCAACACGAAGGTATTCCACATTCCCTCGTTTTGAAGTTCTCATCCTCCTATCAAGGATTGTATTCTCATGAAATTCTGAAAGATATTCTGGCGAGAAATCATCTATGGAAGGAATATGAACATGCTCTACTTGATCATCAATCAAAGGAGGCTCATACAATCTCAAATTCTCAACATTAACAACTGCATATATTTGCATATAAGGAGGAAAATCCAAACGAAAGGCATTGTTACCATTCTTTTCAAGAACCTTGAAAGGTTCATATCTAATTGGTTTCAGTTGTTTACCTTGTCCTTTAAGCCTTTGTTTGCTAATGTAAAGCCAAAATTTATCTCCAAATTGGAAACTGTGATCAACACGATGCTTTTCATGTCTTGTCTTGGATCTTTTCCAACTGTTCTTGTACCATTTGATACACCAACTAATTTTTTTCAATAAAATTCTTTTCTCTAACAATTTCATAATGACCATCAATAGAAACATCTTTCCCAAATAATATAAAATCTAACAGATTTTGGAAAATAACCAAAACATGTCTCAAATGGAGATGTTTGAGTCGAAGAGTGCTTAGCCTAGTTGTAAGCATGTTGAATGTAGTGTAGGTGCTCATCCCAAATCTTAGGATGTTTGTTGCAATAACCACGAAGAAGATGCACTAATGTTCTATTCACCACTTTTGTTTGACCACCGGTTTGTGGATGAAACGTTGTGCTCTTTTTCATCTTGGTGTCCATGAGTGCCCATAAGCTTGATCAACGTTCCCAATAAATAGAGAATCTCGATTAGAAATAATGGATTTGGGAAACCCAAAATGTACTCAAATATGTTGAAAGAACATTTGTGTCATTTGTTCATCTGTAACCTACTTCTTACAAGGCATCAAAATACACATTTTGCTAAAACGGTCAACCACAACATAAATGTCATCATGATTCTTTTTAGACATTGGTATACCTCCTACAAATTCCATGGAAATGATTTCCCAAGGATGAGAAGGAACCAGAAGTGGAGTATACACACACAACTTTCTATTACTAGGCTTACTTGTGGCACATAAAGAACATCCTCTTACATATCTTGAAACACTTTCATTCATTTTAGGCCAATAGCAATACCTTTGCAAATTAGCCACCGTCTTGCCTACACCAAAGAGGCCAACAATAAGAGAAGAATGTGCTTCCCTTATGATGTTGACTCTTTCACCCTGTGGAATACATATCTTGCCAAGCTGATACAAAATCTTATCATGCACATGGTAATCCAATTCCTCAACTTGGTTAGAATGACACAAAATTGCATAAACCTCTTTAAAATCAACATTTAAAGCATATTGTTCAACATAACTCTCATGCATGGTAGAATTATGCTTAAGAATAACTGAAACACTAAAAATAGGCATAGAAAGAATATCAACAACTTTGTTATAAATTCCTTTATTATTTTCTTATACTTGATAACTGAGTGGAATTGTTGTAGTAAACCCATCCATCTGAAGTTCCTTGCTTGCTGTAGATTTGTTTGTGATTGTAAGTATTGCAATGGTTGATGATCTGTGTGAATGATAGTTTCTTTTCCCAACAAATAATGTTTCCATTTTTTTACACTTTGCACCAATGCATACAACTCCTTATCATAATTAGGATAGTTAATCACAACACCATTAAAAGTTTCAGAATGAAAACAAATGGGCTTACCATGTTGCAACAAGACTATTGGATTATTGAGAGGGGGGGTGAATTAGTAATAGAGAAATAGTAATCCTTTTTAATCAAATAATCCAAGTGTTATATCAATGTAGAATTCTGATCCAATAATGAGCAATGAACAAATGAACAATCATACACATACATGGTACACCAGTGTTTTACGTGGAAAACCAAAGCGGGAGAAAACCACAGAATTCTTTATCTTATATGTCTTGAAGAATTACGTTCATTGGAAGCACCAACTTCCTTTTTTTTCCAGCTACAACTGGAAGGATGCTCCAACCCCCTAGTTTCTCTAGCTACAACCTGAGGGAAGCTCCAACTCCCTAATTCTCTGGCTACAACCAGAAGGAGGCTACAACTAGAAGGTGGCTACAACCACCTATCCTTGCCCCATCCAACCGCTCTGAGGTAGAAGTAGAATGATGGAACCACTGTCACACTATCACTGTGAGATATACCATTGTAAACCTGTACCAATAAACCTGAACCATGCATCAAAATGTACCTCAACCTGTAATCAACATGTACCATAAACAAGTGCAACAACCATGCACCAAACTGTACCAAGAAAAATGTAATCAACCTGTACCATAAACAAGTGCATCAACTATGCACCAACCTGTACCTCAACCTGTACCATGAACAAGTGCGTCAACCATGCACCAAACCTGTACAAATAACCTGTCACAACAACCTGTCACAACAACTTGTCCAAACAACCTATCACAACAACCTGTCTCATAAATGTTATCAACCAAATCATATCTACTCACCAAGATCAATCACCAAGACAACTCTCAAAGATGTGCATCAACCAAGTATAACACAAAAACTCATAATCATCACCAAGATCAATATGTGCTTCTAATAATACAAGTATGCTACATCATCCATAAACCATGTGTCAAAATTACTACTAACAAGTGCCTCCAACCATGTACCAAGTATGTACCAATCATATATCAACTTCTCATCAACATGTACCAACATCATCAACTATACACCTCATGTATATGCCAACTCATCAACTACTTGTCTCAACCATGTACCCAACATGTACCTCAACTAAAATTCCTCATCAATTTCATCATCCAAATATGATTTGTAACTCAGTAATATGCCTAGTGTATATGATCACATACCTGCAAACCTTCCTTAACTTTAACAACAAGAGACTAGCATTTTCATCAAACTTTTCTTTAGTCTCACATGACTAGTTTTGGAATAGTCAACAACCTTGACTTGAAATAATAATAAATATGTACCTGTAATGAATAAAGATATGAAATTGATACACAATGTTATTCAGTGCATTTTATGTAATTCCTCTAGGTGTCACTACTTGGAACCTTTCAGAAAAGGATTTATAGCAAAAATGACATACCTTGCTGAATTATGGCTTATTCTAGAGAGCAACCTTGTAGAGTGTGCCCCACATGGAATATTTGTTGAATCAATTTGAAAATGTTACAAAGAATATGGCAGACTGTACTCTAACCAACACATTTGGTCTTACTAAATTTGGATCTATTATGAATACGTTATGACATTTTTACCTAAAACACTTGTTTTAGACTAGTTTCAGGACTAGCCACAAGCCCTATTTTCCACAGAGTGTAACTCCAAAAAAGAAAGGACCCACAAGTTGATTTGTTTACCACAGGTACTTGGATATTTTTCCTCAATGGCATAGCAATATTATGCTCTGAATCATTCTATAAAAAACGTTATTATGAAAATGGTGAGATGACCTGTAAATAACATACCTTAGAAAGCATCATCAAAATAATTTATCCTTCCTTGAATTTTGGCCTTCTTTTCTTCACCTTCCCTCAGAAATTAGGCTTAGATATCATTTGGTTACCTCAGAAACCTATATATATTCAATATTCTCAAGTGTAATTTTAAAATGAGAGATCCTTGCCTCTTATTTATACTCTCCAAGTAGCTTCCTTAAAAACATCTTCTAGGTCACTTTGCCCACTTTCCTTATTTTAGGGTTAGCCCACTTCTAATTTCTCCATTAAATTTATAATTTAAATAATCTATTTTGTATTAACTTTGAATTATAGTACACTCATCACTTCACTTTATTATTTACCTTCTAAAATTTCTTAAACCACTTTGACTACTTTGACCTTTTGGGGCTTCTAGATGACATACGAGGGTCCTCCAACTTCGTAAGGCCATAACTCTCAAGCCGTGAGGATTTATGTGACGTTCCACATAACACCATAAATGTAATGACATGTAATATCAATATAGAATATTATTACTGAAAATATATCAAAACTCATACCATTATCCATCAAACAAACTTGGGTCCATTACCCAAACCTAGGTCCTCCAAATTCTCATGGCCATAACTCTCTAACCGTGAGGAGTTATGTGACGTTCCACATACCCCCAGAAATGGAATGACAAGCACTATCCATATAGAATAGCTTTCCTGACAAATTTACTAACCTTCATCTCATTATTCCACAAATAAGCATGGGTTTTATAACCATACTTCTAGGATAACTCAATCTGCAAAGCGTCTTCTCATGAGGGATTTCACCATAAGGGGACCACTTTGGAGTTCATCCATTTGTACTTATTATCAACCATGAGAAGACAATAATGAGTCATCTTTACATCAAACAAACTTGGGTCCATTACCCAAACCTTCGTGTTACCGATCTTTCTCCAAGGGTTGACATCAATCAATAAGGGTTGAAATCAATCTACAATATCACTCTCCAATATTTGACATCAATCAAATAAGGGTTGAAATCAATGTAAAATATCACTCTCCAATATTTGACATCAATGACAACCAACTATCCATCAACCTAAGCCAATTGTCTGACAATTACTAGTCTAAAATAGGTGTTTCGGGTAAAAAACATCTTAACTTTTTCATAACAGATCCAAATTCACTAAGACCAAATGTGTTGGTTAGAGTATAGTCTATAGTATGATGTGTATAAACTTCATATCTATTCAACAAATATTCCATGCGGGGCACACTCTACAAGGTCGTTCTCTAGAATAAGCCAAAATTCAGCAAGGTATATCCTTTTCTAAGAGGTTCCAAGTAGTGACACCCGGAATAATTGCATAAAAAACATTGAAGAACAGTGTATATCAGTTTCATATCTTTATTCATTACAGGTACAAAGTTATGATTCTTTCAAGTTAGGGTTGTCGGCTAATCCAAAACTAGGCATGTGAGACTAAATAAAAGTTTGATGAAAATGCTAGTCCCTTGTTGTTAAAGTTAAGGAAGGTTTGCAGGTATGTGATCATATACACTAGGTCTATTATAGAGATACAAATCATATTTGGATGATGAAATTGATGAGGGCTTTGGGTACATGGTTGAGACAAGTAGTTGACGAGTTGGGACCTACATGAGGTGTATAGTTGATGATGTTGGTACATATTGATGAGTCATAGTTTATGAGTAGTTGACACATGATTGGTACATATTGGGTACATAGTTAGTTGAACTTGTTTATGATGTAGGTTGATTGTAGGTTGTTTGGTACAGGTTGGTGCATGGTTGATGCACTTGTTTATGGTACAGGTTGATTACAGGTTGAGGTACAGGTTGATGCATGGTTCAGGTTTATTGGTACATGTTTACAATGGTATATCTCACAGTTATAGTGTGACAGTGGTTCTAGCATTCTACTTCCACTTTAGGGTGGTTGGACGGGGCAAGGACAGGTGGTTGTATCCACCTTTCGGTTGTAGTCGAAGAACATAGGGGGTTGTAGCCTCCTTCTAGTTGTAGCTAGAGAATTGGGGAGTTGGAGCTTCCCTTAGGTTGTAGCATGAGAAACTAGAGGGTTGGAGCCTCCTTCCAGTTGCAGCTGGAAAACAAAGGAAGTTGGTGTTTCCAATGAATGTAATTGTTCAAGACATATAAAAACATCATGTGTTTTCTCCCACTTTGAGTTTCCACGTAAAACACTGGTGTACTTTGTATGTGTATGATTGTTCATTTTTTCATTGCTCATTATTGGATGATAATTCTACATTGGTATAACACTTGGATTATAATTGTTATAAAAGGGTTATCCAATAAGGCCTAGTGAAACATAGAGAATAAGTTACAATAGGTTTGAATCTTTGTGCACTGAAGTGGAATGATACAAATGTAACAATGTTCGAAACATGGCCAAAGATTGCAGAATGACAGTCCCTCCTAGAGAACCACAACAGAATAACAACAGTCACAGACAAGAACCTCAGAAAAAGACATGGATAAGAAAGCAGAATCAATATAGCAATGAAGAATGCACACTTGCTCTACAAGCTAAGCATAAGAAATGTGGTTGGTATGTTGACAATGGTTGTTCAAAACACATGATAGGTAATAGATACAGGTTTCTTACATTAAGAAAGGAAAGAGATGGATCAGTCTCCTTCAGAAATGATGATTCAGCTAAAATCATTGGAAAAGGCATAGTCAGAATTGGGAACAAGAATACAAAGCAAGAAAATGTTATACTAGTAGAAGATATGAAACATAATATTCTAAGTGTGATCCAAATGTGTGACCAAGGTTATAAAGTTACTTTCGATTCACAAAAGTGTGAGATAAGAAAATAAGGTTCATGAAAATTGATTGCTACAGCTACAAAAACTTCAAACACCATATATGTGTTAAGTGAAATTGGAAATAGAAAGTGTTGTCTAGGAAAGGAAGATGAAAGTTGGCTATGGAACAAAAGAATGGGTCACATGTACATTTTGATAACCTTTTCAAATTCAGAAAAAGAGAAGCAATCAGAGAAATGCCTCAGATCATGAAACCAACCAACACGTTATGCAAGCATTGTCAACAAGGAAAGAAAACAAAGACTAGGTTCAAATCAAAGGAATATTCAACTACAAGACCACTAGAAATTGTGCACAATGATCTATTTGGACCAACTACAACAAAGGGTTTAAAAGGTGAGAAATACTTTATTCTATTAGTTTATGATTATACAAGAATGAATGTAGTTTTCTCTCTTAAGAATAAGTCAAAAGCTTTTGAAAACTTTAATATCTACAAGGAAATGGTTGAAAATTAAATGGATTCAAAAATCAAATGCTTGAGATATGATAATGGAGGAGAGTTCACTTCAAAGGAATCTATGGACTACTGCAGCAGTCATGGAATAAAAAGGAAATTCTTCGTTGCTAGGACACCTCAACATAATGGAGTTGTTGAAAGAAAGAACATGACAGTACAAAAAATGGCTCAAACAATGATAATGGATTCTAAATTGACAAATATCTTTTGGACACGGGAAGTGCATAGAACAGTGCACATCCAAAACAAAGTAATGCTCAAAAAAAACACTGACAAAACTCTCTACGAGCTATGGAAAGGAAGACCAACAAATGTGAAGAACTTTAGAGTTTTTGGAAGCAAATTCTACATCAAAAGAGAAGATGGCAGAATGGAAAAGTTTGAATCTCACATGGACAAAGGAGTACCTGTTGGTTACTCAAGTACAAGGAAATCATACAAGTGTTATAATCTGAGATTGAACAAAGTTGTGGAAAGCATCAATGTAACAATTGATGAAATAGGCAGACCAGAATCAAAGGAAGAAGAAAATGAATCAATGGAAAAACCTTTCGAAAAGGAAGCAGAAGATGAAAAATAAGTAAACAAGGAAGATGAAGAGAATCCGATAGAAGCAGAAGATAAATTTCAGCAAGTGTCTCCAAAGACACCTAGCAGACGAGTACAAAAGAATCATCCTTCAGATCAGATTATCAAAAACAAAGATACAGGAGTTGAGACTAGAAGAAGAATTTGTTCACCAGAACAAACACACCTAGCACTCTTATCTACAATTGAACCAAAATGTTTTGAAGAAGCTAACAAGGATGAATTTTGGAATAAGGCCATGGATGAATAATTGGATCAAATAGAGAAAAATGACACTTGGGAATTGGTTCCAAGACCAAAGAATAAGAATGTAATCAGCACAAAATGGATTTTCAGGAATAAATTGAATGAATATGGACATCTTACAAGGAACAAATCTAGATTGGTATGTAAAGGATATGCACAGATTGAAGGAATCGACTTTGAAGAGACATTTGCCCCAGTTTCCAGAATGGAAGCAATCTATTTTATTTTATCTTATGCATGCTCCAAAAATATTAAAGTGTATCAAATGGATGTAAAATCATCTTTTCTGAATGAGGAACTTGAATAAGAAGTCTGCATTGAACAACTAGAAGGATTTCAGTTGTCAGAAAAAATTAGACTATGTGTGCAAATTAAAGAAGGCCTTGTATGGTCTAAAACAAACTCCTAGAGCATGGTACTCTAGACTGGATAAATATCTACAACACGCAGGGTTCAGAAAAGGAAGGGTTCAGAAAAGGAAGTGTAGACAACAACCTCTATATCAAGGTAAGTCAAGGTAATATTTTATTAATTTAAGTCTATGTTGATGATATTATTTTTGGTAGTGATGATGATAGGTTAAGACAAAAATTTGCAAAGGATATGCAAAATGAATTTGAAATGTCATTACTTGGAGAACTATCCTTCTTTCTAGGACTTCAAATACGTCAAAGAAACCAAGGAATTTTTATTTCTCAAACCAAGTATATCAGAGAAATGTTAAAGAGGTTCAGAATGGAAGATTGCAAACCAGTTATCACTCCCATGCAAACCAGTTGCAAGTTAAGAAAATATGATGATTCAAATTCTATGGATCAGAGGAAATACAAGTCAATGATTGGCATCTTACTATACCTAACAACATCCAAACCAGATGTAATGCAGGTAGTTGGACAAGTGGCATGATTTCAAGAAAAAACAAAGGAATCACATGTATTATAAGTGAAGAGAATTTTCAGATATCTCAAAAGAACAAAAGAGATTGGATTATGGTATCCAAAAGGAAAGGATCTATCTCTTATTGCCTACATAGATACAGATTGGGAAGGTTGTATTGGTGGCCAAAAAAGCACCAATGGAGCAATGCTCTACTTGGGTGAGTGTTTAGTATCATGTCTAAGCAAGAAACAATCATCAGTATCTCTATCTATAGCCAAGGCAGAGTATATTGCAGTAGGAGCATGTTGTACACAGGTTCTTTGGATGAAACAAACTTTGAAAGATATACAGGTTGAGTATGATGAGCCCATTCCAATCTGTTGTGATAACACAAGTGTCATCATTATCTCAAAGAACCTGGTGATGCACTCCAAGAGAAAGAACATTCCAATCAAGTATCACTTTCTACGGGAACAAGTTGCAAAAAAGAACTTCAGATTTGAGTATGTGGGCACAAAAGAACACGTGGCAGACATATTTACAAAACCACTTCCACTAGAAGTGTTGGAGTATCTTCGCCAGAGACTCAGAGTTATTTATACTTGAAAATGACTGCTTTTGAATGATTATCATAGATTTCTTAGATGTACATGAGGAAGAACCATAAAGAGGACAGTTCAGTCAGGGGGAGCAACCTCAAATGGAAAGATACCTTTGCCATTGATGAAAAAAGTGGAGAGATTCATCAGATGTAGAGGACAGAGGCATGGTTCCAAGGAGAGCAATGATCACAGAGATGCAGAGGATAGATGCATGTTTCCTAGGGGAGAATGAGTGATATGACTTCAGTATTGCATGAAATAATTTCAATTTTTCATTAGAGTGTTACCATCAATGCCAAAAGGGGAGATTGTTGATTAAGGTTGGTTGTCATTGATGTCAACCCTTGAAGAAAGCCCGGTAGCACAAAGGTTTGGGTAATGGACCCAATTTTGTTTGATGTAAATATGACTCATTATTTTCTTTTCATGTTTGATAATAAGTAGAAATCGATGAACTCCAAAGTGGTCCCCTTATGGTGAAAACCCTCACGGAAAGATGCTTTGCGGATTGAGTTATCCTAGAAGTATGGGTAGAGAACCCATGATTATTTGTCGAATAATGAGATGAAGGTCAGTGAAATTATCCTAGATGGATAGTTCTTGTCATTCCATTTCCAATGGTATGTGGAACATCACATAACTCCTCACAGTGAGAGAGTTATGGCCATGAGAAGTTGAAGAACCTAGGTTTGGGTAATGGACCCAAGTTGGTTTGATGGATAATGGTATGAGTTTTGATATATTTGTAGTTAATACTATTCCATATGAATATTACATGTCATTCCAATTCTGGTGGCATGTGGAATGTCACATAACTCCTCACGGTTTGAGAGTTATGGCCTTATGAAGTTGGAGGACCCTCATATGTCATCTAGAAGCCCCAAAAGGTCAAAGTAGTCAAAGTGGTTTAAGAGATTTTAGAAGGTAAATAATAAAGTGAATTAATGAGTGTACTATAATTCAAAGTGAATACAAAATAAATTATTTAAATAATAAATTTAATGGAGAAATTAGAAGTGGGTTAACCCTAAAATAAGGAAAGTGGGCAAAGTGACCTAGAATATGTTTTTAAGGAAGCTAATTGGAGAGTATAAATAAAAGGCAAGGCTCTCTCATTTTAGATAATACTTGAGAATATTGAATAAATATATGTTTTTGAGGTAACCAAAGGATATCTAAGCTAAATTTCTAAGGGAAGGTGAAGAAAACAAGGTCAGAATTCAAGGATAAATTCTTTTGATGATTCTTTCTAAGGTATGTTATTTACAGGTCATCTCACCATTTTCACAATAACTTTTTTTTCTAGAATGATTTAGAGCGTGAAATTGTTGTTCCATTGAGGAAATATATCCAAGTATCTGTGGTAAAAAAATAAGCTTGTGGGTCGTTGTATTTTTGGAGTTACATTCCATGGAAAATAGGGTTTGTGGCTAGTCCTGAAACTAGTCTAAAACAAGTGTTCAGGTAAAAATGTCATAACTTCTTCATAACAGACCCACATTCAGTAATACCAGATTTTTTGGTTAGATTACATTCTATAGTATTTTTTGTATCTGTTTCAGATCGATTCAACAAATATTTTGTGTGGGGCACGCTCTACAAGGCCACTCTCTAGAATAAGCCACAATTCAGCAATGTACGTCATTTTTGCTATAACTCCTTTTATCAGAGGTTCCAAGAAGTGAAACCTGGAGGAATTGCATAAAACACACTGAATAAAAATGTGTATCCATTTTAGATATTTATTCATTACAAGTACAAATTTATGATTATTTCAAGTTAGGGTTGTTGACTAATCCAAAAGTAGTCATGTGAGACTAAAGAAAAATTTGATGAAAATGATAATATCTTGTTTTTAAAGTTAAGGAAGGTTTGCAGGTATGTGATCATATACACCAGGTCTATTAAATAGTTACAAATCATATTTGGATGATGAAATTGATGAGGGATTTGGGTACATGGTTCAGACAAGTAGTTGTTGAGTTGGCACATACATGAGGTGTATAGTTGATGATGTTGGTACATATTAATGAGTCATAGGGGATGAGTAGCTAACACATGATTGGTACATAATGGGTACAAGGTTGGTTTCACTTGTTTATGGTACAGGTTGATTACAGGTTGTTTGGTACAGGTTGGTACATGGTTGATGCACTTGTTTATGGTACAGGTTGATTACAGGTTGAGGTACAGGTTGATGCATGGTTGATGCATGGTTCAGGTTTATTGTTACAGGTTTACATCGATATATCTCATAGTGATAGTGTGACAGTAGTTACATCATTCTACTTCTACTTCAGGGTAGTTGGACGGGGCAAGGACAGGTGGTTGTAGCCACCTTTCGGTTGTAGCCGGAGAACATAGGGGGTTGTAGCCTCCTTCTGGTTGTAGCCAAAGAATTGGGGAGTTGGAGCTTCCCTCAGGTTTTAGCCTGAGAAAATAAGGGGTTGGAGCCTCCTTCCGATTGTAGTTGGAAAACAAAGGAAGTGTGTGCTTCCAATGAATGTAATTTTTCAATACATATAAAAGCATTCTGTGGTTTTCTCCCGCTTTGGGTTTCCACGTAAAACACGGGTGTATTGTGTATGTGTCTGATTTTTCATTTGTTCATTTCTCATTATTGGATGATAATTCTACATTGATATAACATAGAAATCATATCAACAACTTTGCTATAAATGCCTTTCTTATACCTGATAACCGAGTGGAATTGTTGTAGTAAACCCATCCATCTGAAGTTCCTTTGTTGTTGTAGCTTTGTTTGTTATTGTAAGTATTTCAATGTTTGATGATCTGTGTGAATGATAGCTTTTTTTCCCAACAAATAATGTTTCCATTTTTTTACACTTTGCACCGATGCAGACAACTCCTTATCATAATTAGGATAGTTAATCGCAACACCATTAAAAGTTTCAGAATGAAAACAAATGGGCTTACCATGTTGCAACAAGACCAATCCCATTGCATAATTACTTGCATCTGTTTGGATCTCAAATGGCTATCTCAAATTAGGAAGTGCAAGAACTGGAGCTGAACTAATCTTCTCCTTCAATGCATCAAAAAAAAAAATTTGCTTGCCTCCCCATTGGAAAAAATACTTGATGCTTATTATTGCATGTAATGGAGTTGCAATTGAAGAGAAGTTAGTAATAAACTTTCTCCAATATTGGGTTTCTCCCAAAAATCTTTTTACGTCTATCACATTGTTGGGCTTGGGCCAATCCAAAATGACTTTGACCTTGGAAGGATCAATTTTCAGTTCTCCTCCTCCAACAATGTGTTCCAAGTAAAAAAGTGAGGTCTTTCCAAACTCACATTTAGACATCTTCAAAAACAAATTTTCTTTCTTCAAGACATCCAAAACTTTCTTTACATGCATAACATGCTCTTCACGGGATTTTCTTAATATCAAAATGTCATCCAAGTAGACAATCACACAATCATCAAGAAAATGCCTTAAAACATCATTCATCACTCTCATGAATGTAGTAGGAGCATTACAAATCCCAAATGGAATAACCATCCACTCAAACAAACCTTGCTTTGTTTTGAAAGTTTTCTTCCATGTGTCTCCTTCAACAATCCTAATATGATGATATCCACTTCTCAAATCCAACTTGGTAAAATATGTTAGGTTTTGAGCTATTATTAGGTTTCTTTTCAATTTACTAGATAACAATAGCATAGGTAGGATCACTGAGACAAACACAATCACAAGATACACAACATTTATCTAGGGAAACCCTCATGGGGGAGAAAACCCAACAAAACTTTCTTAATATAGATAGGTAATAAAATGCCAAGGCAATAAACCAAAACACTAGAGAATATCCAACACTGAGCAATCTGCCTCTCTCTTCCTTCTTTTCCCAATTGAAAATATCCAAACTTGCGCACTTGATGAGTGAATGATTGAGTGAGATAATGAGGTGCTAGCCTCCTTTATTTATACTAGCTGACAGACGCTGGAAAGGTGTCTCTTCATTGGGCAGGGCCAACTTGTCTTCTTAGTGGTTAAAACCACTTTAATTAGGCCTAGGAGCCGACTTATTAATTTTCATAATACAATTAGGTTTTGACCAATCCATAAAAGGGGATTTGGTCAATTGCAATGCTCGACATGATCAATCCACAAAATGGGATTGATCTAATGAATAATGACTCAATAATAAATAGAAAACTCTTTCCAGTTACAATATTTCAACGCTCCCCCTTAACAAGAAGGGTATTCTATAGACACAACTCAATACAACATCATCTGGAGAGAGAGAGAGAGAGAGAGAGAGAGGGAAACAACATCAACAACATCTGGAAGACTAACTGAAACATCTATAAATCATCAGAAGTTTTTCTCATCATCATTTTTCACAGCATGAAGTTGGAGTAGAATCATCATCCTCATTAGCATGAGGCTAGAGTATCATCATAAACATATTCAGTGAGAAGTTGAAGTGGCATCATCATCATCATCTTCAGCAAGAAGTTGAAGTGGCATCATCATTATCATCTTCAACAAGAAGTTGAAGTGGCATCATTATTATCTGCATCAACATGGATTAGTATAACACTAATACATCATCATGATCAATAACAACGTGAGGTTTATACAACATCAACAACAACATCATCACAAAATGAAAGTTGTAGCATCAACAACATAAACATTAAGATGGAAATATTTATCACGAAGATGACATCTCATCAACATCAACACTAAGCTGAAAATATTCAGCACGAAGATGGCATCTCAACAACATCAGCACGAAGCTGGAAATATTCAAGATGAAGCTGGCATCACAACATCAACACGAAGCTGAAAATATTCAACACAAAGATGGCATCACAATAACATTAGAAAGAAGTTGGAAATATTCAACATGAAGCTGGTATCACAACAACATCAACACGAAGTTGGAAATATTCAGCACGAAGTTGGAATCACAACAACATCAACACAAAGATGGAAATATTTAGCACAAGGATGGCATCAACACTACTCCCCCTTTCAAGGGAGGTCCTTTCGAACTATACCAAGCTTGTCTCGAAAGTGCTCAAAATTTACATGAGACAGAGGTTTGGTCAACATATTTGTAACCTGCTCATCCATGCCAACATAATGGAGTTTCATAACTCCTCTTTATATCATGTATGAAGTGATACCATATCTCTATGTGCTTTGACTCATGATGGAACACATCATCTTTATACAACTATGGTTATCGCATAAGATCATGATGGATTCTATCTCCAGATCTAATAGATCTGTCAACAACATCTGCATCCATATCGCTTCACAATAGGCAGAACATGTTGCAATATATTCCGCTTTTTCCATGCTGAGAGAAATAATGGATTGATTCCTACTCTTCCATGAAGTCATGGTTGACCCCAAACTGAAACAACATCTTGAAGTTCTCTTTCTATCAGAAACACTTCCATCTCAATCTAAATCAATATATCCATACAAACTGAAGTCATGATATCTAGTATAACAGAGACCAAAATCCAATGTACCCTTAATGTATCCCATCACATGTTTTGCAACTACAAGGTGAACATGTTTGGGTTCTACCAAATACTAACTCAAGGAAATGTTGGAAATATGGCTACAACAGAGATGACGCAGATGATCAAGGCGCAGATGATCAAGGTTGTCATTGATGGCAATCGATTGTTTATGAAGAACAGATGCTGAAACATGCTGCAACACAAATGAAAACACAGACGCTGAAAA
>ML779162.1:1474942-1515600 GCA_009831015.1 Picea engelmannii
ATGTTTATAACTCTGGATTTCACAGTAAAGACTCACTGCCACTAAGATTAATGATTCAAAGTTAGAAAAGGAAAGAAATTATTAATAATCTACACTAACTGATTCACCCCCCCCCCTCTCAGTTAGTTCATACCTGTAACAGGAAAAACATATATCTGGCATGGTATTCTTCATATCTATCACCGAACCAATAATCTATCTGTATAGAGTAGCATCAACCAATTTTGACGAGTTATCTACCAGGAGCTTCAACTTTGTTTCCATGGGTGTGTACATGGATTTACATTTCAACATGTCAAACCTCTTCATTGTTTCAACTGCATAATTCCCTTGGTTAAGGAAGATATTCTCTGGGTTCTACCAAACTTCAAGACCTAAGAGATAATGCATTAGGTCTTTCATCAAACTCTGTAGCAAGATTCTTCTGCAATCTATGATGAGCTTTTCTTCATCTTGTCGAGAATACATCATCTACATATAGTAGCAAAAATATAGTTGGCTCATCATTCATAACCTTTAAGTAAAGGTTAGAATCATTTTTACTATTGGTAAAGCCCAAACTCTTTAGAAAAATATCAATCCTACCACACCAAGCTCTTGGAGTTTGCTTCAATTTGTAGACATGAGTCTTTTTGTCTTCAACCTCAAATCAAATTGTACCATCTTGGTACACTTGATTCAACTTCAAGTTAATGTACATAATCATGTGCTATCTTTAGGTGCTTTCTGCAAAGAACTATCTGTCTCACTGCCTAAGAGTATGTCCTCTCCTCTTTCTGCAACTGTTCTTGTGGAAGTGGGACTTTGCACCTGCAGTTGCTCTGAAATTAAGAATGGTTGATCCATTCTGACTATGACTGGTGAAATCTAAGAGTAACTCCTCTACTTCATCACGACAACAACTTCATCTGAAACTGAGAGTGGCTCAATAATTGATACTAGAGGTAGTTATTCTTATTTTATGGAGGCAACTCTATATTTTATTGTAGTCATGTCTCCATGACCCATCTAATGTATTGCACCAACTGCAACTCAATTTTAAATATGGGGATTACTCCCCCTTCATATCATACTATATATAAATCATGTTTATTCTGGTTGTCTTCATGAATACTATAATTATTTCTTCAATTATTGGAGTAAGTGTCTCATCATAGTCTTCTCCCTCTTCCTGGGAGAATCCTCTAGAAACGCATAAGGATTTGTACATATGTAACATACTTGATTTTTTATATCAATATTGGAAGTCAATACTGACTTCTCTTCTAGTCTCATGGAGAAAATCCATATCCTAGTCTTTCTTACTAGCTTCCTTCTTTGTCATTGAAACAAGGGAATCTTCCCAGGAGATTTCATATTTCCTAGAAGTTTTTGAAGATACTATATAGTCTTCACATGGAATCTGTCTCCTAGTCCTGGAAGTTGTCTCTTCATCTGATCCTTTCTGAGATCAGGCTTACATTCGATTTCTTATGATTCTATAAGGACTTCATCATCTCTTATGGGGTATACTTGGTGTTGAATACCAAGTCTAAATATGAAAGGTTGAATCAGACTTCAAACAAGTTATGCTTCCCATCAAGGTGGATTCATTATCCTTTGACCAAGTCTTATGTGAGTTATTATTCTAATGTTTGGAGCCTTCTTATCCTTACAATCAATCTCCATATGAGATACTCTGGATCTAAAAAAAATATCTTCTTCTTTATCTTCTTTGGTACATGGATGTATATCATCATGTAGATGACTTGGTTAGTCTGCTTCATTTCTCATCTAATATGTTTCCTTTTGCAACCTTCACTATAGCTTCCTTGGGGTTATCACCTGTGACCTGAACCAAGGTCATCAAAACAATAGAAAATAATAATACTCTTTTGATAATAGTAATAAAATAATAGCATGAATAATCATCACAGTAGCTCCTCTAAGGCTATCACTTGTGACCTGCCTGAAACAAATATCAAAAGTAAGAGATACAATATGAAATGAGATCAACACTCTTCAAGTGGTCTGATCAAACATTCCTCCAAGGTAACCCGGAACCAACACAATAAGTTTCTCCTAGACGAGATGTTAGTTGCATCTCGTAAATGATCAGATTAATCATTTATCTCAATATGTTCACATGCTACCAAGTATAATACATTTCAAAGACTGCTACCTCAACTATAATGTTTACATGTAAAGGGGTAGTTATCAACTTAAACAATCAAACTTGGAACCTGGATTTTTGTCCTCAAGAATTAGTGTGTTTTTTTTCTTTCAAGTCTCCTTCACTCAAGATGACAAGTGATTTATTCAACCTATCTTCTGTACTAAGACAATATGTTATCTTGACAAAAATCTAAGTTAGACAATAAGCTCTATAAACTCAACTTTAATCAACCTTGATAATTTTGACCAATGGTTAGTATGATGATCATAGCTTCAACATTCAACCTAGATCAAAATAATGTCATAACAAATCGATGCATATAAGAATAATAAAACCTGGGTTGAATTATTCCTCTGAATTTGTTGGATCTAAGATCCTTCTGGATCTATGGCAAGAGATCCCTTCTCCTACAAATACCCTTTAAATCTTAACAATTTAAACATATGTGAGTACATACCTCTGATAGTATTTGCAGGTAGTGGCGCCATTTGGTAGCAGCGGTAATAATAATCAACCCTTAAAAAATTCAAGGGTGGTTGCAAATGGTACTGTAGTTAATACTTCAACTGATATTGCAACTACAATTGATACTGCAACTGATTCTGCAACTGCAACTACAACTACAACTGCAATTGCAACTCAAGGTTTTATGAGAAAACCCTATTTTTTCAAACTTCAAAATTTGAAATTCTAATCCAATGAATAGATGCGCTGAGTTGAGGTGCATTTGCTGGAGCTATTAGATTTAAAAAATTTCATTTTTCCCCCCCTGAAACTTGACTTGCGGAAATCTGGACTGGTACTTCTGGTACTGGTTCTGGTTTCCTGGTTTTTCTAGTTTTTTGGCTTTCTGGTACCAATCAAAACTAGGGTTTGACTTTCTAGAGGCTCTATCCACTGATAAGGTGTGCTCAATATGAAAAAATATTCAGTTAGGTAGGGTGCACTTTTCTAGATGGTTTTTAGGCAAAAATTCATTTCCAATAAAAAACCTTAATTTTCTTGTACGAAAACGACGGTTTTTCTTATCCAGTGAAAGGTGCTTTCTATAGCATGGATCTGATACCATGTCAATTTTTGAGCTATTATTATGTTTATTTTCAATTTAGTAGATAACAATATCATAGGTAGGATCACTAAGAGAAATACAGTCACAGGATACACAACATTTATCATGGGAAACCCTCATGGGGGAGAAAACCCAACAAAACTTCCTTAATATAGATAACTAATACAATGCCAAGACAATAAACCAAAACACTATAGAATATCCAACACTGAGAAATGCACCTATCTCTTCCTTCTTCTCCTAATTGTATCTCTCCAAAATTGCGCACTTGATAAGTGAATGAGTGAGTGAGATAATGAGGTGCTAGCCTCCTTTATTTATACTAGCTGGCAGGTGTTGGAAAGGTGTCTCTTCACTGGGTAGGGCCGAATTGTCTTCTTAGTGGTTAAAACCACTTTAATTAGTCCTGGGGGCCGAATTCTTAATTTTCATAATACAATTAGGGTTTGACCAATCCGTAAAAGGTGATTTGGTCAATTACAATGCCCAACATGATCAATCCACAAAAGGTGATTGATCTAATGAACAATGGCTCAATAATAGCTAGAATATTGTTTGCAGTTACAATATTTCAACAAAATACTTATCATATTTCAATTGATCAAGCAAATCATCAAGTCTAGGAATAGGATATCGATTCTTTACTGTAATCTTGTCATGAAATCTACACACATGCGGCATGTACCATCTTTCTTTGGCACTAAAACAATTGGTGACCGACATGGCGATGTGTTGGGAATGATAACCCCTTTGTCAAGAAACTCTTGGAATTGCTTTTTAATTTCAACATTCTCAATGACTAATATCCTGTACATACCAATGTTTGGAAGAGGACAATCTTGTTGCAATTGTATGTCATGTTGGATACCCCTTTTTGGAGGCAATCCTTTTGGTTCCTGAAACATCTCATCATATTGGTTAACAACCTCATATAAATCAGATTTCAACTTTGCATCACAACCTTGGGAAGCTTCTTTTTCAACATTGTCTTTGGGTTTGATCACCAAGAGGACAAAGTTCTTACTAGCAGTGACTAATCTCTTCATTTGTCCATCATTTACAAGTGACAAATTCAACTTCTTTGTATGTGCTCTAACAATGTACTCAACTCCATTTTTGAACAAATGATATGTGTTCTCATGACAATGAAAGATTGATCTCCTATCATATAAATATGGTCTTCCCAACACAATACCATAAATATCCAATGGAATAACATCAAGATCTACCTCATCTATAAAGTTTGTAGTGATGGAAAATATAAGTTTACGCCTTCTTGTCACATATCCATCCTCAAGGGTATCATTTAGGATGTGGAGTAGTTTCCAATTTTAATTTCTTGACAGTGTCTTCAGATATGAGGTTTCCTTGAGATCCAGTATCAAAAAGAGTATTTATCTTGGTATGCTTTGAAATAACCCTTATGTGGAAAATATCTATTCTTTCTTTTTCATGTTTAGTTTCATTGAGGCTAATACTACTTGAAGAACTAGTACTTGCAATAGAATCCTTACCTTGATAACCCATGGCTGTAATTTTTGTTTCATGTCCTGAATCAAAACCTAAATCATGTTGTGTATTTGCAGTAGTCTTTGGCTTCCCCTTATGGATGAAATTTTTGGGTCTCATTTCAGGATGAAGTTTCCAACAATGGTCTTCAGCATGGTCATATTCTGAACAATGTTTACATGAGAGTTTCTCTGCCTCTTTCTTGACTGAAGCATTCTTTCTTCCATTTCCTTTGAAGTTCCTCTTTCCCTTGTATCCTTTAACAAATGGATTATTTCTTCCCTCTTGAGGTTCATTCCTCCCTCTTGCTTCCAAATGAGTTTCTTGTACACAAACTTCATCTAGATTTGTAGGGTTAAACATAAGTATTGTGTGCCTCAAGTAGCTATGCAATCCTCCAATGTATTTGAGTAAAGTTTCATGAGAAGATAAATCTGTACCCAAAATCAAAGATCTTCTTCTAAATTCTTGAGTGTAGTGTTGCAAACTTTTCCCTTTATCTTGTCTAAATTTTTTCCAATCCATAATAGCTTTCTACATGTATGCTAATGGATAAAATTGTCTTTTAAGTGCAACAATAAATCATTCCAAGATGATAAAACTTTACCATGATTCTTCATGTCCTCTTGAGTTTTGGCTTCCCACCAAATGAGTGTTGCACTTTCCAGTCTAAGAGAAGAAAGATGAATCTTAGTTTTACATATTTTATTCTTTCTATCCTACAATACACTTCAATCTGGCAAATCCAGTTATCCAATTTCTCAGCATTTACCTCTCCATTGTACATAGGCAATTCAAACTTAATATAAATCTTAAGAAAAGGAATTTGTGGAGGAATTTTAAAATGTTCCTTTGGAGAATTTGGAGGTGGTTGTAAAATGGTAGAATAAGTGGAATATGGAGGTGAAGGAGGTGGAGTATCACCATTCCCTCCATTTCCTTTTGGAGTTTTATCACCACTATCTTCATTACCCTTTGGAGGATTTGAGCTTTCACCTTGCAACCTTGCATTTATTTCTTCAAATAAAACTTTCACCATTTTTGTCATATCATAGAAAGATTTTCTAAAAGTTTCATATTATGAAGTAAGAGTTTCATGACTCTCCTCATGAGCCATACTTGGTGAAAATATCCTTGAAGATTGAGATTATTGTGTAGTTCTCCTTCTTGAAAGTTGAGAACATGGTTCTACAATTTGACCTTCTCCTCTTGTGACCTTAAACCTTGTAAGCATGAGAAAAAAAACACTTGCAAACAATCAAACCTTCAAAAATCTATGCTCTAATACCAACTTGATCTGAAAATGAAAGGCTTGTGTCTCTTAAAAATTGCAAGTGTAACTGGGAAATAGAATCAAGTTGCAAACACATAAAACTTAAATATTTTTTACTTAAACATGAGCAACATAAACATAGATAACAACCATCAAAATAAGCACATCAACACAACAAAATGATAAAGGAGTTCACCCCTCTCTTGGACTACATATCCTGGTACAAATTCCAATGGATCATTTTCATTAATGCTCAAAGTGTCAAAATCAGTTCTTTACAATGCTTAGAATGCAAAAATATAGCTTCAATTGCTCCAGAATGTCCAAAACCCCCTAGATGGGTTCTTCCTGCACCTGGTTTGGCCAAAAAATGAGAAAAATACAACTCTGAAAGTTTTATCCCAATTCATTGTTGTTTGTGCTCGCCAAAACACACATGTGTGTGACTAACCTGGATCCCAAGCATTTCCCATTCCAAAAAACCAACACCATGATTGTTCTGCAAAATGTGGAAAAAATTTGAACGGTTAGTGCACCAAGCGCCTTAATCATCGGAGGTTCTGGTCACATGGCCTCCATGTGGCCACATCTTAATGCTAAATTTGGACCCATTGGAAACTATTGGAACCCGTAGCATGGCTTGACCATTGGATATAACTATTGGTTGTATGGTATAGTGTCCGCGCTAATGTTCATGTGGTATATGGCATGTGGAGTGAGTTTGAATGAGGGATGGGGATAAGCCCTGATGATTTCTCCGCCCAACCAAACCTTACAACAAACTTAAATACATGTTTAATGCATATAGGGTAAGAAATAAATGGTATCCCAACTAGTAGCCTGACCTGCGTGGAGCCTTTGGCCTTGGTGGAGGTCCTGCGTTTGACCCCCGCGGACTCCACATAAGTTTTACCACATAAACCAATGACAGGGTGCCACATGGAGGCCCCTGGATGGGCCACGTGGCACCTTCCCATTCACCAACCAAATGAAACGTGTCATCATAGGATAGGTCCACGTATGAGCTTGACAAATCACCTTCCCTGCCACCCTGCCACATAGTTTTTCACATCACCATGCCACATGTTGGCACACTCACCCTACCATGTGTCAGTAAGGTCTTCACAATCAACAGTACAGACTGTACAATCAACACAAATTTTGCATGTTTGGAAAAGTGGACATAACGCGATATCTATCACATACGACATCTTTTTGAACTCATTCAAGTTGCGCTGGGATCATGAGGATGAGGCTTGCGCACGAGTCCGTTTTCAATCAATTCTGAGAACTTTATTTTTGAGCATATTTTGATCCCATGGATCAGTCACTCATTCATGTGCATGGATTGAGGGAATTATTTCTTGGTATATGTGATATATTTGTTTATATAAGCAGGGATTCTTTATCAGCACCAGGTTGGATCTTCTTCTTCGAAAACATGCTTCATCATATTTTCTCCTCTCTCTCTATTCTAGTTTTTTTAATATTATGTAGGGATCATCACTATACCATTTTTGTACTTGTCTGCGGTATCCATGGTGCAACCAACATTTTGGAAAATTTAGAAATAGAACCTTTTTATGCACTTACTCAAGCTCTGAAGGATCGTTGGTATTATGATTTTTATTTGTGCACAATTTATAAGTTTTTAGTATGTTATTTTTGTATATTTTAGTGACCTAATAACACACATTATTTATTTTCTTTCATCTCTTTAATGCTAATGGTGCAGGGATTCCACCACAAACACTATTCAAACAAATATTGAAACCTCTGGCTGTCTAATCATAACCAAAAGCATCTTTCTTTGTTGTTGTTTTTTATGGTCTTATGTGCATATTTACAAGTTGAAAACAATGGGAAGGGAGCTTAGGGACACCCTCTTGAGGATAGAAAGAAGCAACTCAAAAAGAGAGGGATCTGTTTATGACACTAAGGGGAAATACTTCTTAAAATTATGTTGTTTTTTGTGCTGATTTTATTATTATTTTCGATGTGATTTGAGTGTGAAAACTTGTGCTAAGAAATTGGTGCTATTGCCGAGGATTTTTTGTCATTCCCAATTTTCAAAAAATGGCATTGGTGAGCATTTCTAGTTTTCTTCATTTATTTTTAACTCACCTGGCGACTCCTTATATTACAGGGTCAGCGCCACTGGGGAACTCAAAGAAAATTTCCCATATTTGATCCAACACAAGGCATTGTCCCAAGCCTTAGCGAATCTGAACATCTATTTCAGAATACTAGGGTGGATTACCACTAAAAAATGTCCATTGGTGACTCCATTGCCAAGTGATCATGATTGATCATGGATGTTGAATACTTTCAGTGTTTGAGATTTCTTTTCTTGGACTATAGTCACATTAAAAGGGGGAAAGAAGAAACTATTTCTAATTTCCATGCCATATTTATCAATGCATATCAAAATATTCCCCCAAATTACCAACCAAGAAATGTTGTGGTAGATTATGCCTTTGTTTTTTATCCAAATTTTCTAATCTCTTTTGGAGTTAGAAACCAACAAATTTAGAGAAATATTTTTTGGTTGTCGAAAGAGTTGATGAATTCCTTATAGCTACCTGAATATCTTATGAACTTCTTGTTGTTGTATAAGAACATAACGATGGAGACCTTGCATCTTATCATGTTTCCATAGATGAACATGATGATGATGACTCACACTTGGATGATGAGGAAATGGTGGTTGCAAAAATTGATCCATGTGTAGAGTGCAATGAAAATCAAGTTGAAGATCTAAGTTTACAAGTGGGTTTGGTGGTTCCTTCCAGTGATGATGAGAAAATTCAATAAATAGCAACAAATTAGTCATGCAAAATTGAATCAACAAGAGACTTTATCCTTGCATATTTTTGTTTAGATTTGGGTACATTGGAAAGTGGTCCGCTTTGTTTGTGAGTCTCTAAACACAAAGGGGGAGACTATTTCCCTTATACCTTTACTTTATGTTCTAATTTCACATTGACTTTATTCACTTAAGTCATAAAGTGAAATTTGTCACTTAAGTCATAAAGTGACAATTAATTCACAAGTGGGTGAATTAAGAGACATAAATAAAACTATGGAAACTTAAGTAAAGTGGGTTTCTAAGTGATATTTATGAGAAGTGATCTCACCCATTAATTAGACTTGGGATAGATGTGATATAGTTCCTTGATCTTTTAGGTTTTGGCGTAAAGAAGGCTAAAGGAGGAAAAAGTGTAAGGAAGAGGCTCATTCTCACTTGAGAGAGTTGAGTGAAGAGAGGAAGAGAGGAAGAAGACTTGGGTACATTCTTGAGGAGAAAAAGGACACATGAATTCAAGGTTTGGAGAAGAGAAAATGGTGAGGGTGCATCATGGATGCTTGAGCAAGGTATCTTGAATTTGGAATTCATTTCTTGTGTAGG
The DNA here is from genome assembly GCA_009831015.1 of Picea engelmannii. NCBI lineage: Eukaryota > Viridiplantae > Streptophyta > Pinopsida > Pinales > Pinaceae > Picea > Picea engelmannii. The sequence goes on from ML779162.1 coordinate 1,484,358, forward strand.
GGAACACTAGTAGACAAGGGCGCACCACAAGCTTGAGAGGGGCGCTTATGTGAGAGGGCATACCAAGATATTGAGGTAGGGGCGCAAATGCTTAAGGGGAACACATCAACTTGAGGATGGGAGCATATGTGGGAGGACTGATTCAATGTATTTGTGGATGCACACTTGTGAGAAGTGACATCCAACACAAAGGAAGGGGCTCTTACTTCATCCCAAGAGGCAAGGTTTCTAGAGAGGGTGCAAGCACAATGTGGCGGACACATTTTCCCCATTACAATCTTGAGGATAATATTGGATTGTATTAGGTTCCTTGTGTATTTACTTGTTGTATCATTTTCTTTGATATCTCCAATATCTATCTATCTCTCTTACTAGTTTTCCCGATGGGGGTTTTTTCAGGGTCATGTTGACCAAAAACTTCAGGTGTTCATTTGGCATGTTTTCTTAGTATTTTCAATTGTAGGTTGTTAAAGATACTAGAGGTGTGTTTGATTTTTAATGCATGTTATCGAAGGATAACTTGGACAAAAAAACCATCCATAATTAATACTTATAACAAAAGTCATTAAAGAGAATCAAACCAAAGATTTGTGGGAAGATTTGGGGAGGGTAAAGTTCAGATTCAGTGGGATTTTTTGAATAGCAATAAGGCTATCCTAAAACAACGAGAAAATTAGTTTGAAAGTACCCAAACATATTTCCCAACAAGAGGTCAAAGACAGGCATGTTGGGAATCCCATAGAACCTCAAAAAATCTTCAATCTTGGCAGTGGTTCAAGAAAAATTTGATCAACTATCATTGCAATAGGGGGAGAAAATGTTGGTTCAAATAGAAGATGATCTTCCTTACAATTTACCTATGATCCCACATTTAGGATTGTTCTTCAAGGAGATCCTTTGACTGATCATTTCTTGGGTATTAGGGTCAATCATGATCTAGTTGAGTTAAGAATGATGGAGGTATTTCAGTAGTCAAGTTCTAAGATTTTTGTCTCTCATGATTCCATGCTCATTATTGTTGAAGTACCATGTTCCAACTTCCAACCAATATCCTTCAACCATTTCTTCAGTAGAAAGTACAATAAGGCATCTTTCCATCTTATGAGATTTCATGATTGGTTTCATTGGAAGATTGAATGTGTTGATCTTTCTCATCTAATCGATCACTTAGTTGCATGGTTACATTGGTCATTCGAGTATGTTGATTAATCACGCGAACTTGGACTAACCTCCAACGAACAGAGGTGAATCTTTTTGGTTTTTGGGTATTAGAGTCCATTTACTATTTTTTATAATTTAGGACAACAAGTTAACTTTTTTGGTCTTCCAGCGTTTTCTTTCAATTCATCTATTTTCAATCCTAGGGAAAGATTCACTTATTTTATCCCTATTATATTAGCATGTAGTCATGTATTATGGTGTATTTATCACCTCACATGAAGCTGACCTTTATTTATAAATAATTTTTGTTCACATTTCAATTTTGGGTCAAAAATAAGAGTGTCATATCATTTGTCTTCCCGATCCTTCTTTCATCTTGCGTTTGGAGTGAGTTTGGATGAGGGTCAGTTTATTGGAATTCCAAAGAATTAAGTTCATTAGGAGGGGTAGAGTGAAAGAGATATAGGAGAGTATTGAGTAATCTTATTGGTTGTCTCTTCATTATTTTTCATTGAGTCATCTACTTTGAGTAAGTTTTACCCCTCAACTAGCGATAGGGACATGGTGCCATACATCCTTTGTGTTTTTTGACTTATGTCTTGTCTTCATTCCGAGGAAAAATATCACACCATTGATTTTCTTTCAGTAGGTATTCCCTCATCGACTTCGACACATTATATATGGGTGATCTATAAGAGGAGCACCTTGATGATCGTTAGCCTCATTGGTGGACATTTCACATTCAACAAGGATGATCATCATTGGACCTTTATAGAATGATCCTTTTCAATGTTCGACATCAATACATCTTTCACATTGATGGGTTGTTCTCGTACCTTAGGGTCAATTTTCATTATTGGTGGATACCTTCGTACCTATTAGGTGTTTACATTATTGGCATTTGACTAGGTGACCTTCTCTCATGTGTCAAATTCGATTCATTTTTCAATGGGAAGGGTGTACAGGGTAGGCAGTTGCAAGTAGAAATTGTGGATAAGCCCCCATTTTCAGCCAATCAACCAAGGGCCCCATCTATGTATTTGACTCCATTTCCCCTTGGATAGGAATTTTGGATCACAGAGTATTTGCAGATCATATATTTTCACATACATGAACAACAATCTACAAGAATTTTCTCATAGAGTATCATTCATGGATACAAAAAAAAATATTCTCAGGTTCTTGACATCATGCAGGGGGATCCCTTCCCCTTGATTCACCATTGTTAACCTATGGATTTTCTCACTCTCAAACCCTAAGGGTTAAGGGGCATCATATTCTATATCACCAAAATTCATATATTTCTTCTAGAGACAACTTTATGTGGGTCAGGGTTAGTTCCTATTGAGTTTAGGTATAGAATTTTCTAAGTGATGTTTTCTTGCTTCCAAGACAGACCATGCACAATTTTTCATGATATTGGATAGAGATGAGTATTTTTAGTAGTTCTCCTACTTTTAGGAGATCAATTTCAGAGGTTCACTATAAAATACCAAACCACCCTAATTCATAGTGTTATTGCACAAGTTGTAGGTTGGGAAAATCCTAAATCAACCACCAAATGGTATCAACTAAGAGAGAACCTACCCACTGCCACCTTAGGAATGTGTTCCGATCACTTTAGAGATGATAGAATCACCTCAAGGGGGGAATCACGGTGACCCTAGAGGGAAATGAGATGGAAAGTGAGATGTATGAATGGAATCCCCTATAGGTCAAGTTACTATATGGAAGAAGGCTTGAGAATGAGTCTCGGGTGAGTTCTAAGGTTTCCAAGTCCTTGGGTACCTGCTGAGAGTGTGTGTACCTGCCTGGGACACAAGAAAAACCAAATGTTCACAATATATGTTAGGTGGACAAGAAAGTTAAGATTTATGTCCCTAATTGCAGTAGTAAACATAAATATATATCAGCAATAACAATACCTATTTACTTCATAATTAACCATCAAAATTGTCAAATAAGTATTGGACAATGAAGCACTAAACCAATAGATAACTTTCCAATATTCAAGAAAAAACTTTGACGGTAAAAGAGGGATTCTATATAGTTTTTTTAGAGAATTATTGTAGCATCTTTTCGTCTGTAGAAAACAATTGATACAATGGAAATATTCAACCACCAAAAATCACAAGTAAGCCACCCAAAAGATTCACAATGATTAGTAGATTATCATGGCAACTTCATAGCAATTTTTTACGGATGAATAGTGAGTAAGAGAAAGAAGTTAAATGTGTTTGCTACAGACCTAATGGCTGCAGCATAAATTTTATAACATAAATAAGATATCCTTGACCAATCAAAACACCCTTGTGGCCTTAGCAAGCTTACATCACATAGAATAGATTCCAATTTAGACAATCTTAAAATCTCGTGTTTTCATGTATACCAATGCAATGATTTTATTTCTCCAATGAAAAGAATATTAGTGCCTTTAAATATTGGGTTTTGGGGTCTCAAAATTAAATATCTAGGTGAGCTACTTCCTTGGGGGTGTAAGCCTTTTTACTCCCCAAGGAAAGCTAAGCTAGCTAGGAAAAACCCTAGGAGGGTGTAAACCCTTTTACTCCTCCTGGTATTTCCTTATGCAACAAAGTATTTCAAGACAATTACAATGGATTCAGTGGGGTTGTATTCACTTATACTCCCAAAAATATTAAGAAAATTAACCTCGAAACCAAGAAAAGAATAAATAACAACAAATATTCCTTACCTAGTCTAAGCATTAACAAGATAAACCTCTTTTTAACCAAGCAAATCCACCATAAATTGAGAAATAGTCCTCCACTAGAGATAGTGCATCATACATCTATTCAATATCCAAAGTAAAACCATTACAAGAGAGTGGAAACCAAGAGACAATGATATATTCCCAAATAGGGCACAAATTTCAGCCAAGTATCCTCTCACAAGAGTGAGAGTTATGTTATGAAATGTGATTCACGTTATCTCTATTTATACAAAAGTATTAAAACATAGTTTATCCACTTAGTCAGGGTAAAACATAAGATAAGGGGTCAACAATCCTTATCTTACCCCTCGCATCAAAATAATATTAAACAATTAATCTTAAAATACACTTTTACACAAAAGAAACCCTAGAATAAGGTGACATCACCTCTTTAGGGGACGTTTTGGCACTTTGAAGAATTCGTTGGGGTAGTATATTGATGGCTAGGCCTCCAAAGGCCACTTGTCACTCATCCAAGTCCTCTCTTTATGGTATTCAACCTTCCTTCCTTCAAAATATGCCACATTTAATCAAACAACACCTTTACCACCAAACCCTATCCCTCTAGGTGACATCAAGCCTCCATAACTGACGTTTTACCTCTCCTAGGAAAAAATATTTGGCATGCAAGGGCTAGGTCATTTCATCCATGATTTATTCTAGGCATCTAAAGGCATGTCATCATGATATGACATGTGGGCCTTTGGCATGCAACCTATGGACTTCCAGCCCCATGGAAGCCCAAGCTAGGCTTGCTCCTCCAAAACTGTCCACCAACAAGGTCTTGCAAAACAAAAGGGTATACCCTCGAAAGATATCAATTCAACAATACCATGACAAGTGTAAACCACGTCTAATAATCAAGGAACCTAGACTTGTGCATCAAAACTACCTCATCAAACTAAACAAATGCTCAAATACCTTATACAATTGACCAAGTTTAAGTATGGGAGGGTTGTCAAAGGAGTCCTATTGGGTAGAACAAACCCCTCAAGTAGGGGATGCTCCCAAGGATGGCCTTTCAAGGTTATGTAGTGGATGATGAACTGGAAGGGGTTTATAATTCATAGTTCATTGAGTTTCATGACATATAAGGGTTCATATTATCTCATTCATGGGTGCCTTTGTAGAGGGTGTGTGGCACCTTTGTTTGCAATGAAATTTTTCCAAGCCCATTCTCTTGCCATTGTTGGTTTATTTCATCTTTCGAGGAACGAGTTGAAGGCCATTGTCTTGGAATGGTGTCGAGATAATGATAGTTTCACTCACAAATACCTTGAGAAAATGATAAGGATAGATCGTGATGAGACCCCCTTTCTCTCAGTTGTGTAACTAAGAGCCACTACCTTGTCTTGGTGACCATATGATGGTAATGTCATACCTCTAGATACCCATGATCATAATAGTCTGGTTTGTGATGCGACCTCATATCCTCCAACTAACCCCTTAAACATTCATTATCATTTATTTTGTAGGTCCCCCTTTTTTTATAGAGAAGCATTTCATTTCTTTCTTGGGGTGATCTAAAAATGAAGAAGACTTGTATTCTTGAAAATATTTGCAAGTAAAATTTTATGTGTTAAAAGCAAATGGATCAACTTTGCAACACATCATTAATAGGATTTACTCATTCAAGATGAATATAAACAACAGCATAATCAATGAACAGAAAACACATAACACAACAAATGATAAAGGAGTTCACCCCTCTCTTGGGATACATCTCCTAGTCCAACTTCCAATGGATCATTTGTATTATTTTCTCAAAGTTCTCAAAAATGTACTTTACAATGCTCAAACAGCCAAATAGACTGCTCCAATGGCTCCAGAACATCCAAAAACCCCTAGTTGGGCTTTTTCGTCACCTCGTTTGGCCAAAAAATGAAGAAGATAGGCTTCCTTGAAGTCTCCCCTTCAAGCTTGTTGTCTTTGCATCTACAAAACGCACCTTTGTACATTCAACCTAGCACAAACGCTTATTTAATCGTAAAAACCTGGAATCGAACGCAATCGCGCAAACGATGTGAATTGTAGGACAGTTATGGGTGCGCCAGCCCCTAACCGCCAAACTCGTGGGCACATGTGGCCACCACATGACCTCACACTAGGGAAAACGAGGGCTTCGTTTCCAAGCGAATAGAGTAATGACAAGTGGCAGGTAAAACCATTTCAAAATACCAAACTTAACCCCCCATGCCCTCCGTGTATGGTCACATGCGGAACCGGGGGCTAGGACTTTGTTTGTAATATGAACTCTCGTGCATACGATATGGTAATGGTCATATGTATAAAGAAATAGAACCGCGGGTTGGGGCTAAGCCCCAGCCTGACCCCCCGCCATATGAAACATTACATAAATTTAAATAGATTATAACCTGTATACATAACAAGGAACAATGTGTGGTATGTTGGTTATGCGGCCATTGCTAAAGCACTACATGCGCATGGAGGTTCGAGGTTTGAATCCGATGGACTCCATATAATTTTGAACAACCAACCAATACAATGGTGCCACGTGGCAGCCCATGACTGGGCCACGTGGCACCACACCATTTACCAAAATGATGCCATGTGTCACATCATGATTCACCCAAATCTGCCAATAAGTGAAGGCCACATCATCATCTGCCACATCAGTGTATGGACTCTACCACGTCAGCCTATATGGCCTCTGCCACGTCAGCATGTACGGACTGCACAGTCAGTGTCCCTTTTTTTACCTGTTTGACAATTCGAACAGATTGTGATATCTCTCGCTCCCGACATTCATTTGAACCCAAATGAGTTGCGTTGGGTTCGTGATGACGAGGGATACACTCCTGTTCATTTTGAAGTGATTTTGAGCTCTTTGAATTTTTGAGCAAAATTTGATCCCCTGATCATGGGGGATCCCTGGGAAAAGAATCTAGAAGGTTTATATATAGGCTCTTATCATTTTAGCCAACAATAATCCCTTTGGTCCTTTAACACCTTCTTCCCATGAAATGGGTTACATGAACTTCTTGGGTCACTAAATTCCAAGGACCTAGAAGAGCATAAAATGATGGGAAATTAATGAGGAGAAAGTGATAAGTATGGTTGAGAATGGTATGATAACCCCTCAAGGGATACCCAGTCACAAAACTTTCCCAAAGGTTGGCTACCCACTAGGAAATCTATGGCACTCACCAAGGTGAAACAATGTCAAAATTATAATGTCCAAGCAGGTGCTCTATAATCAAAAGTAGCTCAAATACAACATGCTTAAATGCCTTAAATATTAGGGTGATTACCTTCCACAATACCTGACTTGTACCACATGGAGAAAGACCCTTCTGCCTTCCAGAAGTTGGATGGTGTGGTAGATGCACTGACAATGGATCAAATTTGGTGATAGAGTGGGATTATTTATGTGCAAGTGGACATTGTTGGTCATGTATTCTCTTAGCACTCCATATCTATAACTCGAGGTCCTTGAGACATGATATCCTTAGTTATCCCACAAAATGGGGATAGCATCTAGCTCCTACTTGGGGACATGTGCTCTCCATAGAGTGCATGAGAACCAAAACATATCCTAGTGGACCTGTGCCTACACTGAAACAAAAACCATCAAATCTAGGGTGGTTCTATCACCCTTCATCCATATGCATCAAAATACAAACTAAAAACTAATCTAGAAAATAAAATTTTAGCATTTTAAAAACATATTCTAAACTAAGCATGAAATCAATATGCAAGTAGAGAAAAATGAAATATGAAATGCATCTAAACTATTATGAGAAATCAAGATGAAAATGCAAGGAGATCAATATGACCTACCTACTTACCTAGGGGCCTTGGGGCCCTGAATATCATGTGATGGGTGATGTCAGGTGAATTCATGCAACCAGTGCAACTAGATGATAATCTCATCAAAGTATATCCCCCTGTGGTTAATCATGTAATACACCAAAGATAATTAAAGCACATAATAATCATGAGTATAAACACACATATAATCGATCATGAAATAAAACTCATGGGGATGGGTGGGAGGGAGGAAATCCTGCTGGAAAGAGAAACCATGAGCCTGATCATCCTGCCTGAAAGTGTAGCCACAAGCTTGATCAATACATCTATGAAGAGGGATACCATATGTAGACGATGGCTCATCTTCATCTTCACTCAGAAAATCACTGCTCCCTTAAGGATGAGAAAGGATAAGAGGTCCAAAGAAAACTTGTTGGTTTCCCAAACAAAGGGAAATGGGGTAAGGAATAGCCTCATGTCTAGAGAAAAAATCCTCCTTCGCATTTAAGAAACATCACTTCTTTATATGCAAATCCCCACCAAAACTCTCAATATGAAAGCACTTTCTTTTGGTAGTGTGGACCTCAGAGTGCCCCAGGTTGGCCATGGCCTGGTGTCTATCAAAATATGAGTACAATGGCTGAAAATCCTCATAGAACAAACCTGCATCCCCAAAAGGGTACATATCAATGGATGACCGAATATCAACTTGAGTATGTTGCGATAATTCATCCTTGAAGGGGCATAACAAATCTATAACCATATCATCACTAGGATACCAAGCATATGAATCATACATGCATGAAGACCAGTCCTCTAAATATGACACTTCAACCCCCTATGTCTAAGAGCTACCCTCAACATCATAAATGGGATCTCTATCAATAATCAAGAAAACGACATCCCATGTATATCTCCCAACCTATATGTAATCATCAATGTGGTTGTTAATTGTATCCGAGGGTTGTTCCACGAATTCATGAGAATCATAGGAGATTATTACATCTTCACAAGGCTGGAGAACTTCATTTTATTCAAAATGGAAATCAAATAAAAATGTCTCGTTCAGGCCTTTTGGAAGAGAAACTTCATTGGGATCCTTTTGGCAGTTTTCTTCATTTCAAAATTCATAGAAAATTGCATCATCAAATTTTTCAAAAGGATTACAATTCATCGTGTTCTCTTCTTGATGTATAGGAGAAACTGATTTTTGGATGTCCTCATCAAGTGGAAGGGAAGATACTTCATCTTCATCATATGTCTCATCCAGATCTTCTTCAATCTTTTCTTCATCCTCATCTATAGGAAAACCTTCTCTGCAAAGAATGTCCTTGAGCTCTTGGAAAGTATCTCGCAAATTATGGGTAGCCAGTTGATGGTTCTTGAGAAATTCTTCAATGAGTTTGGTAGAATAAGGGATTCTCTTTAGATTACATGAGTGTGAAAGAAAATTACTTTGACTTGATTCCAGTGAAGATACAAAAATCTTCATTAGCACATCCTCATGTAGCACATATAGTATTGAAGCATACTTCATATAATTGATGACATGGGTGACTATTAGAGTTGGATCACCATTAAATTTAGGGAAACTTTCCCTCCACTTCGGGGAGCAATGATTTGGATATCCAAGGATATCCTAAACACCAAAGGAGGGATAAACCTTATGGAATTCCCATGGTAAGTCTTGTGAGGACATGGTTCCATTACTTAGGGTAATACCTCAATGGAGTCGCTAGATGATCTCAAGGCTCATCAAAGGGTGGAAATGGATAATGTGGGTTCTTGTAAGGTGGAGTCGTTAGATGAACTTCAAGAAGAGCTCATCAAGGGTGGAAAGGGAATTTCCTTTAGGTGGAGTCACCAAAAAATCTAGGGAAAAGTATTTGGGATAGCTTGCTAGAGTATCATTAGGTTTCAAAAGAGGATTCAAAATCCTCTCTAGAGGCGACGCCAAAATGTTATCACACAAGTTGTAGGTTGGTAAAACCCTGACCCAACCACCAAATGGTGACAACTAAGAGAGCACCTACCCACTGTCACCTTAGGCAGGTGTTCTCGTCACTTTAGAGATGATAAAATCACCTCAAGGGTGAAATATCAGTGACCCTAGAGGTAAATGAGATGGAAAGTGATATGTATGAATGGAATCCCCTATAATTCAAGTTACTAGATGGAATAAGGCTTGAGAATGAGTCTCGAGAGAGGTTTAAGGTTGCCAAGTCCTTGGGTACATACTGAGAGTGTTTGTACCTGCCCGAGACATAATAAAAAACAATTGTTCGTAGTATATGTTAGGTGGACAAGCAAGTTAATATTTCTATCCCTAATTGTAGAATTAAACATAAATATATATCATCAAGAACAATAGCTAGTTACTGCAGAATTAACCATCAAAATTGTCAAATATTTATTGGACAATGAAGCATTAAACCAATAGATAAATTTCCAATATTCAAGCACAAACTTTGATGGTAAAAGAGGGTTTCCATATAGTGTTTTCAGAGAAATATTGTAGCATCCTTATGGCTGTATCAAACAATTTATACAACAACAATATTCAACCACCAAAAATAACAAGTAAACCACCCAAAAGATGCACAATGATTAGTAGATTATTATGGCAACTTCTTAGCATTTTTCAACGGATGAATAGTGGGTAGGAGAAAGAAGTTAAAAGAGTTTTCTGCAGTCCTGATGGCTGTAGCATAAATTTTATAACATCAATAATATATCCTTGACCAATAAAAATTCCCTTCCATCCTTAGCAAGCTTAGATCACATAGAATATATTCCAATTTAGACAATCTCAAAATCTCATATTTTCACATATACCAATGCAATGATTTTATTTCTCCAATGCAAATAATATTAGTGCTTTTAAATATTGGGTTGTGGAGTCTTAAAATTAGATATATAGGCAAGCTACTTCCTTGGGGGTGTAAGCCTTTTTACTCCCCAAGGCAAGCTAAGCTAGCTAGGAAACACCCTAGGAGAGTGTAAGCCATTTTACTCCTCTTAGTATTTCCTTATGCAACAAAGTGTTTCAAGACAATTACAATGGAATTAGTGGGGTTGTATGCACTTATACTCCCCAAAATATTAATCAAATTAACCTTGAAACCAAGAAAATAATAAATAACAACAAAGATTCCTTACCTAGTACAAGAATTAATAAGATAAACCTCTTTTTAACCAAGCAAATCCACCATAAAGCAAGAAATAATCCTCCACTAGAGATAGTGCATCATCCCTCCATCCAATAGCCAAAGTAAAACCATTACAAGAGAGTAGCAGCCAAGATACAATGAGAAATTCCCAAATAGTGTGCAAATTTCAGCCCAGTATCCTCTCACAAGAGGGAGAGTTATGTTATGAAATGAGATTCACATGATCTATATTTATACAAAAGTATTAAAACATAGTTTGTCCACTTAGCAAGGGTAAAACATAATATAAGGGGTCAACAACCCTTATATTACCCCTTGCATAAAAATAATATTAAACAACTCATCTTAAAATTCACTTTTACACAAAAGAAACCCTAGAATAAGGTGACGTCACCCCTTTAGTGGACGTTTCGACACTTTGAAGAAGTCATTGGGGTAGTAGATGCATGGCTATGCTTCCAAAGGGAACTTTTCACTCATCCAAGTCCTCTCTTGATGGTATTTACCTCCTTCCTTTAAAACATGCCAACATGCCACATGTCATAAAAAAACACCTTCACCACTAAACCCTAGCCCTCTAGGCGACGTCAAGCCTCCATAAGTGATGTTTTACCTCTCCTAGGAAAAATGTTTGGAATGTAAGTGCTAGGTCATGTAATCCATGATGTCTTCTAGGCCTCCAAAGGCATCCCATCTTGATCCAGCATGTGGGCCCTTGAAATCCAACCTTTGGGCTTCAATCCCCATGGTATCCCAAGCTATGCTTGCTCCTCTAAAATTTTCCACCAACAAGGTCCTGGAAAACAAAAGGGTATGTCGTCCAAAGATATCAAGTCAAAGATATCATGACAAGTGTAAAATACATCTAATAAGAAAGGAACCTAAACATGTGCATCAAAACTACCTCATCAAATTAAACAAATGCTTAATACCTTATACAATTGACCAATTTTAAGTATGGGAGGGGTGTCATAGGAGTCATATTGGGTAGACCAAATCCCTCAAGTAGGGGATGCTCCAAAGGATGGAATTTCAAGTTTATGTAGTGGATTATGAGGTGGAAGGGGTTCAGACTTCATAGGTCATTGAGTTTCATGACATACAAGGGCTCGTATTATCTCATTCATGGGTTCCTTTGTAGAGGGTGTGTGGGACCTTCATTTGCAATGCACTTTTTCCAAGCATGTCCTCTTTCCATTCTTTGTTTATTTCATACTTTAAAGAACAAGTTGAAGGCCATAGTCCCGGCATGGTGTCTACAAAATGACAATGTCACTCACAAATACCTTGCGTAAATGAGGAGGTTGGCTCGTGATGAGACCCCCTTTCTCTCAGTTGTGTAAATGAGAGCCACTACCCTGACTTGGTGACCAAATTATGGTAATGGCATACTTCTAGATACCAATGATCATGATAGTTCGTCTCATGATGAAGCTCATAAGCATTTCATTGATTTCTCTGGGGGATCCCTGGGCGAAGCATATGGAAGTTCTATATATAGGATTTTATCGTTTTAGCCAATAATAATCCCTCTGGGCCTTCATCCCCTTCTTCCCATAAAATGAGGTGCATGCCCTTCTTGGGTCACTAATGTCAAAAGACCTAGAATAAGATAATATGATGGGAAAGTAATGAGTGGAAAGTGGTAAGTATGGTCGGGAATGGTATGATAACCCCTCAAGGGATTCCCAGTCACAAACCTTTCCCAAAGGTTGGCCACCCACTAGGAAATCTATGACACTCACCAAGGTGAAACAAGATCAAGGGTATAATGTCCAAGTAGGCACTCTATAATCAAAAGTAGCTAAAATACAACATGCTTAAATACCTTAAATATTGGGTTGATTACCTGCCACACTACATGAATTGTACCACATGGAGCAAGACCCTTCTACATTCTAAAAGTTGGCTAGTGTGGTAGATGCGATGACAATGGATCAAATGTGGTGATGGAGCAGGCTTCTATATGTGCAAGTGGACACCGTTGGTCATGTAGTCTCTCGACACTCCATAATTGCAACCTGAGGGCCTCGAGACATGATCTCCTTAGTTATCCCACAAAATGGGGATAACACACAGTCAATGGTAGGAATGTTGGGTGATTAGATTTTCCTCGCCTTTATCTTATTTTTATGGGTTGGCAAGTAACAAATTATGCTAGATGAGAAGAATTTGCTTCATTTTTTTCATATGCTAAGACATATGTTCTTACACATGAAATCAAGTTAAGCTCATTAAAAGTGAAGTTTTCTCAATGGGTAGAGTCAAAGTGTTCCATACTCCCACCAAGGTTCAAATTATCAAGAAACATTTTCTCTCCTTGTGGGCAATCATTCACATGGAAGGAGGTTGTATTACCTACATAAGAAGATTGTTCCATGTAATGTACCCAACCACTAGGATGGGCCACACTACCTCAAAATTCTCTCCAAGAATTCTATGAAACTAATTTGTAACATACTCGGTACAAGAAATACCAAAACGATTTTCCTGGGTACTGATATGAAACATACCCATTTCCCGAGTACTTCCAAATTCACCTTCATTGTCTGATTATGAATTTATGTTCCATTCTTTAAAATAAAGAAACATGGATTCAACACATGCAATTAACAAGAACATGTTAAACCATCCAAGAAAGAAAGAGTGAGAAGAGCACACTAAGACTAAGAGCACACGAATTAACAAGAATGTTGAACCAAAATGAAAGAGTGAGAAGAATGTAAGAGTGAATGGAGAAGAACCTCCAAAACAACCCACAAGGGATGTTTATATACTTACATGAAATCAAGAACCACATCGCCTCCCCCCCAAGAACCTCATGTAACCACTTTTCTCAATTAAAGCCAATATGGCCAAATAAAATATAATAAAAAGACTTAGCCCCTTAAGCCCCCTCCCTCATGGAATCATATCCCCCTATCTATTGTCCTTGTCTATCTTGTAGCAAACAATGTATTTTTATTAATGTATATAGAAATATTACATTTCCTAGGCACTCTGGCCCCTTTTCAACTTTACCAACTCAACAACCTAATGTCACTTTTACATAATACATTCTAGTTCATAGGGATTAAAACAAGGGTGTTATATCCCCCTACCTTTTTTTTGGCACTATCCTCGGTGTACAACACCGTACTGATTTTCTTACAATTCTAGGCACTCTGGCCTTTAATTTGCACAGGAAATCTAGCCAATTGCTTATATACATAGGCACTCTGGCCTAAAATAAAACATGCATACATAGGCATTATGACCCAAAACATGTATAATAATCTTCAAAAATTATATTTCTGGATGTAGTTCCAAACGACAAGCTCTCATTTCCTATCAACCTGCACAACCCAAAGAAATGAACTTGTTTATCTGCCATGAAGTCCCTTATGTTGTTCCAATTTTATCCAAGGCTCCAGTGCACTCAACCAGGAAGTTTTGAGAGTTGCGGCTCCAAGAACTTCAATTGTAACAAGTCCATTGGACTTTCTTCGTCCTGTGCCTTCATCATTGAGCTCGATTTCCTTTTAGTGCTCTTTTTCCCAAGATTTCAACTTCCATAACTAACATATCATCTATATTATACACTTACAATCATCATGAGATATCATTATAAGAATTTTCAATCACAAATGCCAAATCTGTTTTATACAGGAAAACAAAATTTTCCAAGCATGAGTTTCCTGCTCATAATTATTTTGGCTCTTGCAGCTGCATGCATAAACCTTTATTATGGATTTAAAAAATGTCATACCAAATAAAATTATTCTTGCAATTTTCTCAACCTTCAATCAACCAAACCAATTTTCAACATATCGTAACAAATTTTAATTTCTCAAAACTATTTATATACAGGAAATCAAATTCCCCAGGAATGAAGATTTTTCTCATAATGCTTGGCTCTTGTAGGAACAAGAATTGGTCATATGTATGGGATTAAATCCTTTCCACATCCAATACCATTCTACTTACAATTTCCTCAACCTTTCATTCATCCACACAAATGGTTAGCATAACATAACAATTTGTAACTATTAATTTCTCAAATCTATTTTATACAGGAAAATAAAATTTCCAGGCATGGATTTTTTGCTCATAATGTTTGGCTTTTGCAACTGTAGATATTAGACTTCCATATGGATTACATCCCTTCCATATCCAAGACCAGTCTGCCTGCAATTTCCTCAATTTACACTCATCCAAACAAACTATAAGCATATCCTAAGAAATATACATTTTCATGGAAACAATTACAAGGTTTCATAAAGTGATCTCAGAATTGATTACAACACCAATTCAATCACTTCCATTAATCCAACTAGTAAATAGAATGAACCCATCATCCTCTACACATGTATTATCAACCAATATTTTCTTTCTTCTATCCATCAATATTTTTATTACTCGGTTCCCTCAACAAAGCTTGTATGTAGTTCACCATTATGTAACTACTTTAACCTGCAACTTTATTGATGCATTATATAACAACTTCATAAGTGTTCTCAAATTCATGAGTTAGTGATACTCACATCATTTCACCTGTTAGCATAATCATTTATATGTCATATATACATGCATTCACCAAAATGCATTCAATAATTCCTTTAATACCACTTGTAACATTTTCAACAACTCCAGAAAGTAATCTCAGAATTGTAACAACAACAATTCAATCATCTTCAGCTAGTATTCATATTAACTATGATGCAACTATCCATCATTACGTGTTTTCATTACCACATTCTTTTCAAAATGTAACAAATAATTACCAATAAAATAACAAAATCAAGGTATCAATACCCATGGCCACATCTACACAATGCATCCTCGCATTGACTACATAATACCACATAAGTATGTCACACACTCCACAATGGTGAGTTGGAAGGTCTAGCCAATGCCTCAACACATCATACAAACTCTTCCCAATACTACCCAAATATTTGGATACCCTCATCTTCAACCCATTCACAACACAAGGAAACTTAATTCCTAAGTGATCTTCATTGTTAGCAAAGAGGTTACAATCCAAACATCAACTATATAGGGGAATCTATTGAACACTCACATAGCGCTATAGCCTTTCCATATCCAACCATATCATGGTCTCACACATGACTAGCCCTATGGATATTTATTTTTGTAGCAAGAGTATGTCTCCTAACTTGACCTGGTTATGAACCCATAACCAATCATAACACAATATGCAACTAACATTGTATCTAAATGCATTCTAACATTGTATCTCAATGCATTCTAACATAAACAACATTTACATGATCTAGGCCTTCGACCATTACATATCAATTTAAATCTTGGAAATTTAAATAAGGGAATTCTTACCTCGATTCACTTCAACATTTATGCATCTGGAGAAACTAAATGCATACATGCATGGCTATTATCAACCTACTTGTTGCTACATGATCAACTGGTATTCATAGAAGCTCACATGATTCCTCCTCCTTCCTTTTGATCACCATTCCTACAACCCCCATGGGTATTCACATGGATGAAATTCATATGTAGAAGCTACATCGACCTCTTTAACCATACTATATCACTTTTATTGAATACGTAATCTAGAATTAGTCATACTCAATTGTCATAACATCATGATTGCATAATAACAAACTATTCTAAGTCCACAAGCATGCCATATGCATATCCAAGAATGTACATATGCACAAATTCACATTCATATGAACCAAAAATTCATTGTTAGCATGCATACTAATGCATCTAATTCATTGTATGCATCATGCACTCTAGTGCATTTATGTTTCAATTCACGTTTTTATTTATTTTGTAGTTGGTTTTCCTTGAATTTATTCATATCCTTGTTGCCTTATGTGCTCCCATTCTGCTCATCTGCACTATTTTTTCTTGGTTTTAACACTTTCCAACAAAGTTCCACTTGGCCATTATGCACTCCAACCAGTGTGTTCTATTTACATTAGCCTCTCTTAGGAAGTTATATCCAAAATTTACTTTTATGAAAAATTCCAAAACCTTGGAATGAGGTAGCTCGGAACATTTCATCACTCTACTACCACAACATTCTTGAATCAAATACTATTAATCCTAGTTGTCCATTATATTACTTCATTTAACAATTCACTATGAAACCATGTATTGAATGGAAGTTTGTTTTCATATAGTGGCACTTTTCAAGTGAAAGAACCTTCATTATTTTATCCCTAATTTATCTGCATTGGTATACTTCTTCCATTGTGAACTATGATATCAGAAGTGGATTTATTTCTCTGAGTAATTTTAGACAAGTAGTTAATTCATATCTAACAAATCCTTCCCAGGAACTCCTATGTTTGACATATAGAGATGATTCACACATCACCTCTTAAGTTTCTTGTTCTCTTTCACATCAGGCTTGAAACTATCTACACATATCTACCTTCAAGGATGCAGAGTATTATTTTTCCTTTATATTCCCATTAATGACATTATTCACCTATTTACTTCATGTCCTATGTGAGGATTCTTGTTTCTTTTCCTTCACTTCATTCACAATATGTAGCAGCTGAATAATAATCCTTTTGTTCCATTCTTCTTGATTTATTTATCCACTTTTAATTACTCGTATTATAGCTCTTTATTGCCTCATCCAACTTTCACAAGATATATCATGCTTCCATGAATATGATATCCAATCCTAGACTTGAATTTATCCAATTATACCTTTAATTCTACCAATTATACCTTTATCCAATTATAAGCGGGATGGAAATATAACAGAGCACGTACAATTGGGAAAATCCATGAAAACTTGAGGAGATGAATATGTTATGTATCTAGAGTCTGAAAGAAAGCTCCCAGGAAGGTCTACAGTGATTAGGTACAACAAATCTATCTACAGGTTCAAAAGGTATGTCTTATTTCTATGTGTAGTTGGATATTGTTTTCTACATGAGATATGGTTATGGGGGCTTGATGATTTTTCCTAAAGTGGTTGTTGGTTGTATGACACTTATTGTATAAGCTAGATCTATATAAATACAATGTTGGTATATTTGATATTTATCATTGGTAAATCTTGTTAGTGTTGAGCAACATCTTGTATTTCTTGGCATATGGTTAAGGGTTTTTGTGGTACATGGTTGAGGGATTGTAGTTGTGAAGTGGTCGTGAAGTTTTTGGTGTAGTGTGAGGTTATATATTAGTGAGTTTTTGATGTCTAGTCCATGTGAGAATTATTAAACTTGCTCATGATTGTACACATATGTATGGAACATGACTAGAGAGACATAGATGCACTTGGTTAGGGGATGTATAAGATGATGTATGCATAGGGAACAACTACAAATAAGACACAGTGATAGGTTGCAGGTTTATTTGACAGAGGCAACAAAGTTTCTGAGTTTCATAAAAAGTGAAAACCCTAGATTTCTGAAGGTGTACGTAGGATGTAGTATAGACAGGCCATGTACATATGTAGGCTACAGTATATATAAGGTGTTTACATACGTGAGTTGCAACATATACAAGTTGCGTACCTATTGGTATTTGTTAGTACATGATGAATTCTGGTATAGGATTGATTACAGGATATTGGTACAGGTTGGTTACAGGTTGTGGTAGTGGTTTCATCTTTTCACTTATATTTCAAAGCAACAAGATGGGGAAATGATAGGTGGTTGTAGACACCTTCCGGTTGTAGCCAAATAACATAGGGGATTGTAACATCCTTCTAGTTGTAGCCAGAGAATTGGGGAGTGTGAGCTTCCCTTAGGTTGTAGCCTGAAAATATAGGGGGGTTTGATCCTCCTTCCAATTGCAGCTGGAGAACAAAGTAATTTGGTGCTTACAATGAATGTGATTCTTAAATACATATAATAAAAATCATTCGGTGGTTTTCTCCTGCATTGGGTTTCCACGTAAAAGTATTGGTGTATTGTGTATGTATATGATTTCTCATTGTTCATGGTTTATTTACTCTGCACTTGTTGAATGATAATGGTATATTTATCATAAAGATAAACAACACTTATATATTGTGGTTAAAAAGGACTAAAAATATCTATTATTGATTCAACCCCCCCCTTAGTAATCCAACAGCCAAATTGTCGAACACAACCATGAGAAAAAAAAAATTATGCAGCACAAGGATACCTTGAACTTGTTCACCGAAGAAGACTACAACTACCATTGGTCCAGGTCATATTGGTACTCTTCAAATTTTTTGGATAAAGAAAACAATAAAGTCAGTACATCAGGGATATATCTTTTCAGTTACACCCCAGAGGTTTTTGAATGCAAATATATTGTCACCTGGTGCGTCGATAAACTTGTCCATAACAGAAGAACCATCCCATTGCAAAGTGAATCCCATGTTTCATTGGCACCTTCAGTGTTCAAGAAGATGTTTAGATTGTTGGATTCGAACCTAGTCTATAAAGGGGAAGAAGCCAAGAATTTTCTGAATGGAAAAAATAATGGAATAAAACTTTTACAAGAATATCTACAAGATCTTTCCTCAATGCTGAAAGACCTATCTAGGATTCAGGTTAGTTCTTTAAAAAATACATATAAATAAATTTCTTGGTTATTCACTTGAATTATTGATCAAGATTCTACAACAACTATTCCCTAATTGGCATATTATATATTGCATTTAACTGTTCACGAGAACACAATCTTCGACTGGGCGAGGATTATCTAAAATGATGTTACTACACAACTAATAAATTTCAATACGTAGAATAAATTTTATATGGCATCTTATTTGGTGTTTTCCATCACATACTGTCATGTTTTTAAGGGATTAAGCCTTTCTAAAAGGGTAAACTCAAAGGTCAACCCTGTAACCATATGGTATCAAGCTCTATGGAGGCAAAAGGTTGGCCACCATTTCTATGCAGTATATAATAATTTCATGTTTGAGTTTAAAAGTTATTATTTGGAGAAGATACTTCCCGACTCTCATTGGAAGCCTCAATGTTTTTGAATGCAAAAGGAGTTATTGAAAAAATGGATGATTACAATATCATCAGGGATTTTTGTTCTCACAAAAAAATGATTTTCATTCCATACTATGTGTCTGATAAATTGTTTGTTATAGAAGTGGAAAGATAGTACAGATTATGGTTTCATATCTTTTACGATAAAATAAAAAAACAGTTCATATCTCTGCCCTGGAAGGTTGGCGAAATTATCATAAGAGGAATTGATAATATTGACGAATATTCTTCCTATTTCGACCATTTCAACATGAGGTATGAAGAAGAGATCAAGGGGTTTGACCTTGATCACCTATTTTACAATTATATATTTATAGTCCGACTCAGCCCCTCACTCATCCACACTCTTATATATGGAGAAGAAGAGGGTGATATTCATGACCCTAATGTTCAAGAAGATGACAGAAATCCTAGTGATATAGAGATTATCATAAGCACTACATAATCCCATAAGGAGAGAGGCAAGCCCTCCAATGAAAATAGTTCTCAATCACCCATTTTCTCTCAAAGAAGTGTTCTACCCAAGGTAAACCCTCAGCCCAAAACAACCCAACAAATAAAAAACTAGAGCAATAATTCAGAGGGTGATGAATATAAAAACCCTCCTCAGGGGAGTTTAGAAAATCCCCACAAATTAAAGGTCAAAAGGAAAAGAACTAATTCTCAAAAAGGGGGAGGATAAATACATGCACCTGAACCTGATATGTTCCTGGATGACATGAACCTATGTGTGTATATCAATAATATCACCTTACTAGATGAAGAAGAGCTTACTGCAGAAAATGTACCAAATATTTCTACATTTTCCGTCCAATATGAGATTTTTTTTTATGAAGAAACTTTTACTGTTTAGAATTCCTTGTTTGATAATGATTCTAAGAAAATGATTTCTAAGATAAAATAAAAGAGTAAGAGAGGAAAAACTATGTCTATGATTGATACTCAGAACATGTTACCATCAAAGTTGTCTTCCATTCACAAGGTCACAGGGGATTCATTGGACTTTTCAATCGCTAATATGAAGGAGGAAAATTCTCGACTAAAAGAAAGAACCAAGGAATTAGAAGAAACTCGTATTCCTCCACCCATTCTGTCCATCCCATTAGCCATGATTCATCCTGATAATATTTTTCAAGAAACCCCAAGATCAAGTTCAAGAGTCAAGGGAATTTCAAATTTGATTATTTCCACTCGACATTTTTTCAAGGAAAATATTAAGAAAAGAATGTCATTGATTTTAGAGTTATGGGATATGGAAAAAATATTTTCCTCTCTCGGCCTAAGAGTGAAAAACACTAAGGAATATTTGGGTGTTGATCTGAAAAATCATGAAGGTTTTATGTTAATGGGGTAACAATGTTTGTAGCAAAGGTCTTAGAAATGATGAACCATATGAGAAAACAAGAAGATCTACCCTCACAAAGCCATATTAAACAATTGAATTCATGTTGTATTGTGTTATCACCCTCGACCTGTTTGCAGGGTTTAGTTAGGTTTATCAAGATATTTTGACAAAAGTTTTAGCAAAAAATACATTGGCCTCGGGCCAACCTCCCAAAGTTCGACACCAAGGTATAAGCACCGATCAATAGACCTACAGCAAACACAAACCAAAGTCAGTGCACAACATCAACACCAAACCCCAACCATCGGGCTCATTTCATTGATATAACATTTAACTGCTGGTTTATTTAAGCGCCTGAACTTCAATTCACTACTCAAATGTGGGAATTTTGCCCGCTGAAAGTTTAAAAAACATATATATATAAAGAGCAACGTTTTGACAGGTGTTAAACAGTTTAAAAGTGTCGAACGCAAGGAGGCACGCAGGCAGAGAAGGTCACGAGGTGTCAAGGGAGGCCATCGGGCCATATCAGGTTAAAGCTATGGAATGGTAATGTGCAGAGTTGAAACCCCACACATAGAAAATTTCCAGCCACTGGTATTCCAAGGTCGCGAAAGCTAGTTCTAATAACGAGTTGTCTGAGGTCCGTGGCTTATCTTCGAATTTAGATCAAAAGGAGAAGGCAAAGAAAGCAAGC
This sequence comes from Picea engelmannii, assembly GCA_009831015.1. Taxonomy (NCBI): domain Eukaryota; kingdom Viridiplantae; phylum Streptophyta; class Pinopsida; order Pinales; family Pinaceae; genus Picea; species Picea engelmannii. The sequence goes on from ML779162.1 coordinate 1,506,205, forward strand.
CGGAGGTCGCTCTCATTTTGGATGCGTTTGATTCAGCAATTTCACATCATCTTTCTTCAATGGCTTCCAGCGTGTTCCTGCGCATGATTTGGAGGTCGATTCATACATTTTGGTCTGGGCTGCTGAGGCTGTACCTGTCGATGGAGGTTTCTTAAATCAAGTGGTGCTTCGAAACTGGAAAGATTCCATAAAGGCACTTCAAGCTGCGAGGTTGGGCTTCCACATGCAAAGGCATATATTGCATATTCTTCAAATGGCAGCTGAAGTGAAATCATCGGTTAAATCTGAGGATAGGTCTTTCCAGCCTTTTAGGGAGAAGTCAATGGCCATGATTTTTTCTAAACCATCGATGAGAACGCAAGTCTCATTTGGAACAGGATTTTTCCTCTTGGATGGACGTATGATCTCCGGATGGGAAAACGAGAAGAGGCTCGCGATGTTGCTCGTGTACTGTCAAGCTATAATGACCTCATTATGGCCCGTGTTTTTCTCATAAGGATATCCTTGATTCAGCAAAGTATGGCAGCGTACCTGTTATCAATGGCCTGTCTGACTATAACCATCCTCGTCAAACCATGGCTGATGCCCTTACTATTGATGAACATCTTGGTGGACTGGAAGGGGTTAAGGTTATTTATTCGGAGATAGAAATGACATTGTACACTTATGGTTTTTACTGGCTGCTGTGGTTCCATTTCATTTTGTTTGCTCATGGCTTTTACTGGCTACTGTGGTTCTATTTCACTTTGTTTGTGCTTGCCCCAAGAGATATGAACCTGATCGTGCAACTGAGGAGAAGGTAAGGAACGCAGGGATTACTAAAATTGAAATAACAAATGATCCTGCAGAAGCTGTAAGGAGGGCAAATATTGTAAATACAGATGTATGGGCCAGAGGGATCAATCTTCTTATCGTATTGAGCGCTTTAGAGGCTTCCAGGTTAAAGAATCTATGATGGCATTGGCAAGCCCCAAAGCATTATTCGTGCACTGTCTTCCTGCTGAAAGAGGGATTGAAGTCCCTGATGGTGTTATAGAGGCTCCCAATTCGGTTGTTTTCCCTCAGGCAGAAAATCGCATGCATGCCCAAAATGCCATTTCAGATTGGTGGTATTGAGATGTCACGGTGCTGAATCTGCAACTGTATAAGAGATTGATTTCAGCAATGGAAACTAGAGGCATCAAACCTGAGTATATTGCTGGAAATAATAAACGTCAAGGAACTCCAAAAAATAGCAGTCGCTTTCTCAGTCTTTCTTTGGCTTCTGCACCATCTAAAGATGATCAAAGACTTCTTTTTGAAGCTTTTGAGAGTCTGTTGCCCATGCTAAAAGGTGTGGCATCCACCAGAAACGCGAGGCAGACCAGGTTAAGCATTATTGTGGCATGAGGATCGGCTGGATTTGTTGCAGCTATATACATTTACACAATGCGAGCAGTTGGAAGCACTGATGAATTGCAAACTGCAATTGAAACTTTTGAGAAGCAGAAGAGCCAGGAGTCTCCGCCTACAAGTGACAAAATCGACCAGAACCTGAACATGAACTGTTGAAAACTTTGAGATGGTTCTAGTGCATAGGAATGGTTTTTAAGAGAGATTCAAATGCCCAGAAAGATTTATTATACCCTAAACACAATATGAAAAATATTAAATAGTTGTGATTACTCAGTTTCAATTTCATTTGAAGGCCAGTTGGATTGGGGCTGATTTTGACTAAATAAATATATTTTCTTCCTGTGCGAATGAAGTGGAGCATCTCTTCCTCAGATAATTTCATAGGGATGTTATGTTTTGAATGCAAGTCCTGATTGCAAAAGAAATCTCGAAAGGTGCAGGTTCTTTACATGGAATGGCAAGTGCTGGAGATGTTGACAATGGGGAATTTCTAGAGGAGGGTCAAGTGTGTCATCCCAGTTTGATCTAGTTGAACAGTGAAGAGTGCAGTTGGGGTTTGTTAGTGTCAAACAGGGAACCCGACCAGCTCAGACAGATGCCCTCCTATGTAGGTAACCATACGCAGGTGGCAGAGCAGTTAAACACAGGTGGCATATCAGTTACACACAGGTGGCATATCAGTTACACACAGGTGGCAGAGCATCATTGTTTACATGCATCGACCTCACAACTGGCAGCAACTCTTAAACAACCTCCAACATGTTCTAGATGTCGAGCAGCGTATACCAAAATCAGTTTTCACTCAGTTCACTGTTAGGTTTTCTGTAGACAGACTCTACAGGTGTCATTATTTGGTTGTAACTGTTTACTATTTTTAGTGTGCAGAGCTAAAGCGCCAGTTTTGGAGGATTGATAGGCTGGGGGGGTTTTGTTTTCTTATTTATAGTGATGTAAAAAACTTAATGAGGGTTCGACTGGGCTGGTAGGAGAGAGTCAGACCTGTGTGAGAGGTCCATGACCTGTAACTTTTATTTTTTTTCATTTTGCTGGAGCTGAGGGCTGTGTTTTAGCCAGAGAATGTCTCTGTATTTTTTTTCAATGAATGATAAATGATGAACTAAGTCTTTTACAGGATTCTTGTGCAGTTATAGTGGTGGAGTTTTCTCTTTGTTAAATGATTTCACTGTCATCTTTTTCCATTTATTTGTTGTTCTTATTATCAGAAGGAGAGTAGTAGGGGCAGAATTTATTATCAGATACTCTGCCTCTCAGCTTATGATAATCTCTATGTTGATCTTCTAAAAGGCTAGCTTAGGGATTCTTAAGTGCTCCTTTGCCTATCTTTTTCCTCACCTATTCCTTCCTCAAGCCAACGCCATCAACACTTAAAGGCTATCTTAGGGATTCTTAAGTTCTCCTTTGCCTGTCTTTTTCCTCACCTATTCCTTCCTCAAGCCAACGCCATCAACACTTAATTTGATCCAGTATTGCTGCTACCTTGCCTTGTGAAAGAGATTTGTCCATATCTGAGGATTTAATCACCTTGTCTAAACGCAGACCCCATTTTCCCAATGGACCTCCTTGTTGTCCCAAGCTGACCATCTAAAAACCAAAATCAAAACCCTGTACCTTATAGCTAGCCTAACATCCATTACAAACAAAGTTAAATTTGAAAGAGAGATCCCTCTCTGAGTCTTGGAGGGCTAGATCCAAGACTCGAAGTGGTTCGAGGTTACCTCTGTGTTTGCCTCAGCAGCCTTAGGCAAATTACAGAGTGCTAACATATTGAAAGAGTGAATGTTTTAAAGGGATTGTTAATGCAATTAGATTATGTGTCACGAAAGAGAATGAAAGCATATTCAAATATTAATGACTAGGATATTGCTAGCACCACCATTGAAGTATCAAACCCTAAATTCATCTCAAATTCGATGCTTATGACTCGGCAACAATTTGAGGATTGAATTAAAGGACTAAAGAAAGAATCAAATGAAAAGTTAGACACTATGGTTGAGTTCACACATGTTGATATCAACAATTGGCTTGTCAAGTATACCAATAAAAGTGAAGAGAATGAAAATACTTTGCAACATATGTCTATTGACTATAGAGAAGTCAAGCATGAATTTTTTAATATTAAATTGAAACAAGAAGTGATTCTTTCCCTATTAAGGGAATATATTCAAAAATGGTTAAACAACTCTATTGCCAATATTTCTAAAATATCAGCAGAAGTAGTTACAACCGACCCTTTAACTTCCACAACCAAGACTACAAAATATGCAGCAACAAGAAAGTAAAGGAGAGAGATTCCATCATATATGTCTATGTCAATAACATATATCATCCCTTATCAGTTTTTCATCAAGTTATTCTTCTTCTCTAACTAGAAAAGTATAACCGAATACTGATAAACCTCCTCTTTGTCTTATTTCCAGATTTTGTTGTTCGAGATCCACCCGTGCTCCTCTTTCTACTTCATACTTTTTGATACATGTTTTCTTTATGGTCCGCGAGAGCCCCAATCCCAATCCATTGGAAAAACGCTAAATTGCATGCATTGTAATAAACATTATTAATTTTTAGAAATCCCATAGAACTAATTCGAGATCAATTTTGACTCTATTTTATAACTCTGAGTTTTGAGTATAAAGTATTTGAAATTGGTCTATCATAATATTATTTTTAACTTTATTTATTAGCTTTTAAAAATTCTCTCATGTGAAAGGACCATCTTCTTTTATTTTGAATATGATCATAATCTTTATTTTTGTTATGATGGATGTGAGGAAATTTTTATTTTCTGCAACATGTGATGTTTGAGATTCTTGGTCCACTTCTCAAGAATTCTCTTTTATAAATATTATTTTAATTTTCAACTTTTTTTATTTTTATAGAGCATTAAATATTGGACTATATTGTGTGATATGGTCCCATATTATTCTTGATTTGAAAATACAAAGGATATCATAAGACAAAGAGGAGTATCACCTCTTTAAAAATGTAGGAGGATTCATATCCTTGTGAGGTTGTTGTTTCAGTCCTGATGGATTCAAGCGTCAACATGAACATATACTTAATGGTTTCCCCAAGAGATAATGAATGGGGAACTGATTATTGGCTGGAACAATTCTTACGAGGGAAATAATACCCTCATGTGATTAGTAACAAACTACGAAGAAATTGCATTTTCGATTGGGTCGATTTTTATTATAGAAGAATATCTGACACGGGATGAAAGAACACAAAAGAAAGGTGGTTATGTATTTCAAGATTATAAACCAGGTCAGTTAGTATACCACTTTACAAAATTGGTTATTGGTACAAACCTACAACTAAAAACAATGCCAAGAAAGAACTCATCAAAGGTATGATACTTCTTTCCTTACTTTGAGCACGAGAAGTTCATGGATACCGTTAGTGTTATAAGTGATTATGATGATCCACTTGAATGACCATAGGTATGTAAAAGGAATAATTTTCGCTTCAATTTGACTGCTATTAAAATATTTGGAACGTTGTTAAAATATACCTTTCCTTAAAATATTTTGGTATGTAAAATATTTTGACTACTGTTAAAATATACCTTTTCATACCATTCCTTTCCTTTCCTTCTCTTTCCTTGTCATGCCTTCACTTTCCTTTCCTTTCCTTCACTTTCCTTGATTTTCCTTTCCTTCACTTTCCATGCCATACCTTTCCATCCCATCCCATACCTTTCCATGCCATGCCTTTCCTTTCCTTTCCTTTCCTTGACTTTACTTGCCTTCACTTGACTTCACTTTCCTTTCCATGACTTGCCTTGCCTTACCATGCCATGTCATTCCTTGCCTTGTCTTTCCTTTCTTTTCATTGCCTTGGCTTTCCTTTCCATTCCTTCACATGCCTTTCATTTTCTTTCCATGCCTTTCTATGTCATGCCCTACCTTGCCTCGCCTTGTCTTTCCTTGCCATTCCATGTCATGTCTTACCTTTACCTTCCTTTGTTGATGATTATAGTTGAGTGAGACATCCTTCGAGACACATACCTGAAAGAGAGCCCCTGAGAAGGGTGTGTGGTTCCTATCTGAGAAAAATATGGAATGTAGAGATGGACTCCTCCTTATAGAGAGTTGAGAAGAACTCCAGATTCTCTTGTGTAACGCAGTGAGAAAGGAGAGTTGCTAAGTTGGACGTGTCTGTGGCTGAGCACAAGGTGAACATGTGAATTCCCATGAGTTGGGTGCATCATTATGAGACAAATATGAATACGATGTATTATCCTTCTCTGATCACAGAGTTGAGATGATGAAATCCAGATGACTCTCCTGTGTAATGCAGTGGGAAATACGATCTGTTGAGTGGACGTGCCTATGGATGAGCACAAGTGAACGTGATCCTAGTGGTTCTCTTGTGAGACACAGTGAGATAGAGATATGGACATCCCTATGGATGTGTCCATAGTGGTTGAGAACTAGTGAGTGTATGATATCCCTTTCTATATTTTTCAAGATTCAGACCTACATGTAACCCTAATTGTAATGTAAAGGGTACATGTCCACCCCACCTTAATGTAATTGATAATTAATGTGGTTATTATTAATTATATTGTGAGTTAGAGAGGTCGTCCCTCTTGTACAAATAGACACTTTTGTTGATAGGTCAAGTCTAATATAAGTAAAGGTAAATTCCCCATTTAGGAATCATATCTTTTGTGTGAGTTTGGAAATTTCAGTAAGTACATCTTCTTGGGAAAAGTGTGCACCTCTCTTGGGTGCTAGTATTCTAGGGTTTGCAAGAACCCTTTTGTGTGCTAGATTTTCTTGGTGGTGAAGGTATTTCTCTTGAAGAATATAGAAAATGATTGGATGGGTTTTCTTCCCTTGTTGAGAAGGGTTTCCCAGGATTCTTCTTGTGTACTTGTGCATGATGTTTCTTCTTGTGATCTTGGTTATTGCAACTATTGTGAATGGTGTAGCTGCATTTGTTTATGGTTTAAGTTAAATGCTAAAATGGAATGAAATTCATGCTTAAACCTTTCATATTGAAGAATAAACATGGTATTAGAGCATAGGTCTTGAATAACCCATTTCATGAACAACTTTCATCCATCCTCTCTCTGATGTAGAAACTGTACGACCCTCCTAGGGTTTCTAGAAATTTCGTACAACCTACATTTATGGAAGGTTTCAACACTTGGCACTTGGAAGTTGGGGTTAAAAAGAGAATATATGTGCACATCCTCCTTCAGCACACCTCCAACAAGTATCAAACTACAATTCCAAGAATTTTGACTTGTTGGCCCTAGGGTTTCTAGGGTTTTGCTAATTTCTATATAAATTTTCAGAATTGGGTTTCTAAAACTATTTGAAGGATATATTCATCTCACCAGTGCTATCCTTTCCTTCAAATTCTTTTTGTTGGTAGTAATAATTCCAAAAAAACCTAAAATTTATAGCCTAGCCTAGCCATTAGGTTTTCTTGCCTAGTTGACAAGGGTTTGTGAAGAATCCAAAATAAAAATGAGCAAAATCGTGATGGGAGACAAGATTGATGGTTCAAGAAAACTCAGTTCCAAGAAGATAAGACCTCAAGGAGATGAATACATAAACATCTCAACACTCTCAGTTATAGTCCCTACCAATTATAATACTTGGTTAATTGACAGTGGTGCCTCCAGGCACATGACTAGTCTTAGAGATTAGCTAACAAATTTTGTTGAGAAAGAGACACATCTACATGTTGTCCTTGGAGATGATGCCATATATAATGTGAGAGGGGTTGGAACTTATAACTTCCAACAAGATTCATATATGAAGCTTCAATTAAAATAAGTAGCCTTCCAAATATCTAGAGAAGCTCAAATGGAAATTGATAGTGAGACAATGCCTTCTCCCCCTTCAGCAGTTCAGAGGGAGACAAAAATTATTCCAGATAATCCAATAGCTCCAGTTTATCCAGTTGTTCCAGTCGATCTAGTTACTCCAAGTGACATACCCAGAGATATTACAGTTGGACATAAAATGCCTTCTTGGGCCCAACAAACTCTACAAGAAGCAGAGGGACATAAAGCCTCTCAAGGAACAACCAGAAAGAGCAAAAGAACAAAGAGATTCTCAAGATACCTTTCAGCCATGACCCAAATCATTGACCCAGAGCCATATTTTCATGGAGAAGATTCAAGTGAACAAGTATGGCAAGATGCCATGGCTGGAGAATATCAATCTATATCGAAAAATGATGTATGGGATATTGTTCCAAGGCCAGAGGGAAAGTCTATAATGACTTCCAAATGGATTTATAAAATCAATCATGCAACTAATGGAAACATCGAAAAATACAAAGTGATATTTGTATCCAGAGGGTTCTCGAAAGTAGAGGGAGTTGACTATGACGAGACTTTTTCTCCAGTATCCCGATACACATCCATCCATTCTATCAATGCACTAGCTTCTTCCATGGGTTGGAAGCTACACAAGATGCATGTAAAGACAACTTTTCTCAATGCTGAAATTGAGGAAGAATTTTATATTGAGCATCCAGAAGGATTCATTATACACAACAACATATCTCATGTGTGCAGGTTGAAGAAATCCCTATATGGTCTAAAGCAAGCACCTTGTGCTTGGTACGAGAAAATGGATGGATTTTTGATGAGTTTGGGCTTCAACAAAAGTGATATTGATCCAAACTTATATTATCACATTGATGGAAATGAGTGTTTGATTTTGGTCCTATATGTGGATGAACTCTTCCTCACCGGTTCAGAGAGACTCATTGAGGAATGCAAATGAGCATTTACTACTAAATTTGAAATGAAGGGTTTGGGATTGATGCACTACTTCTTGGGACTAGAAATATGGCAGAGGACAACTGATATTTTCCAGTGAAGGAAAATATACTGTGGAGATATTGAAAAAGTTTGATATGGAAAAATGAAAATCCATGCCCACTCCAATGGTGATGGATTTGAAGAATATGAGTGATACTGATTCAGGAGAGGTATATCCACACTTATACAAACAGTTGATTGGATCATTGATGTATATGGTTAACACCAGACCAGACATATGCTATGCAGTAAATGTGCTTAGTCAATTTATGATCCAACCGATACAAACACATTAGATAGCTAAAAAACATGTATTGAGATACTTACAAGGCATAGTTGGTTATGGCCTAAGACATGCCTCCAATGTAGACTTGAGCTTGCAAGGATATGTCGATGCATATTGGGCAGGGAGTGTAGTGGACAGAAAAAGTACCTTCGGTTGTTTCTTCACTTTAGGGTCTGTTGGGGTCCTATAATTATAGGCGAGTCGATTCTTCGACTGTTGATTTGGCGTTTTCCCTCGTGATGATGAAGTCTGGCTCAAGTGATTTTGTTTCCTCCCTCCATCCTTTTTCACTCGATCCCCCATCACCCTGCTGCATCCTTCATACACGTTGTGCCCTTTCCCCCCTTATCTTTTGTCAACCTCCATTGTCCCGACACCTTCACCTGTCCATAAGCAAACAGACTCAGGATAAACAAAAATAGAAATAAAGTTATCATAGGTTAAAATTGATTAATAAACAACTAAGTTTAATAATCGATTAATTATTAATTAATTATTAATTGATCAATTATTAATTAAGTTAAAAAATCTAGATGTAGTTAGTTTAATAAGCTAGATTAGCTCATAAAAGGTTAGGTTAATTAATAACAAATTAACCATTAATTATTTAATTATTTAATGATTAATAACAATAGTTAGGTTAGAGTTTGTTTAATTTAAATTAAAATCAAAATAAAAACATTAAAAATTAAATAAAACTAAAACATAAAAAATATAATAAAAATTATATAAACATTTAAATAAAACAAAATATAAATAAAATAACAAAAAACAAAACTTATTATATATAATATAAAAAACATTCAAAAAAACATGCAAAAAACATAAAAAACAAAAAATATATAAAATAAAACAAAATACAACAAATTTAAAACAAAAATTAAAAACATGACAAATTATCCTA